>OX465264.1:15389326-15842283 GCA_949987775.1 Aproaerema taeniolella
AAACTGTTGGAAAAATCAACCGCGATGGAAACCCTTCGTACGTAGCATTTTTTAGCTTGATTCACAAGTGACTTGTTTTTATTCGTAGCTTTTGGCTCATCATTCTTGGATATTATCCTCTTGTGTGCGGTGCGTAACCAGTACCGCCGCATTAAGAAGTCATAATAATATTGCACGCAGTCATTCGTTCTCATTACGCAATATAATTTATCGTCTAAGTGTAAGTACCTACCTTATTAGGTGATATTGAAAGATGACTTATATAGTATTGTTTAATTTAATTGTTAATATAATTTTAGTCATCTACACGACGCCTTGCTCATTCTATTAAAGCTTTAATATTTAATTCAATTAGGGACTGTCCTTGCAATACTGAAAGCATGGTCACCTAGTTTAATCAATGTATGGAAAAAAAAGAATCGCTTATAACTTTTTTTGGGCTGCATTTTGAGCCGTCACAAACGAACCATCGTATTTATCATCTCTGTCACAAACCTTTGGTTTAGATTCCTCGAGTGTAGCGCACCTGGAAGTGGTAGAAACAGGTGGTTCAGCTGGCCTGACTTTTTCCAGCTGAACCATTTAGTTTTCTGGAATATCTCAAAAATGCATGCGTTACGGGCGTTCAAACCTGCATGGTACCCTGTCACATTGCCATCACAAACCTTTGATCAAAAAAGTTCAGAGTGAAACGCGTTAGTTAGCGAGAAATCGACGAAAAACAAGTGGTTCAGCCAGCCGGATATCAGGCTGGCTGGACACTTGTTTTTCAAGATTTCTCCAAAAGTATTGCATCACGATAGATGAAATCAGTTTGGATTTCTGTCACATACGCGTCACATTACTTTTGATCAGGAACGAATCCCGAAAACCCTTCAGGAGCTGAGATCTGATGTGCTCCGAAAAGTGCAAAATCCGGCTGGCTGAACCATGTTTTTTTGATTTTTTGGCGAAAGTATACCGTCACAAACGATGAAAGTTTGCTTGTTTGTCGTCACAAACGATTTGCTATCGACCTGAATATGCGAGATCTCTCCAGGCGACATGTCTCAGCTGTCCTGACCTACATCAAAGAGGCCTCTGTTGTATGAAAAATCGTGCGTGTTGCTTAGACTTTGTTGATGTGTGTATTTCCCTTTTACAAGAACGGAATAAGGGCTTCAAGTTCAAAGTGTAAAGCTCGACGTGTAATCAGCTGTACACAAAGCCTAAATGACTGTATTAATAAGTAATTAACTTAAAAAAAAACCGTAACATAACTAAGTGAATGTCGCAGTTTCAAGGTCGGTCTATAAATACCTGTTATACAAATTGCAACACGTATCTCGTTGACCTATAGATTCGATTTTGGACTTAGTTGTTTTATTTTGCGAATTTTAAGTCAAATCCAAAATAAAAACACACAATACAGTGCGAATGTAATTGGCAGTAGTAACGCTGTCTCTTGATCGGCGGGTCTTGGGTTCGATTGCCCCAGGGAAATTATTTGTGTCAAGAGCAGATAAGTATTTGTTTTCAGTTCATGGATGTTCGTGTCTATCATCCTGTATGTTCCAAGGGACCCTCGACACAAGGGAAAAATGTAGGCCTTTAAATGTGTAAGTGAGGTTATGTTTATGTCTCTCTTCTATATTAGCCCCACTGGGCTTTTAAATATGTCACATGCTTCTTCTTTTGCTGTCAAATAAAAAGTTTTTATCCAGTAAATTAAACGGGTAAGGGGGCGTCGATTAATTACGTGAGGCGTTTTGGGGGGGGAGGGGGTCGGGCCGGATCTTACTCAATCTCACGTGGGGGAGACTCTACAAATATCATGTACCTAATATTTTCCCCCAAAAGAAATAGTGTTAAATTGCGGGATAGCTAAGTTAAACCAACTAAACCATGTTGTTGCGGTAGCAATTAAGACTGGGCTGAATTAGGACAATCGTTTTTTTCAAATTTAAGTTGTTAAATCATAGCTGTTTTTCATTGTTTTAAAATAATTAGGCAAATTATGTAAGTTTTCTAAATAAATTACCAATTAACGTATTTACACTAAAACTAAGCATTTTCATAAAACTCACGTGAGATAAAGGGGGGAGGGGGGGTGTTGAGCTAAATCTCACGACATCTCACCAGAGGGGGTGGAGGGGTCGAAAAATCGCCAAAAACACCTCACGTAATTAATGGACGCCCCCTAAGTACTTACTACTAAATTTATTTTACTCAAATGCTTCTGCTAAGCCCTCAAATATATCAAAGTTAACAAGGTTGTTTCAAGGAATCTCGTAATAAGTATTAAAACAGGCAAACAGGCACATATTTTCGTGATGGTATTTCACTCCGTCGCATATTAATGACATGTTTATTTCGCATTTTTTGACTTTGAAATGAGTTGTCGTGCAAGGTTTGGAAGCGCCGTTAGAATGGAGTTTAATGTTTTATTTGAAATATTAAACTCCATTCTAACGGCTTTCCGCCCGGGACTTCGTACCTTTGTAAGCTTCGGGAATGAATTACACACAACTCCCTTTTAAATCACTATGAAAATCCGTTCAGTAATTTTTGAGTTAATCGCGTTCAGACAGAGAGACTTCGTTTTAAAATATTACTAGCATTACGCCCGGGACTTCGTTCCCGTGGAATTTTTAGAATTAATTATACACATAAGCCGTGTGAGTCCTCGGCAGAGTAGAATAGGACCACCCTCTTTCTTACCGAGGTGTCGTATGTACAAGGCGACTTAGGTAAATATGCAAGCAATTTCATCTGAACACAGAGAAGGAAAACTCTGCAATTTTATTAAAACCCTCGCCAACCCGTCTGCCAAGTGTGGTGAGTATGGCATTTACCCCTCACGTTATTGAGGGAGGCCCGTGCCCCAGCAGTGGGGACGTATATGGGAATTTGGGAAAATTATGTAGCCTATGTTACTCAGGGATAATGTAGCATCCTAACGGTGAAAGAATTTTTGAAATCGGTCCAGTAGTTTTTAAGTTTATTTGTTACATACACAAATACAAATCTTTCCTCTTTATAATATTAGTACAGACTAGCTTCGTACCCATGGGAATTTTGGAAATGAATTATACACATAAACCTTACTCTTGAATTACCATTGATGAAAACTTTATTTTATAGGGAGAATCATGCACTAATCACATGTTTTTAAAATAGATTAGTTTGCATATGTAAATGTTTTTCAGAGACGAATTTAGCCTATAAAACAAAACTTAGCCATTAAAATGTGTAAACTTAGTTTTATAGCCTAATGTTACTATTGTTATGACTCATTATTATAAAACTAGCTTCCCGCGCGGGACTTCGTTCCCGTGGGAATTCGGGAAAATCATGTACCCTATGTCCATCCCGGATAATGTAGGACTCTAATGGTGAAAGAATTTTTCAAATCGTTCCAGTAGTTTCGGAGCCTATTCGATGCAAACAAACAATCAAATCTTTCCTCTTTATAATATGTATAGATGTATAGAAGATATAGATAGAGATATTTTAAAACAACAAACAAAAACTAAAGTTTTTCAAACTATTTTAATATCCATATACCTATTCAGTTGCTTGAAAGTGCAAGGTGAAAGCTTCCTCTCAATGTTTTTCCTTAGATCATAATATATAAGTGAATTGGCGTTATTGATTGTTATTTTAAGTGTCCACACATATTGTCCAAAGCTCTATGCTAAACCAACCCACGTTGACAACCACACGCGATAACCTTGTCGCGGCGTCACGTGAGGTTGCACTGCATTAATTCTGTTCCTCGTGACTTTAGGCTGTGGATGCACGCCGGTTCAAGGTCACAGCCCTCACACGAGGTGATCTGGTAGCTACCTGATGATTGACAGCATTTGAGCGGCTGGGTGTCTTATTGACACTTATTAAAGACTTAATTCATGATATGAATTTTTTTGTTGAGATTATGGCCTGGTTACAATTCCGTTAGGCCAATGTTAAAAATAGGGTTAAAATTAATAACATTAATAGTTTTATTAATATGACAACTAGTCACTAGTTATACTATATGACCACTAACTACCTACTCTGCCTAAAATGATGAATACCCACTACTCTGCCAAAGTGGCAATGTATCACGATCGTTTCCGTGCCTCGGAGGGCACGTTAAGCTGTTGGTACCAGCCCCAGCTGTTGTCGATTGACTACAGCCGTTAAAACCCAAGGCCAGTGTGCGATTCGAAAACTGACACCAAGATTAGCCAACATGACCAGGAAAACAAGATTTCAGCTTAAAGTAAAGTAAATGCTTTACTTCACTAAATTCTAAGCAAATATATTTATTTTAAAATGCAACGTTTCTTCAACATATGAAACAAAAAATAGCTCATAATTCATAACAAACAATTGACAACCAATTATCTTAGACAAGTTGCTACATTAAAACAATGTTAAAAGCGTCTCGCACGTGGTCTAAGGTCATCCGCACACTTGACTACTTGTCGCCCTCGCGTCGTTCGTGAATCGCTGCAATATACACATATCAACACTGTCTAGGGATTGCATGATTTTCAATATAAAAGAGGTGTGTTTGAGTAGCTATAAAAGCATACTCGAGACACATGGAGGAATATAATTTTCAATTTAAACAAAATTCATTGACTGGAATTGAACATTCAGGTTTAACACTTGCTCATCTGAACATTGAACATTATATCCCTCCAAGTGTCTCGAGTATGCTTTTATAGCTTCTCAAACACACCTCTTTTGTATGAAAAATCATGCAATATCCCTAGACAGTGTTGATGAGTGTATTTCGGCATTGAACCAAAACAGTACGAGCAAATTATAAAATAGGTAACCGGTCTTGCAATAAATACAAATTATGATGTCATCATCATCAGTAGGTATTTTAAATCAAAAAAATATTTTTACTGTTTATTGAAAGATTATAAGTTTTTTTTTGTAACAAAATAATGAAATATAATAGTGTCTTGTAGTTCATTTCTCCATTGTACAGTTTCCACGGTACCTACAGCCTACGCTAGGTCAAAACCAAACACTATCGAAAATTATGACATAACAGTCCACTACATACAACTTAATGGGCCTTTTTATAGTTAGAACGGCACGGCACGGCATTTCAAAATTTGAATTACCAGTGCCCCCTATATTCTCAGCTTCTAGTATTACTAGTACATAGGAGGCAATGGTAATACAATTTTGCCGTGTCGTTTTCGAATTATAAAAATTCTTAGGTCGTCGGACGAGTAACTGATATTTAACACACAATTAATCAACCATAACGAAGCAGGCCCAATCGCTCTACAAAATGTGGATTAAAACGCGGCTGCTTCACAGCTTTTTGTAAAAAAAAATATATCGCGATAACATTTTTTTCAAAATGCCTTTTGTTAATTTTTTACTGAAATTTGCCTTGACGTCACGTGCGACTTACTAAAAATGGCTGTGAGCAATTATAGTCGTTACTAACATAATAAACGAGAAAGTTTGTCTGTGGATGTTTGTTACTCTTTTCGCTCAAACGGCTTGACCAAATTTGATTAAATTTGGTGTAGAGATAGATGGCACCCTGGATTAACGCATAGGCTACAGAATTTTCGCAAATTCCCACGGAAACGAAATCCCGGGCGGAAAGCTAGTTTGGCCAAATTCTAGCGCGATTGGCCTTAACGTAACGTGCGACTTTTAAATGGCTGTAACTCTTGTCTTGAGCGACTAAAGTAGCGTAAAGGCCCGTGTAGGTAACAAGCAAATTGTTACGTGTGCAAACGGCCTAACTATGACTGTCAAGTGTCGTACGATGTGACCTTGCATCGGCGAACAAGCAGGTACAAACAAACCTAATGCGTCATTCGATATTTTATGTTTATAGCTGTTTGTATATCTAAGTAATATTGAAATAGGACCTGCCTTGTGGTTTTCCTTAAGACAATGTTGAGAAAACTTAGATAGTTAGGTAAATTACTTAGATTAAGTTTCTACGCAGACATCTTCTTCTTATAAGTAAATAAATATAATATTTATAAGAAGAAGAAGACAGTTTGGAACCCCTGGTACGCTGTGTATGTTGATGCTGTCGAACGTATCCAGCGGAAAGATTCCGGATATCTTGGACCTTAGAAGGCGACGTGAACAAGACGTCATTCTTCTTTATAAAATTTCAAATTCCCATATTGAATCTTCACATTTGTTGGGTAAAATTGGTTTAAAATGTAAATTATTTATTCAAACAAAATCCAGTTTGCATTAAAAAACTACAGTAACAGTGTAAAACACGAAAACCGGCAATGTACGTCGCATTCCGATAGCGGCGTGACGCGGGAGGACCACGCGCAGTGCGCGGTTACGCAGTTACATTGCGTGGCACCAGAGTAGGTAAATAACGAAAAATCCTTAACTTGACAATTCCGGGAAAAAATAATTACTTGTAGCTGACCATAGTAATGGGTTGGTTCCACCATTTAAGTATTTGCTAAGCTGTCATTTACACCCTGTATATAACTCATTAAAAAAAATGTCCCACTCTTAAGAACGACTAGGAAGAAGCCGAGATGAATTCCATTGCATTCAAGTATGTGCATTTAAACAGACAAACGAGATGCATTACAATCAGTTATTCATAACATTAGCATTATGTCAGGCACTGTGTGGAATTCAGCCTCTTAAGATCATGTTTATCTTATAGACAGAGATCCCAGGGCCGCCAGACTTTACTTATTTTCTCATTAAGGCGACTACAGCACCTAAATTACGATTTTATGATGCGTAGATAAGCATGACGCACTGCATTAAATCGAAGAAAAAAATACTACGGTAATATTCAGGACATAAACTAGATAAGTAGTTTGCTGAAAACATGATTCAGCACTTTTGGTTCGATAGAAAAAGCTCACAAAGTCACCTCTAAATACCAATATTGTGTATCTTTTAAGCTGTAAAAACGATAGTAAAATGCACACAGGAACTTGAATTTGCCATCAAAATGTTCGTGATTGAACACTTTCGATAAGTATTTAACGCATTTTTCGATTTAAGCTGTTACCTTTCCATAAATCTCATTCTAACTTTCGAACATGTTTTTACGCACGCACACTTTCATAGTCCGTAAACTTCGTGTATCGACACTGTTCGCACTGCCGGCCCAGGCCTGTTGAGAGACGGAGATGGCACTATTCCTATGTGTGCTGCCTTTATCGGGTGCTGTAGTCGCCTTAACCAAAATTGTGAGAAATACTAGTGCTAATATGTACAGTCAAGAGCTGGTCACGCTTTACAATACCAGTTTAAGCTGAGCACTGATTTATACTGCGCGCCATACAATGCAGGGCCGGTCCAAAGTCCAAAGTGTCAAGCTTGACGTGCTCTTGAGTGTACTATTAACATATGAATACCAGCTAACCTGGGCCGACGGCCAATTTTCAGCTACCAGGTTCTGAAGATACTTCCAAAAAATTTTCACTTGTCTTGAGGTCCGGCTGCTGATATCTTATAAAATATAATTAATTAAATATAAAAATTAATGGTCAATACCGCCAGACACTCTCCATCGGCTGTAATTTCTGCCAGCCGCTTTACAGTTCGCAAGTAAATTATGCGACTGTACCTACAATCTGAGCCGTGGTTTTTTTGATATGATGTTCAGGAACTATAACAATACTTTTTATAGCACCCAGATTTCAAGACGAGTGAGTAATTTTTGGAAATACCTTCAGAACCTGGTAGCTGAAAATTGGCCATCGGCCCAGGCTAGCTGCAGGGCAATCGCGCTAAAAAAAGTGGATTGAATCGCAATTGAAACGTAGCTGGGCGGCTACCACCTAAGCGAAGCTGATCCTGGGTAAACGAATGGAACGTTGTCGATTGCTTCTTTATAAGGAGACCTTGATTAACGACATGAACCAAACACAGCAATGTACATCATTCCATTCGTTCAATCATCATCAGCTTCGCTTAGGTGGTAGCCCCCCAGCTACGTTTCAATTGCGATTCAATCCACATTGCCCTGCAGGTATTCATATGTTAATAGTACATATTAGCACTGCTCTTTCCCACACTTTTGGTTAATGAGAAAATAAGGAAGGTCTGGCGGCCCTGGGATCTTGGTCTATTATACAATGTCATTAGGTACACCATCTCCTTGCACTGTGTACCATCTAGATTCTAAAATAACAAAACTTTTTTGAGAAAATGTTTAATATGGAAGCCTAAAAACGAAATATTGATTATTTAAGGATAAAACGGGAACCTATTACTAAGACTCCGTTGTCCGTCCGTCCGTCTGTCATCCATCAGGCTGTATCTCATGAACTGTTATAGTTAGACGGTTGAAATTTTCACAGATGATGTATTTCTGTTATCGCTATAACAACAAATACTAAAAAATAGAATAAAATAAATATTAAAGGGGGCTCCCATACAACAAACGTGATTATATTGCCGTTTTTTTTTATTTTATTTCCACAAACTTACAAACTATCTTTGCAGGAGTTTTTATAGATAATGGTACGGAACTCTTCGTGCACGAGTCCGACTCGCACTTGGCCGTTTTTTTATAGATACGGAACTCTTCTTGCGCGGGTCCGACACGCACTTTGCCAGTTTTTTACAAGATGTACTTTGCATAGTGTGCTCAGGAGCTGCATGAACATTACGCCTGCCCCCTTCTTCTATCGGACGTGCAGACGCACTGTGGGCTACCACCCTATGAAATCCCGTGGATTATCAATTCCTTGGCAATGTTTCCGAGCTCATACAGTCCGAATCTTTTTAAAGTTCAAGTGAATAATGATAGACTGTAGTCAAGAGATAAAATGAAATTATTTTTGTTTTTGCTAAAATTAAATCCACGATACAATTACTAAATTAACAGTATAATGTAAGAACTAGGTAAACCAAAGCAAAAGGAGCCAAACTCAGCACTGTGCTGTATAAAATACTGTACAGCGCTGGTTTTGCAGCTTGGCCCTGTTTGACCGCACACTTTGTTAATTAAAAAAAATTTTGCTTATTAACGTCTTAACTGCTTTATCTTTAAAATGTTGTCATAATCATTATATCAGCCTATTGCAGTCCTCTGCTGAACATAGGCCTCCCCCAAGGTGCGCCACTTTGCACGAAGCTCCGCTTTTTGCATCCAGCCACTACGCGCTATCTTCTTTAGGTCATCTGACCACCTGGCTGGGGGGCGTCTCCTACACTACGTCTGCCAAGACGTGGTCTCCATTCGAGAACCTGTCTACTCCAATGCTCGTCAGTTCTGCGACAGACATGGCCAGCCCACTGCCACTTCAACTTGCTACACTTTTGGATAATATCCATCACTCCGGTTTTAAGTCGGATGACCTCGTTTCGGATTCTATCCCTTAGCGAGATCCCGAGCATGGAGCGTTCCATAGCTCGCTGAGCGACGTGCAATCGGTGGGCCAACCTCACTGTCATGTTCCACGTTTCGGCTCCGTAGGTCATGACTGGTAGGACGCATTGATTAAAGACCTTGGTCTTTAGACACTGCGGGAGTGGCGACGAAAAGATATGACGTAGCTTCCCAAATGCTGCCCAGCCAAGCTGCACTCTTCTGGTGATTTCCCGCTCGAAGTTGTCTATACCCGAAGTTGTTGAAAATTTTGTTGAAAATTTGAAAATTTTGTGTGAAACGTTAAAAAACAAAAAGACCGTGCTTTTTATGTAGACTTGACGTACCTAAAATTTGAACACCGAGGGGCACGGGCCTCCCTTCGAAACACGAAAGGGATTTAGGCCATAGTCCACCACGCTTTCCCAATGCGAGTTGGTGGACCGCTCGTCTTTCGAAAATGAATTTTCTTGGACAGGCGGATTTCATCACGATGTTTTCCTTCACCGTTGAGCAAGTGATAATTAGAAATCCGTACATAAATCCGAAAAGAGGAATTTAGTTATATAGGCCTGCACCAGGATTTGAACCCGCAATACCTTCCGATTATAACTCTGGCTCATTACCAATTGGGCTATCACCTCCCAATTACATAATTTTTATTTTTCATTACTAAAATTACTGCGAGATGCTTAAAGACGCATCCTCTTAACTTCCTTAATCCTGGCCACGTTCTTGGGTGGTACATTGGCATGCATATGCAATAATGCAACACTGCACCCGCACCCCTGCCTATACCGGTAGGGAGGTCTGTTTGTGTGCTAATGAGGATTATGGAGACCACCCACATATTTCAAGATGGCATGATGATATTCGCATGCTATTTACTCACTCAAACTCAAACTCAAGTCTTTATTTCATTGAGCATACAAAATGTTGAACATGTCATTAAGTATGGTAAACTAGCTTTCCGCCCGCGTGGACTACAGGTTATATCATGCCCAACTGTGGGATAAAATGTAGCCTGTATCCTTTCCCAGGCTCTAATCTATCTCTGTACGAAATTTCATCAAAATCCGTTCAGTAGTTTAGGCGTGAAAGACGGACAGACAGGCAGATAGACAGTCTTTCGCATTTATAATGTTATAGTAGGGATTACATTAGCACTTTTGACTTTGCGCCTATTCGCAAAGGTGCAGTCTTCCTTAGAAGAAGAATAGGCAAGATACTCTGAGGGTCGCCTTTTTTAAGTCAATCATATACATTTTCTCACTCACGCTTATAATCCCTTTCGGGGTAGGCAGAACACCATGCGATTGACATTCTGAGGGTTATTAAATGGTAAAAACACGTTGTTATATGTTAATGTTATTTATTCGCGACTAGCTGACCCGACAGACGTTGTCCTGTTTTCTTTTTTTTTTTCAACTTTCTTAATTTTTTCTTTCATAAGATCCTTCTCCTGATAATAACGAACAGAACAAAAAAAAGAATTAGCGAAATCGGTCCAGCCGTTCAGGCGTGATGCCGCCGTGACCAAGGGAAATAGGGATTCATTTTTATATATATAGATTTATAATCACTCAAACTAATAATGCGTGAATGCACCTAGCTTGTTCGATGCTAAAAATGCACTAAAGCGCGGCACCGCATGTAAGTGATTCCATAAGGAAATGCGGTTTTCGGTTATACCGAACATATTCCCGGGCGGTAGAAATAAACTCTGAAATGAGATTAAAAGAGTTGTTTTAGTAATGAAAAATAATAAAAGAATAGTGTTAGTGGACAGTGCTCAGTGATTACTCCTACTATTCTTTAAACATCTTTAGTCCTCTTAAGTAGATTACATTGTAGTACATTTGACTTTCAACTCTATATAATCCTACCAAAGCTTACTATGGCTTAGCTAAAAGCTAAACCCCACAAAATCATGCTATAACCAAACCCCGTAGGCGGCGAGGTGACAGGGTGACGTCACATCAACCTGCGCACTTTACACTGTCCTAGTATGTGTGAGTGTATTTATATAAGTTTATAATATTATTTGTAGAAGGCTACTGTGTGGGTGCAACTGTTTAGGCGTCGAGGAAGACATGGCGCTTGAAGTTAGTGCGATTATTACGTCAGTGCAACAAGCCATGTTTACTTACTTAGTCTTCTGTTGATTTTTGTCTCGATATCTATGTACTAATACTACAAAGCTTTTTTTTTATTATAAGATGGGTTAACTCTTGACCTCAATCTTGACCATAAGGTCAAAGATGAGGTCGACGATGGAGCGAGTTAACCCAGAAAATGCCTATAAAGGCACTGGTACTCCCACGCACCGACGGAACACAGCAAGCTGTTTGGCGTCGGACTTCGGTAGGAGGGTGGTCGCGAACCAGACGGCCCTTTACAGAGCCTACCACACCGCATGAGACCATAGGACGACACCTCAGATTCAGAAACAAATGAAGTGTCGTTGCCTGGGATGGATTACTAGGAGGCAGAGGCAGGTCTCATTTGTGTTTCCTTAGTCGCCTCTTACGACACCCACGGAAAGAGATGGGATGGTGTTATTCTCAACCGATCACCACACGGTTAAAAGCTGGACTATAAGTGAAAGAAAAACCTAGTTGTATTGGTCCATGGAAAAACTCAGAATACACTCATGCCTATAATCCCTTCCCTTTTGGGGTAGGCAGATAACTCTCATGGTCTTAATGTCAATCCAGGGAAAACCCAAACCATTATAATTGGAGGTCGATGGTACGCTGCGAGGATTGATTATGACTCGCTACCACCAGTTATTTTTGATGGCGTACGTATTCCTTTTAGTAATCAAGTAAAGAATCTTGGAGTCATTTTTGATAGTAGTTTGTCCTGGAAACCTCACGTTTCAGAGGTAAGTAGGAAGGTGTTTGCCGCGTATGGCTCGCTCAAACGGTTTAAAAACTTTCTGCCTATCAAAACCAAAATATCTTTGGCTCATGCACTTCTATTGCCAATATTGGACTATGCCGATGTTTGTTACCCTGATATAACGGTTGAGCTTATGAATAAATTAGAACGTTTGCAAAATCTTTGCATCCGTTTTATTTTTGGTCTGCGGAAATTTGATCATGTGTCCGACTATCGTTCCCGTCTTCAATGGCTGCCAATTCGCCTTCGGAGGGACTGTCACATCCTTTCGCACTTATATACTATCCTGTCCAATCCTAATGCTCCCGCCTATCTCAAAAACTTCTTCACCTTCCGTTCAGCTACTCTAAACAAAAATCTCCGCTCTTGCTATAATCTTTCATTAAATATTCCTCCTCACACTACTAACTTCCTCTCTCAATCCTTCTCGGTCCAGTCTATCCGTCTCTGGAATAATCTCCCTGAATCCATAAGACGATCTCCTTCCTTAGAATCCTTTAAGTTACGAGTCAAAGCCCATTTCCTCAACTCCGTTTCCTGTACCCAATGAACCTTTTCTGTTATCTTACATATAGTAATATTATATTGTATGTATTAGTATATATAATATTATTTATGTACTCGTATTTAGTTTAATTTTACTTTTATGTACTTAAATATTGAGCTGTAGTTTACGTAATATAATATAAATATATTTTTGTCTTTTTATTTTTATTGTTAGCCACCACCCGCTCTGCTTTATATTTTTCCATTATTTTCCTACCCAAAGGTTGCCTGGAAGAGATTGCTACCTTAGCAATAAGGCCGCCTTTTTGTACATTACTGTTTTCTGTCTTTGTCTGTTATTGTAATGTTTTTGTGTTATCTATGGTGTGCAATAAAGTATATGTCTATGTCTATGTCTATAACCCTCAGGATTTATTTCAAACTAGCTTTCCGCCCGGGACTTCGTTCCCGTGGCACTTTTTTAGTTTTTTCTTTCATAAGGACCTTCTCCTGACAATAAGGAACACAACAAAAAAGAAACATCCAAATCAGTCCACAGCCGTTCACGCGTGATGCCGTGACAACGAAAATCGGGTTCCATTTTTATATATATATGTATAGATGTTGCGTCAAGTGGTTCCAGAAAAAAATGGTTTTGAAAAAAGTTCTGAGGTTTCTTATGTAGAACATGAATATAGCACACTGAAAAACAGAGTAATGCTGAGGCTCTGCCTTTTCCAGACGCACCGCGGGGTACCATCCCTATCTTGTTGATATCCCACGGATTCGCACTGAGCGCTTTTCATCATCTTTCGTATTGCGCACTGCTAGGGAATGGAATTCCCTGCCTGCGTCTGTATTTACGAGTTCATATAACCCGAATCTCTTTAAAGTTCGAGTGAATAGGCTCCTTCTGGGTGAGCTTGCTACATCCTCGACCGCATCTTTGCCCTTGAGCTAGATTGTGGTCAAGAGCGAACCCTTCATTAATAAATAAATAAAAAACATCTAAATAGACCTAAGTTCATATACCTAAGAACTCTGTGAAATTTGAATAAACGTTTTTCAGTGTATTCTAAGTTTTTTCTGTCCACCAACCCGCATTGGGCCAGGTGGACTATAGCCTAAATCCCCTTCGTGTTTCGAAGGGAGGCCCGAGCCCCTCGGAGGGGACGTATATGGGCTGGTAAAAAAAATGGTATGTCTGCCCCGATAGGGATTGTAGACATAGATAGATAGATGGAAAGGGAAACTGGCCGATTAGGTAACATAAGTTAGACATTGTCTCTTGGTCATAAAGTCAGGCAAACATAAGAATGCACTTATCGTTTCGCCAACTTAAAGTGTGACCCAATTGAGAAGTCGTGACAGTCCTTGGTCACAGTAATAAACATGTGTAAGTTTAAATTGAGTGCGTCTGCGCATTCGACTCGCGATTTACTACACTTTTTGTTTGATCTAATTGTCTGTTTGAATAACATCACGAATTCGCTATTGCTATGTGTTAGTTGTTTGTTTTTATGGTGCCAGTGTGAGCGGTTGGTAAATGGGAAAGCAGAAAGAAACCTATAATATGCCGAATCTCTTTCAAAGAATCTTCTTTTGGCTGAGTTTGTTACATTCTTGACCACGCGGCGTTATATGTATATTTAGGGCAAAAGCAAAACCATTTACTGTTAATTGTTAAACATCTTGGGGTGTGTGAAGGCGGTGATAGCCCAATTGGTAATGACCCAGACTTGTAATCCGAAGGTCGCGTGTTCAAATCCTGGTGCGGGCCTGTACCACTAAATTCATCTTTTCGGATTTATGAACGGATTTCTAATTATCACTTGCTCAACGGTGAAGGAAAACATCGTGATGAAACCCGCCCGTCCAAGAAAATTCATTTTCGAACCGCTCGTCCACCAACCCGCATTGGGCCAGCGTGGTGGACTATGGCCTAAATCCCCTTCGTGTTTCGAAGGGAGGCCCGTGCCCCTCGGTGGGGACGTATATGGGGCTGGTAAGAAGTTGGGGTGTGTGGGGTCAAAATAGCTTAGGTCTGTATTACAGAACGCGACTCAGACTCTGATTCATACTTGAGTATCAGTCGTCTTTGTCATTTTGATAGTGAAAGAAAATGCTTAAGTATATCAAACACACACACAGCACACTGTGGTACTGACTGAAAATCAGCGCTTTAGTCTAGTGCTACAGCACATGCTGAGTCAGCGCCATTTTGACTGCTTTAGATAAGTTTTATGTTGTTCTACTTGTTTGTATTGTTTGGAAGCAGTTAAATAAAGTTATATCTATCTATCTATCTATCTATGTTAGATTAAAACTTGAGTTTCCTTCTGTAATACTGGCCTTAGTGCTCCAAAATCATCATCATCACCTGCTAGCGGTGCACCCTACTGATCAACGGACGAGAAATGAAATGAAATGAAAAGAAATATCTTTATTGCGGGCAAATACGGTAACAAATTATGGTGACAATCAAAAGCAAATGTACAAGCGTGTTGCGCCAGAATTGGCATGCAATGCAAATAGAAGGTATTTTAAAATAGAAGGTAATTTATAAATGTCAAAAATAGTTTTATGTCAACAATATCTAAGTCCTTATATAAATAAAAAATGGGTGCGTGTACTTATGTACGCGCGTGAGAAGTTATACTTCTTTGAGCGGTTAAGCAGACAGCTTCATACTGTTAATTTTGTGTCACAGATGCGCGCGCATCTTAAAATTTCACTCTCATCATTTTTTCATAACGCGCCTAGCTTCATACTGTTAATTTTGTGTCACAGATGCGCGCGCATCTTAAAATTTCACTCTCATCATTTTTTCATAACGCGCCTAAAGAAGTATAACTTCAATATAACTTCAATAAATGAGAAAGAAAAATGAATTAATATGCCTTACAATAAAACAGAAATCAATTTCAGAACAAAACTAAGCATGTCGACTTACAAAAGGAAGAAAAAACGTCATTAATAAAATGACGTACTACAACCCATAAAGTGTTTCTTTACTTGATATTGGCGATGTCGCCATTCCATATACATTGGAGAAATCCCGATTTCGGACGTTATTTTTGAAAGAATCAAATGTATTCATTATATACTTTCTGGTCTTAATAATTCATTTTTAAACCAAGCATAATTCCATAATCTGTTAACAAAATCGCTTCAAGTAACACCTCGCCTTACCCAGCGGTAATGTAGTTTGCAACATTCCGTTTGCAATGCAAATCAATTCACGTCAACCTGTTAGAAGATGGATCAGACGATAGTGCGATGTATGTACTAAGTACGCATACAATGCCTACGACTCTAGGTCCTGATGTCACAGTTTTTAAATTAATTATTTGAAAAATGGCGTCCATAAATTGTTGTGGTTTTGCTAAAGTCTGAGTTTTTTGAATTAGCCTATATACGTCCCCACTGAGGGGCATGGGCCTCCCTTCGGATTTAGGCTATAGTCCACCACGCTGGCCCAATACAGGTTGATGCACAATGTCTGAGTATCTCAATCAAAATTAAAATATAGAATGGCAGAGTCGCCTATATCAAGTAAAAAAACCCTATAAGGGACTTACCACTTTTAAGTTAGAAACACGTAAGATCGAATCACGGAAGCGCGACACCACCGTATTGCGAATAACTATAGTTCGACATCACGACAAACTTGCGAGCTTAAGTGCTGTCGAACTATAGTTATGCGCAAATACGGTGGTGTCGCGCTTCCGTGATTCGATCTTACGTGTTTCGAACTTAAGCGTCGAATATCAAGATAACAGTGACAGGTAGTGACAGTTATCAACCGTCTGTGGATCAAAGATAGTGCAGAGTTAGAGCCCCTGGTTCCCTGACCAATGTGCGTTGCTTAACATAACTGATAGTTACCGAGCAGTGACTGCCTCTAGGCTAAGTACGCTGTGTTCCCAGTAGGAATTAGATATTCACTTCGCGTGACATCGCATCGCATGTTTTGCTTATTCGAAGAGGCCAGGATATGAATATTGATTGGAGAGAACTTGTAAATGACAGGCTGATGCATGACAATTTTTTGTCGTTGATAAGTAATACTTGTTGTTGAGCGCTACTTAAATAGTAGTTCACTGTTAAGCAGCTCAAGCACAACTTGAAAAAAGTGTCGAAATGATAATTTGACCAAGGGCGAACAAGACTTATGCTTATGAGAGGTCCCTTCACGCTATCAAAGTAAATTTTTACCGTCATCGGCACTCACACCACTGTGTGACGTGCAAGCTTGGCGCGGATCGTGTTAGCTACTCAGGACACTCAAAGATTCGCTACGAACCAAAATACAGAAATCAAAGTTCAAAGTCTATACCCATGCCACGCCGAGTTGTCATTACATTTACAGCTAAGATATCGTTTGTACAGATAATAGCCGAGTCAAGGCTAACCACTTGCAGTATTAAATAATAACCAGCTTGCACGCTCCAGCGAAAAGCATAGAGTACTTACTGAAATATGTTAGTGAGCGATTTGTCTTGTTAGATTTGAAACTGGGTGGAGAGATTGCTCGGTGATAAGGTCGCCTTTTGTTTTGCTAACCCACTTCAATTGTAGGAGGTTCTCAATTCGATGTTTGTTTATTGTTTCTCTTTTTGACGTTTGTTACGCGATAACTCCGCTAATTGTTGGCCGATTTTCAAAATTATTTTTTGTTTGTAAGGCTATACTTCTGAGGTGGTCACGTATATATTTTATCGCAATTGAAATAGCGCTTTTTAAAGTTTAAATAAATTAAACTCCTTCTGATTTCTGATCCCTTCCATGCTGGACTGGGAGTGAGAGAAAAACTTAGAATGCGCCAGCTACCTACTCTTCCCAGTATACAGTAAAAGTCTGTAAGAGGGATGCGAGGGTTTTTCTGTATAATGTGCGAAAGGCTGACCACCTCCCACCATTATGCAACTTGTTCCATCTGACAACCCTCACAATTTGTGTTAAACGTGGCATGAAGTAGTTCGCTAGAACCACTGATGCTCTGCCTACCCCGTTAGGGATTATAGGCATGAACGTATGTATGTATGTATTTCTGATACCGTTAAATAACAGCCCCTTGTGTAGAATAGAATAGAATGTTAAATTTGTAGGAAGTTAGCAACTTAATAATCAGCTTGCGGTGGTACTGTAGATCGGGGGATTGTCATCAAGTGTGAGGTTTTGATAGCTCTGGAGGCTTACCATGATCGCTTAGCGCGATCCAATTTAGGACCTAAACAAGTCTGCAACGCTTATTCGTACCATGATGGCTTATAAGCGATTCAATTTTGGCGCTGTTGCGATTCAAAGGCAGACCAGCGACAATTTATGTAGACATTTAAAATGGACCACAGACAACCGAGCAGTTCAAAAGCAGCGCCATCATGATACCATTTTAAAAAACATTCCAATTGCGAAGCAGTTCAAAGTTGGATCCTAAACAGAAATGCTTTTAAACGATCGTGGTAGGTACCCTGAACTCTGAATTTTACCACCTGACCTGACTTAGACCTTTAAGCCTTTATTTAGGCGTACATTGCGTGCAGAACTGTGCAGATGCAACATGTAAATATAAAACTTACTTCGTGATCTGGTTAAATTAAAAAATTATATGCAATTTCATCAAAAATCAAAATGGCCGAAATGTAAATTGAATTTAAAGGTAATCTTCAAAAACCAGCTAAAATTATGAGTGAAGTCCTAACTCCGTCCTGTCACGCGAGGTCCAAAATTCATGAGCCGACCTCACGCTGGCTGGTTACAAAAAGCAGGTTTGGGACAAAGGAGATTGTATTTGGTATGATAATGACTTGCAAATCAGAGAGATGCAGTTTTGTATGCGTTTGCAACTAATCGAAAGGTTTTTACAAGAGGTAGCACAGCAGGCTGTATAATTAGACCTTGACGTCGCCGTTATCTCGCTAGTAATAGCGCCGTGGTGAAAATTTATAACCTTAAGTGTTGCTATCTGTACATAAGAGAATAAATCGTGGCCCTCGCGCAATCAAAAGTGAAGTTTTACCGTCATTGGAGTTTTTCGGGAGCCGTGCTATACTAATAATAATAATTTATTTTCAGGAACTAGGCCCATAGATAAATACCTTACAGACTAACATAATAAAATATAATAAATCAAACAAAATCAAAACTTAAGAAACACTATTTCCCGGGTGTTTTTTCGGGGGTGTCTGCAACCGGGAATCTCCCTCGGTGCCGGCGGAACACCACGCCTTCCGTACAAAACTCTCGTTCATGACTTCGTTTGCTAACCCGCCCACAAACGCAATATTGCTACTTTAAACATACTTAATGCCAAATTATGATGAAACGCAACATCTCTTCAGTATTTGTGTTTGTTTGGAGCACGGTGTGAAGTTTGGAAAATGATAAATAGGTCAATTACTAAAGAAATCTACGTATAAATGTAGTTCTACTAAAGCGATCGAAAGTACCAAACAAAAAAAAAATACCAGTGTTACTGCTGGTAGTATGAACGGTAGTAGCACGGGAAACAAGTTATTATTATAATATTATAGTCCTTAAACAAGTTATTATTATAGTCCATTTGGATTATTATAAAACTTGGTATTCAGTACGTCATGTAGTTCTAGACCCACTTAGAACTACATCGAAATCGGTCCATTTGTTTTGGAGCTCCGATGCCACAGACAGATACACAGCAATACAGATCGAAGATTCAAAGATACACACGTCAAACACATAACACTCTTTTTATGTCGGGGGTTAAAAAAAGCACTAACAAACCGAAAAAGATACTAACCCAAATAACTCTAAATTAAAAACCACACGCAACATTGATTTATGTAACTACATGCCACTTAACATTACAGCCCCAAATTACATGTTTCATGTTTCCATTGTGACAAATAAGTAGGTACTTATTGTAAAATGTCGAAAAGGTAAGCGGCCTTGAACGAGAATTTTTGACATTTCGCAAAAATTACGAGTATGTGGTTAGGAGCGGGTCTGTAACACCAACTTGGGAGTGGTTTCGAAAATAATTTGTAGCTAATATAAAACTATCTTGTTCCATTCTACTAATCAGATGAGACAAATGCTAAGCAAACTCTACAAACTCAAAGGCAAACCTAGTGTTGTAGGTCCCTTAGAACTTACGCGAAAAAGACAGACCCGAACACCCATGACCCAAGAACAAACATCTTTTCTTTACACAAATATTTGCTCCGACCGAGAATCGAACTTAGGATCCTTCTACTCGACCAAGGGGGTCTTTTGTGAGAGATATTTTATTTTTAACCGACTTCAAAGAAGGAGGAGGTTCTATGTTCGACTTTATGTATCTTTTTTTAGGGTTCCGTACCCATAGGGAAAAAACGAGACCCTATTACTAATGCTCCGCTGTCCGTCCGTCAGTCTGTCACCAGGCTGTTTCTCATGAACCGTGATAGTTAGGCAGTTGAAATTTTCGCAGATGGTGTATTTCTATGTGCCCTTTAACAAAAAAGACTAAAAACCAGAATAAAATAAATATTTAAGGGGGCTCCCATACAAAAAACGTGTTTTTTTGATCATTTGAGGCTGTATCTCGTGAACCGCGACAGTTAGACAGTTGAAATTTTCACAGATGATGTATTACAATTGCTGCTATAACAACAAATACTAAAAAGTAGAATAAATTAAATATTTAAGGGGGTTCCCATACAAAAAACGTGATTTTTTTGCCGCTTTTATAGAGATAATGGTTTTTATAGAGTCCTACTCGCACTTGGCCGGTTTTATAGGTTATGGTACGGAACGCTTCGTGCGCAAGTCTGACTCACACTTGGCCGGTTTTATTCTTTCATCATGACTCAATAGGTGGCTAAAGTTCAGTTCTATAAATCTTTTAAATGTATCGCTTTCCTTGTTTGCATCAACAAGACGGAAAGTAGCATTAACTCTAATGGACGTCTGAGTGTAACACACACTTCAAGTGTAAAAGGTAGTTATTTAAAGTTTGCCAATCGAATATGTGGCCTAGTTGCCTTATAAGAGAAAAACTACTATCTCGGATTGGAAATAGGGTTGGTATATAGATATATTGATATTATTAAGGTGTAACTGTTAAAGTGGGGAAATAACATGGCAGATCATTAAAAAGGTTGGTAAATCTATGGGAGCTAGTTAACTTATAAGCTTTTAACTCTTATCATATCTATATACCACGTAAGTAAAATTTATGAAAATTTAACAGACCCTTATTTTTTTGTTTTATCGTTTCATATACTAAAATTTTCAAGCTAGATCGTCTGAAGCATGAAAATATATCAAAATTTTTGTATGAAAAAAAAAACATCGTCCAGTTGACTTGAAACTTGGTAATAGTACTCTTGAACACAATTTGTGACACCCGTATTTCTGCGTTTTACAAAATTCATCCTCTAAGTCGTTAAGAAGGGGTATCAAAATCTGAAAATTTTGAAAAAAATATTTTCTTATTATCTATCAACATTACCTACTGACACCATAAGAAAAATTTGCATACTGATTAAAAAGTCACCCTGTAGACAGGGCTTTAGGTATCTCTCTTTCAACCTCTCTGGTGGTTAATCAGTCCATGAAGCTTTCCCAAAGAACATAGGTCAAAATACGAAAAAAAATTGATCTCTCATACAAAATGCGCTTTGAATTGCTGATGAAGTTTGTATGGGAACTCGATTTTTTTTTTTTGTATTTTGACCAATGTTCTTTGGGAAAGTTGTTCAGTTTCATGGACTGATTAACCACCCGAGAGGTTGAAAGAGAGATACCTAAAGCCCTGTATATTTATATAAATTATTTTTTGTTCATTTGTCTCGCTAAAACTGAACCGATTTGGCTAATTTTTATCTTGGAATAAAAGTGAAACTTCAGGAAAGGTTTAAAAGGTGAGATAATATGGAAAAAATGCGAGGAATTAATTGTAAGGCATTACGAAGTTCACCGGGTCAGCTAGTAAGTTTATGTTTATTCTATTCTAGCTTCCCATGCGGGACTTTGTTCCCGTGGGAATTCGGGAAAATTATGTAGCCTATATTACTCAGGGATAATGTAGCATCCTAATGGCGAAAGAATTTTTCAAATCGGTCCAGTAGTTTCGGAGCCTATGCGTTACATACAAAAAATTAAATTAAAAATTTAAAAAACCCCCCCCGCAAAAAAGTAAAGCGGACATTTAAAAAGTAAAAAATAATACCTTTCGTTGAGCCATCAAATTCATTTCAGAAATACCTATATATATATTTTAATTATCGAAATCGATGGATGGCACGACAGGGTTTGCTCATTAAAATGGCGCTATAATGTCGCGTCGGGGTACCGCTTTAGTGAATCAGTGAATAGTCAATCAAATGAAGGGTCTGATTCACTAAAGCGGTACCCCGACGCGACATTATAGCGCCATTTTAATGAGCAAACCCTGTCGTGCCATCCATCGATTTCGATAATTAAAATATATATATAGGTATTTCTGAAATGAATTTGATGGCTCAACGAAAGGTATTATTTTTTACTTTTTAAATGTCCGCTTTACTTTTTTGCGGGGGGGGTTTTTTAAATTTTTAATTTAATTTTTATTTCAAAATTTTTAACTTATTTACAAAATAATTAAGAGTGTACTAGTGTGCTGGATATCCTGGCCGCAGCATCAGCTCACGGTGTTGCCACCATTGCATTGTATGCAGAATCAAATACTGATCAAAACGAGTCCAAACACGACATATCTGCTATTATTTTTTCAAGGATGTGCTAGTGTTCTGGATATCCTGGCCGCAGCATCAGCTCACCGTGTTGCCACCATTGCATTGTATGCAGAATCAAATACTGAACAAAACGAGTCCAAACACGACATATCTGCTATTATTTTTTTAAGAGTGTGCTAGTGTTCTGGATATCCTGGCTGCAGCATCAGACCAAGAGTTCCATAACCCTGCATAGTTATTAAGCATACATGAGTATTTCAAGTTTTAGGTCACATGTATGTTTGAAAGTAAAGTAAATACACATTAAGAGTCTAAGAACCCTACCGCAGCTAACAAAAGAGCTGATGACCTTGAAACGGCTGAACCGATTTTGATAAAACGTATCTAAGAACCATCGCCAAAAACCCTGCTTGTAAATAAAAAAAACCGCATCCAAATCGGTTCACCCGTTTGAGAGCTACGGTGCCACAGACAGACACACAGACACACAGACACACAGACACACAGACACACACACATAGCGGTCAAACTTATAACACCCCTCTTTTTGCGTCGGGGGTTAAAAATAGGTACAAATCTATCCTCTTTATTATATTAGTATGGATTGCACTTAGATTACATGGGATACAAAAAAAGAGAAAAAGTTTACAAAGGCAGACTTATCACTTATCTTTCGGCAAACATAGTGTTGTAAGAGGTATTATTTTAAAAACGCGGGACAAAAGTACATTTTTTAAATAAATAATACTTAGGTTTGATAAGACAACTCAAAAAAAATTCTTACTAATATTATAAATGCGAAAGTAACTCTGTCATAAATCTATGTTCAGACCACACATTTAAGTGGCTATATTTTTATTTGATTACAGTTTCGTAACAGTTTATTTAAGAAAATAAAAGCAGCTGGCTATTAGTTCTTACGAAATAGAATCAAACGAATGGTCCTAATGAGCTGTTTCTACAGATCTGATTATTGAGATGATTTGATAAGCCTATAAATGTTTGATAGCGTGTTGAGTAATAGAAATAAGTACTTTTGTATCTTTGAGAAGAATCTGGCTTTCACGCTAAGCTGGGCAAACTAGAAACAAGGATATCGTCTGCTAATCTTCTTTTACTTTTTTTAAATAAAACCTCACACTTAAAGGTCCTCACAACGATTTTCCTTTGCGTCGACAAACAAATGCACAAACAAGACATAACTTAATCAAAATGTTATTTTTGTCCGTGGTCACTAAAGCTAATTACTTCAACATTTTGTTTATTTTTGTTTAGTATCCCTAAATGTTTTTTCTCGATTGTTGCAGGATTTTGCGAGTAAGATGAGGATCCACACAGACAGCCTCTGACGAAGGAGGAATAAGCAAGCCAGATGTTTCACAAAAACATAATAAGCAGGTAAATAATACTTTAATTCTAATGCTTCTTATTATTGGGTTAACTTTAAATTAGTTAGCGAAAATTAGAAATGTAAATTGGTTCCATATTTAATCACATAAAATTGAAAGCCGTAATTTTTTTCGCATAACTTTTTACGCATAAAAATCAATACGCATAAAATTCATATTAGGTCATCATTATGACAAAATATCGTTATGCGAAAAAAAATTAAGACTTTAAGTTTTTTGCCAGTAAATAAGGAACCCGTAAATCAGTCAAGTAAACTGAAAAACTTTCTCCAGGGAACATAGGTCGAAATATGATACAAAAAGATAGCCTCTTCATACAACTTGAGCGATCAGTTGATTGTCTTAGTATGAGATATGGATTTTTTTTTGAGAAATTCGTATGGTTCCCCTGGGGAAAGTTGTTCAGTTTCATGAGTAGTATCATCCGTTAAAGTTTCACTAAGTAATTTAAATTATTTATTCAAAAATTACATATTTTGTCAACAATTATATTTATTAAAGTCTTAAATCCTAAATTCACTTATCGTTATCGAACGTCTTGACTGCTTTGTGGAACAGAAATCCGATACAACAAAACTGTAAGTAATTGAAAAATGACGTAGCTTAATGCAATTTTAAGGTGATTTGCAGTGTTAAAGAAACTATTTCCAATAATTTTATGAATGGTAAAAAATATTATATGTAATTACTTCTATTGAAAGTACTGACCTCACTATATTACGGAAATACGTATAGAAATAATTATTTTCTTGATTGAATAGTACATTTTTGTATTTCCTGTAATGTTAAGTAGGTAAAACATTCGGTGATCATAAATTACTTGACATAACCCTAAAAAAAATTGTAACCCAAAAAAATCATCGCTTATACAAACGGATGAACCATTTTAATAAAACATATCTGATGCCACAGAACTAAAATACCAATTTTGATGCGTTTTTTTTTTAAATTGACGTACATTTTAGCTACATTTAATTAACATTGGTTCAGCCGTTTAATAGTTATGAGTTATGAAGGACAGTGGTGATATTTTTTTTTAAATTAAGAGTTGGTTTCATTCAGTTCAGATTTACATCCTTATATTTGTCTATTTGTGTAAAATACACGTCGAATTGAAAGTAGTTTCAATTTAAATATTAAGATCTGGTAGCCCCAGGCCGATATTCACCAATATTTAACCCACGGTTAGAAAATGCAACCCGAGGTTCAGCAATGTCATTTTCATACTTTTTTGACATTTTTATGACATTAAAAGGTAGAAAAAGGGAGACGCCTTTGCCCAGCAGTGGGACACAATAGTGGGTTGACTTATCAATTTTTTTATCATGAGATGGGTTAACTCTTAATTTTTGGTAAAAATAGCCTTTAGGAATACAAATGTTTGCAGATAATCCGAAATACCGATGGTACCGATACTCAAACCGCCCAGTTGACCGACTCGAACGAACGGTACCGAAATACAGGTACCCCGAACCAAATGACCGATGAAACCAAGACGGGAACTGCCCAAGACGGCGATAATGTAACCGAACACGGTACGAAGCCAGAAAACACAAGAACCGAAAACAACGGTACCGAAAATACCGGTACCGAGAAGGAACCGAACAAAACAAGATCGGTATCTTTCAACAGAGACGTTCACGTCAAGAGATTTGGTGAGTCGGTCTTCCTATCTCACTCACACTGCCACTTACAAGCACTGGAGTGAATAAGACAAGAATAACATACTAATGTTGATAATAATCGGTCATGTGTTTACACCTCTCACTCGCACTAATACAGATCACAGTTAGTGTGAACGAAATAGATAACCTCCTAATTTATTTGTGGTATTTTCGGTATTAATAGCCGAATGTTGGATTACTTCCTGATTTTAATTTACAAATCAGGAAATATCAAACATTTGATGTTCCTTAGCTAATTTTCTAAGAATTAATTTACTAAGAATTGAATTAATTTAGCTATAACATCCTGTAACTGTATGTGTTTATTATTAATTTATTTTTTGACTAATTTAGTTCTTCCTAATCTGGTTTTTGCAACATTATTCTTATTTATTCTATTATTTTATTCTGAAGTGTTTCACTGTTTAACACTTAACATAAAGTAGCAAATGAAAGTTTAAATTTATGTGATATGGTTGTCCTGTGAGTGGTTTTGAGCCTACGAGCATTCAACTTATATAGAGACGTAATACAAGGCGACCCGAACCTGTCAACTCGTCAGTGGCTAGTCACTGATATATAACGCACGCCCTAGCGAACGTGTTCGAATCTCTTCGAATTACTTCGCACCTAGTTGACAAAATCGTTTTCTTTCAAATTCGCATGTTTATCGTCTCTATACAGGGTTGAGTGCTCATAGTTTTGAGCCCTATGCACTCGGCTTAGTACAAAACCCTATAGGGCGCGAGTCTCACTTGCACTTTGCTCAATTTTTATTTATTTATTATTAGACGGGTTAACTCTTGACCCCAATCTTGTCCAAGGTCATAGACGAGGTCGACGATGGAGCGAGTTAACCCAGAAATTGCCAATTAAGGCACTGGCACTCCCCCGTTCCGACGAAACTCAGCAAGCTGTTTGGCGTCGGACTTCGGTAGTAGGGTGGTCGCAAACCAAACGGCGCTTTACAGAGCCTACTACACCGCATGAGACCATAGGACGCCACCTCAGATTCAAAACAAACTTTTCTTCTGCTTCGGAAGAAAATTGAGCAATAATTATAATAATTAATAATCGAGGGTTCTGTTTCGGAATTAAAACCACTGGAACTTATAATAAGCAAACATTCCTGTGGCCACAAAATACTTAATAGCTTTTTTTTCTCGGATCTTAAATCTCGTAAAAACCGAACGCTAGACCATCGAGTTACAAAGAAAAGGCGAACACCAGGCAAACTATTTTTGTAACATACTCTTTGGTACTATTTAAGAGCGTCAGTGGTCTAACGGCTAGCGGGTCGGAATCTTAAGTAAGACGTACCGAGTTCGATCTCCCGGCCGCCATGTACAGACAGCGTTATAAGTCAAAAGTGTTTATTTCATTGAACATATAAAATAATACTTGAATACGTCAATATTATGAATTACATTAGCACTTTGCGCCTATTCGCAAAGGTGCAGTCTTCCTCAGGAGAAGAATAGGCAAGAAACTCAGAGGGTCGCGACGAGTCAATCATATAAATTTTCTTACTTTTAATTTTAATTGACTTAATATCTGAATAACTCTGGAGCTGAGCAATTTATTCCCATGGTTGCTTGTCTAACAGATAATCCGAAATTTTGTAATAGCCCTTTTTACAAAGTTTTTGTTTAATTATCGTCTTAAATTGTTCTAAAGGTATTTTGAATACAAATGGGAATCTGTATTCAAAATACACCCTTAAACGTTACACACTTAACGTAATAAAGTAGGGTGGTATCGGTTTTTATGACGCTGTCGTCTGTACCAATGACTCGTTTTCTGAGTTATGTACATCATTGGTTACACACAACCGCTGCGAGGGAAAACATCGTGAGGAAACCAGCACATTCGGGAGAGTGAATGTATAATTATGATCCAATCCGGTCAAGTTCCCCTGTTAACAGGGTCACGGAGGTCAGATGGCAGTCGCTCCTCTGTAATGACTTGACCTGTCAAATCCTGCATCATGGTTAAGCGTACCCCGAATGAGAAACGGGACGAAGATAGGGTCAATTTCTGGGAAGAAAAATAGGTACTACTTAAACAAACTACAAGAAAACTGACAAAGAATCAGTCATAACATAAAAACTTAAGGCTGTAGGCGTCACGAACGACCTAGAGTTTACTGATAGGAAAAACGTTAACGTAATAAAACTAAATAACAGATCACGATGACAATGATACAGGAAATAGGTAGCAGTTGCTATAGAAAAACTCCTTTATTTATTTAACAGTTTATTGTATACAAGTCAAATCACAAATATTTATACAGACAAATAGAAAAACGAACACAAAAGGCATAGCTTATTTCTTCCTTACATGGGAAAACTTTATTTCAGAATTTTTGATTTTCACCGTTGATAAAAATGTGCGTAGTTTCATCCATTTCTAAATGTGCACTTTATGGAGACTCACGCTGTATTATTCTAGGGTTTTCTTTTTTGCCTACTAATGTAATTATTTATATCTTTTTTTGCAACGCAGTAAAGTTTATTGTTAATCGATTTCGAACAGTGAGCACCACTCGCTCAAGAGGGCTTCACATGACCTTAAATCAGGTAGCTATACTAATTTAAGAGATAAATTAAATGTTATAAATAAAGTAAGCAAGCAACAAAACATACCTACACCTAACACGTAATTGGTATCTTTCTACGATGATAAGTACAGAGGCCAGTGCATCAGATTACCCTATTTGTATAGCAATATCGTTTTTATTATAACAGAACAGAGAGCAAGCGTGTGGTAACCATGTGCGACCCTCTGTACATGGATGACTTGCTATTGTTTATATTGTTAGCCGAGTCATAATCATAACCCGTCATAGACATCAATCGATTCAAACAATACAACAATAAGTAACTTTTGAAAATCGTATCTAAATGGCGGATGAGTAATTGTTTTGAAAGTGGTGTTTGTTGGAAATAGTAATTTATGAAACAAGGGTGGGAAGGAAGTCATAACAAACAAGTGACGTGTATAGTGTATAAGTCCGAACCACGGAAGCTCTATACAGGGTGACTTTTTAATCAGTACGCACATTTTTTTACGGTGTCAGTAACGTTGATAGAACGTAAAAAAGGAAGAAAAAAATATTTTTTTTCCAAAATGTTTAGGTTTTGATACCTCTTTTTAATCTTAGAGGATGAATTTTGTAAAAAGCAGAAACAGAGGTGTCACAAATTGTGTTGAAGAGTACTATTACCAAGTTTCAAGTCAATTGGACGATATTATTTTTTTTCCATTTTTTGATTTATTTTTATGCTTCAGACGATCCAGCTTGAAATTTTTATATGAAACTAGGTATATAAAACAAAAAAATACGAGTCTGTTAAATTTTAATAAAGTTAACCTACAAAAAAATTGCGTATTGATTAAAAAATATAGTGGTATATCGACCTCTAGAATGAACTAAGATCGAGCTGTTTTTGAGGAAAAAAATATTTACAACAACAAAGTACCTACAACATACACTGACATACACACAATCAAATATCAATTAATGTCAGCAACCAAATTTCGCATTTCATAACGTGGGTTCTTTAGTTCTTCGACCCAAAGCTACCACAAAAACCTTACACGGAAATTCAATAGCATAAATAACCTTGAATAAACTCTTAGAAATAACTTTTCATGAGAAATTAAAACTGACGTTTGAAATTTAATACTTGTTAGCCAGTAATAATACTAATGTCGATGTTAAAAAACTCAATGAACTCATTAAAAAGCCGATCTCTTGCAAATTTCGGTTGAAACCTGTTTCGTTTTAAGATGTTTTGATAAATGTCGTCAGAGCGACCTGCCGTCTCAATAGCGTGACGAAACAAGCAAAAATGTGGCCAGCAAAGTCTAACAGTATAGGCTCAAATATCAATTGGGTAGAGTGAGTTATGTGATTTGACTGATCTTATTTTATAGGTGTTGTATTACCAATACCGCCTCGTCTTATTAGCAACAAAAAAAGTTTAAGCAATGCAGAAAATTAAGGTATTTTTCATGATTCTTTATGTGTTTTTTACAAGAGAGAGTACTCAGGGGCTGCACGAGTTGATTTCGCTTACCGTGGCCTGCGCCTTTCTTCTATCGGACGTCCAAGACGCACCGCAGGGTGCCATCCTTACCTCGTTGAAGTCCCGCGGATTCGCACTAAACGCTTTTCGTCATCTTTACTCGTATATTGCGCATTTGATTCCCTGCCTGGGTCTGTATTTCCTCACTCATGTAGTTGGACTATAAAGTTTTTCTGGGTGAGCTTGCTACAACCTATAGTCCGCATCTTCGCCCTTGAGCTAGATTGTGATCAAGAGCGAACTTATTATGTATTAGTAAAAAAACGCCGCCGTAAAAAAATGTGAACATTAAAGTCCTAAGATCAAGGTCTCTACTTTTTTTTACACAAGTCAGCACCTTAGGCTATACATGTTGACGTTGACGTCGCCGTAATCTCGCTCGCGAAAGCGCCTGATTTTGTAGTGCAAATGTGCAACTTAACGTGCTGCTGTCTGTACAAAATCGTTTTTGTTAGAAGATATACTAGTATTTTTAGTATTTTGCCATTATTTCTATAATTTATGACAAGTTGTAATTATAAAAACTATAATAAATGTAAATTTTTAATCATACTTACAACTTCTTTTTTTTATGACGAAGCACTTTATATTAACACTAACACGAATGCAAGATGCAAGTCACACATTATAATATCAATCAAAAAAATTACCCAACACTCCATTAAAATATTTAAATTAAACCACTTCTTGGATTCAACAGAGGCTTTCGTAACGATTGACCACACTTGGATCAGTGTTAGGTCAGTGTCAGTTTAGGTTTGGTTTCTATTAAGCTCGTACGAAGCTGATTATCATCATCGGACGCCTTTTTAGGCTTGTCTGAGTATATCCAGATTAGTATCGAACGCCTCCGCACTGCGGCCTAAATGATTGCCGCAGGGTACAGTTCTTGGAACGCTAGTATTTGTAATGCATGGCGTTTTGAAATAAATAATGATTATTGGCGTTTGATTAAAAGCAGCTGATATATTTGGTTGTTTGAGTCAGTCAGTGTAACGGGTTTAAAAAGTGTGACACTGCGATTTTTACATAACAAAAGGAAATTTATGACTTCATAAAACGAAAACGTTTTAAACGGAAAATTATGATTGGAGGCTCAGTAAATTAATTTGAAAAAGATTTAACACCTCACCTATCCTGTTTCTTTTACTCCCAGTCTAGCGTGGAACTCTGGCATATTTAGATATTGTGGCCTTATATGGCTCTTAGAAAGTGGCCCTTATCAAGTAGGATATCATTTATGATATGGATCTCTCTCAATATGTAAGTTTTAAATTCGGCTTACATATTCCAAGAAACCACTTCATTTGAAGCAATGTATGATATGGAATTCACGTCACACGGTGACCTACCAGCTTCCTAATTAAAATCTCAGAGAAGCCATGCCCTACAGCGTATCACCGACATAGATCAAGAGTTGTTTACAAGTTGTACAGCTTACATAATGTGCTGTAATGGTCGTAAGCTCGCCTGAGGTGATAGTTAAGAAATTGACCTCCCATATCATAGGAACCTGTTTACAACAAACCATTTCTCAGCTGTGAGCTTATATTATGTATGTTTTAATGTGTGTCTGTTACATCATATGGTTTAGCTTGGTCAATATTAGGTGTCAAAAGGGGGTCCTTTAGTTTCCTGCTTGAAATGCTATTATTCAATACTCATCTACATAGGTTGTTTAGCCATATTTTTAATGGAAGACATGCGTGAAGTCTCTCCGAGAAATTAAAATTGTCAAAAGGAAATCTACGAAATTCTCAAAAAAATCCTCTTTCCATAACAATTTTAAACTATTTGGTTACTGAAACCAGGTTTGTTTTACTTCTAGACCGGTTTGGTTCAGCGGTATGAAGCGCTGCTTTATCAATGGTTTGGTTGTGTTCGATTCCCGGGCGTAGCCCGTATTTGTGTCCTATACGCTGTTACACCGCTTTAAAACTACCAAAGGAAAACTTAATGGGGGTCTTGAGTGAATGACTGAAAGACCCACATGAGTTAATTAGGATCTACAAACCTTCCAGAAAAAAATCTACCTGACGGAAAAACGATTTCAAAATCCATTGTATGGAACAGGATGTTTAGAAGGAGTTTACGGATAAACAGGCAGACAGGCGCGAAGAGCGACTTCCTTTTATAGAAATACTAGCTTTCTGCCCGGGACTTCGTTCCCGTGGGAATTTGGGAAAATTATGTAGCCTATGTGTTAATCCAGAGTGTCAGCTACCTCCATACCAAATTGTATCAAAATTGGTCCAGCCGTTTGAGTGTGAAAGAGTAACAAACATCCATACATCCATACATCCATACTTACAAACTTTCGCGTTTATAATATTAGTAAGGACTATATGAGTAGATCGATATAGAAGAAGACATTAAACAAACCTCTTACTGACTAAGATTTCGGATAGAGTCATCACTAACGCCTACGACCGGAAACTGGCAAGGTCCGACTGCGCTACATATTCACCTATCAATTCTCTTACGTATGGTCTTTATGCAGTTGTGATAAGGTCTACTTTACAACTGTGTTTGGCGTAATAGACTATGCATTTGCTATTTAGCAGTTCTCTTTTATAGCGATACGAGGAAGTCGATAATTAGTTTGCATTAAGTACCTACATCTTTGTTAAGTTCGGACGTATGACGTCACGTTCAATACTGTTCATTTTGAAGGGATAACTTAACATTAGTGAAACTTTGGCACGTGAATCTCTACTAAATATCAAGTATGTGGCAAACTTGACTAACCCTAGTGTCAAAGTTTCCAAACCGCCGAATGGCCTCTGACTTGGCTTAATTAGTCCACACATGATTCGCGCGGATGCCCCAAACCGATCGAGTTGATAGCGAGTTGTAAAACTTGTAAACTAGTATTCAATCACTGGAGCTACTAAAACAATGTGGCTTTGTCTTACAATTGTATCACACAGTGTAGATAATACAGTATGTAGTCATGCGCTCAAGGCACCATTAACTTGCTAATTTACTCAATGCAATGGATTTATTTTTTATTATAAGATGGGTTAACTCTTGACCTCAATCTTGACCAAGGTCATAGATGAGGTTGACGATGGAGCGAGTTAACCCAGAAAATGCCTATTAAGGCACTGGTACTCCTACGCACCGACGGAACACAGCAAGCTGTTTGGCGTCAGACTTCGGTAGGAGGGTGGTCGTGAACTAGACGGCCCTTCACAAAGCCTACCATACCGCATGAGACCATAGGACGACACCTCAGATTCAGAACAAATTGAGGTGTCGTTGCCTGGGGTGGATTAATAGGAGGCAGGTCTCTTTGTGTTTTCTTAGTCGCCTCTTACGACACCCACGGAAAGAAATGGGGTGGCGTTATTCTCAACCGATCACCACTCGGATACACTTTGTTTAGAGTATTATATTTAAAAAAAAACAAATGAATTCGCTCATGACTACCATCATCTATGTAAGTATGATGTCGACAATGAATGAGAATAGATAACTTATTCATAACTTTTCTCATTAAAACGTAAGCATCAGCTGTGACTTTAACCCTAACAATGCCTATCAACAGATAACCACAAACTAAAACGTGATCTTATTATAACATGTGTATATTAGCAGTTAGCAGTGATAGCCCAGTTGATAATGAGCCAGACTTGTAATCGGAAGGTCGCGGGTTCAAATCCTGGTGCGGGCCTTGTACCACTAAATTCGTCTTTTCGGATCTGTGTACGGATTTCTAATTATCACTTGATCAACGGTGAAGGAAAACATCGTTATGAAACCCGCCCGTCAAACAAATTCATTTTCGAAAGACGAGCGGTCCACCAACCCGCATTGGGCCAGCGTGGTGGACTATGGCCTAAATCCCCTTCGTGTTTCGAAGGGAGGCCTGTGCCCCTCGGTGGGGACTTATATGGGCTGGTAAGAGATATTACGCCCATCAACACGGTCTAGGGATATTGCACAATATTTCATACAAAAGAGGCCTGTTTGAGAAGCTTTAAATGTGTACTCGAGATACGTGGGTGGAGGGCTATAATTTTCAGACGAGCAAGCTTTTTGTAATTTTTTAAAGGGCTGAATCAATTTCTATAAAATTTATAAGACCACTTCAGGAGTGTACTCTTTCGAACAAAAAAAGAATTTTGAGAATCGGAAGACAATTAGCGGATTTATCACTCAACAAATATAAAGTTTGCCGTGTGGTGATCAGTTGAGAATAACACCACCCTATCTCTTTCCGTGGGTTTCGTAAGAGGCGACTAAGGAAACACAAATGAGACCTACCTCGTAGTAATCCATCCCAGGCAACGACACTTCATTTTTTTCTGAATCTGAGGTGTCGTCCTATGGTCTCATGCAGTGTGGTAGGCTCTGTACAGGGCCGTCTGGTTCGCGACCACCCTCCTACCGAATTCCGACGCCAAACAAGTGTGTTCCGTCGGTGCGTGGGAGTACCAGTGCCTTTATAGGCATTTTCTGGGTTAACTCGCTCCATCGTCGACCTCATTTTTGACCTTTATGGTCAAGATTGAGGTCAAGAGTTAACCCATCTTATAATAAAAAAAAGTAAAACGTAAAGTCGAATTGAGAACCTCTTTATTTTTTTTAAGTCGGTTAAAAATACCCGATCTAGACTCTAGCTGAAAATGCACACGACATCAATATACATAGAAGCTTACGCATTTGTAGGCAGGGACCAGATGATTCAACTTGGTACGATCCGAATACAGTTCCATATTTATTCACATAAAATTGAAAGCCCTAATTTTTTTTCGCATAACGATATTTTGTCATAATCAGTACGGCGTTATGACAAAATATCGTTATGCGAAAAACTAAAATATATTGAAAGAAATATATTTCAATTTTTTGCGAGTAAAGTGGAACCTTTGAATCCACCAATTTCGCTTCTTACATACAAAAGACATCAACGCGGTCATTTCCAAATTAAATCACTTTAAACAGTTTAAAAATAAAAATTAAATCGAAGGGCGTACACCGAAATTGAACTTTTGTATTACTTACTTACTTATTTACCTAGGTAGCTATTTCACTAACAAATTATGACCTTTGAAATGTATGTCAAATGCGGCATCATGTTGTTCTAGAACTACTTGGTGCTCTGTCTACCCTGACAGGGATTATAGGCGGAAGTGTATGTCGAGGAAAATTTTTTTGTCACCATTCAAATTTTTTGCACGTGAACTTTTTGAAAATTTAACAGACCCGTATTTTTTTGTTTCTACTTTTCATATAAATATTTCAAGCTAGATCGTCTCATGAAAATAAATCAAAACTTTTGTATGGAAAAAAAATAACATCGTCCAAGTGACTTGAAACTTGGTAATAGTACTCTTCAACACAATTTGTGACACCCGTGTTTCTGCGTTTTACAAAAATCATTCTGTAAGACGTTAAAAAGGGGTATCAAAATTTGAAAATTTTGGAAAAATAATTTTTTCCTCCTTATTTATACTCTATCAACGTCACTGACACCGTAAGAAAAAGCGTACTGATTAAAAAGTCTTTTTTTTTATTATTATTATAAGATGGGTTAACTCTTGACCTCAATCTTGACCATAAGGTCAAAGATGAGGTCGACGATGGAGCGAGTTAACCCAGAAAATGCCTATAAAGGCACTGGTACTCCCACGCACCGACGGAACACAGCAAGCTGTTTGGCGTCGGACTTCGGTAGGAGGGTGGCCCTGCATTACGCCCTGCATGTATGTTTTCTTACCGACTAATACAACCGTAAATCACACTCTATGGCACATGTTTTAAAAATCCAACCTGGCTCCAAGGTTATCGTTGGAATCTGCGTGTAGGATGGCATTCCGCTCAGTAAGGCTCGTCATGACTGTTTGTCCGTCACATCCAACTCATTGATAACCTGCTCTATCACATGCCAATGTGTCATTATACTATTAGAAATTCAATTAGTTTTTAATGTTTTTTGCCCACGTGAAGTTGTGTTTGTTGTTTACCTACGTCCTACTAATATTATAAATGCGAAAGTTTGTGAGGATGTACCTATGGATATTTTTACTCTTTCACGCCCAAACGGCTGGACCAATTTTGATAATATTTGGTATGGAGTTGGGTTATATCCTGGATTAGAAGGAAGAAAAGAAAGAAAAATAAATTTATTCACCATACAATACAGACACCAAAATAGCATACAAATGAATGATGTGGTGAAACGGTACTGCCTCAGCCAGGCTGTTTTTCAGTCAGCACCTGAGTTGACTGCTAACAACATGCATTTAAGATGCAGCACAATAATTACTGAGAAGAATCTCTGGTTACAAGACCACTTATAAACATTAAGAGAAAAGAAAAATGAACTTAACGGCATTGCTCAATGCTCACACTTACGAAAAACTCAGACTCCATCATGGGTTAACATTTAGAGACTCAACTTAGTTTACCTAACGAACTGGTGACCAGATACATGATGATTTTATGTTTTGACATTAGCCACTCTCTAGACAATCTTCCGAATTGGCAAATTGTTTTTATTAACACATAGGCTAAATTTCCCTAATTCCCACTGGAAAGCTAGAAAGATGCAACATGAATAAGATATTGAGGCCCGTGAAACTGAACAACTTTCCCTAAGAAACGTAGGTCGAAACAGGAAGAAAAAATTACTACTAGTGCGATCAGCTTATTTGCCTTTTTATGGGGAGTTGGTTTTTAGGGTTCTGTACCCAAAGGGTAAAAACGGGACCCTATTACTAAGGCTCCGCTGTCCGTCCGTCCGTCTGTCCGAGGCTGTATCTCATGAACCGTGATAGTTAGACAGTTGAAATTTTCACAGATGGTTTATTTCTATTGGTCCTATAACAACAAATACTAAAAATTTGAATAAAATAAATATTTAAGGGGGCTCTCATCCAAAAAACGTGATTTTTTTGGTTGTTTTTATAGATAAGTCTGTCAAAGGCTGTATCTCATGAACCGTGATAGTTAGACTGTTGGAATTTTCACAGATGATGTATTTTGATTGCTGCTATAACAATAAATACTAAAAAGTAGAATAAATTAAATATTTAAGGGGGTTGCCATATAACAAACGTGATTTTTTGCCGTTTTTATAGAGATAATGGTTTTTATAGAGTCCGACTCGTACTTGACCGGTTTTATAGGTAATGGTATGGAACCCTTCGTGCGCGAGTCCACTGCCCGCACTCGCACTTGCCCGTTTTATTTCACTTTTTGTTTATGATTTCATAAAGGTTTCTTAGAGAAAGTTGTTCAGTTGCATCCCCATGAATTTAATATGAGGTGACTCCGGGGAGAGTCACCTCTTAAAGTTTCGGTAACTAAAGTCACCTCATATTAAATTAGCGAAACTGAAAAGTTCTGAATTTGCCTACTTAACTAAATTGTACTTGTGTAAACGAAAATTGTATTGACATGGAAAATTGACCTTTTTTTTTTAATTATAAGATGGGTTAACTCTTGACCTCAATCTTGACCATAAAGGTCAAAGATGAGGTCGAAGATGGAACGAGTTAACCCAGAAAATGCCTATAAAGGCACTGGTACTTTCACGCACCGACGGAACACAGCAAGCTGTTTGGCGTCGGACTTCGGTAGGAGGGTGGTCGCGAACCAGACGGCCCTTTACAGAGCCTACCACACCGCATGAGACCATAGGACGACACCTCAGATTCAGAAAAAAATGAAGTGTTGTTGCCTGGGATGGATTACTATAGGCAGGTCTCATTTGTGATTCCTTAGTCGCCTCTTACGACACCCACGGAAAGAGATGGGGTGGTTTTATTCTCAACCGATCACCACACGGTTAAAAAATTGAGTCAGCACAGATTTCTTAAGTGTTCAGTTGATTGAGTCAGCACAGATTGCTTAAATGTTCAGTTTTTTTTGAACAGCCTATCAGTCACCACTGATGCGTACGGACCTCCCTTCGAAACAGGAAAGGGATTTAGGCCATAGTCCACCACACTGGCCCAATGCGGGTTGATGGGCGCGATCCATCAACCCGCATTTCGAAAACGAATTTTCTCAGACATGCGGATTGCATCACGATGAAATGCTCGTACTAAACATTTATTTTATTATTTTCCTGTGTTAATGTTTAAAAATATCACGGCCTTATTCAACTGATTATCTACGAAGTTATCCCTGGGCTTTCTATCTCTTCCAATCAACGTATTTGATCTCTACCAACCCTAGAAAATACCATACACTTTGGCATGTCAAAAAATAGTTTCGTCAATGTGTGCGACCTTAAGAAGTCAAGGAGTTGTGTCAGTGACATCATCGCTACTGCTTGGAGTATTGACACAAGTGTGAAACGAAGCAAGAACAAACTCATGAATGAGTAATATTCAAACATACAACAATTTATAAGTATTTTAACTTTTTAACGTCTTACTCGCCTCACTTCGTCCAATCTCTCTTGGTAGGTCTGCTGTAGGAAATTTCTTCATAAGGTGGCACTTCAGTTGGCGTTGCGTGTTTGCGTATTTGCTGTATTTGGCCAAATACTACCATGTGTGGACGATTTATTTGTCTATATTTGCCATATTTGCAGAAATATGACAAACACACAAATAGGCAAATACGCCGATCCGTTCGCTTGTCGGTCTTTGGTCACACATCAAAGGACGCAATATGATTATTAGACCATTTTAGACCTTATTTGCCTATGTTATTTGCTGTTGGCATCCCAAGTGAAGACGTCGTGTTTGTGCTGTTTGGACAACGTATAAATATTTGGACAAATACGGCAAATACGCTACGCGAACACGCAACGCCAAGTGAAGTGCCACCTATAGAATAACAGTTCCTGTTGTGTCGTCTCTTTTTGTATGTTTCTTTCTGTATGTATATTATATTGTGTACAATAAACAGTAAATAAATAATGTTACTTGAAATTTGCTTATTGATACGAATATTATTTTATTTTATTTAAAGCGTCAGTGGTCTGACTATTAATATTTAAACTCTGAAACCGATTTAGTACTAACACGGGTCAAAATTCGCGTATTACTCGCGAATTACAGGGCTTTAGGTAAATCTCTTTCAACCTCTCGTGTAGTTAGTCAGTCCATGAAACTGAACAACTTTCCCCCAAAAATAGGTCAAAAACGAAAAAAAAAATTGAGTTCCCATACAAACTTCATCAGCATATAGAGCATTTTGTATAGGAGATCAAAAATTTTTTTTCGTGTTTACCTAAAAAAGCCCTTGTGTATTAGATTTACCTAAAGCCCTGTATATTACCTTTGATCCCGACGTTTCGACGTGGTTGCACGCGCCGAATTATGTGTTCAAATCACAAAAGTTGTGTACTTTCAAAGTGAATCGATTTTTTCACGAAGAATTTTTAGGGAAAGAAAAATCTTCAGCGCGAATGGGACTTGAAAATAAATATCTATTACTTTACCAGGCTGGCTGGATGGACGAGATCACTATTGGTGATAAGTCCGCTTTTGTAAACTTTTTCCCTTTTTACTGTAGGTAACCTAAGTGCAACAAAGAATACATAACATTTTTGTCGAAAAGTAGGTTCAACTGTGTTTCAGTCCATATTTTTTAGCACGATTGGTCCGCAAGTATTGAATTTCGATTTTGCTAGATGAAAAACAAACCAAAAAATTCATAACAGTACTCAATCGATGATTTAAAACCAAACACAGCCTTAACGGAAGGCATCATTTCCATGAATCATGTAGTTCAAAACGTGATAAGTGTGTGTAAATTGTATGACTGTTTGTGTTGTACCGTGAAGGCTAGACGTCGATTTTGTTCTTGTTTTGTGTTTTATTATTTATGGAAATAAATTGTGGAAAACTTGGACAGTTTATATTCTAAAGTTATGTTACAAAATCAAATGTAAGTCGGAAAAGATTATGTTTCGTTACTAATTAGAGGGCGTTCAGGACCTCGTTACGGTGCGATTATATAATACTAGAGGATGCTCAAGACTTCGTTCCAGAAGGAATTTTGAAAAATGTCTTTTAATTCTTTGTCTATACCGTTTACCATTGTTTCAGCTTCATAGGCCCAAAGCTTAGGGCTAGACATTAATGAGTCAGGACCTACATTTTTATATATTTTAAGACTAGATTTCCGCTCTTGACTTCGTTCGCGTGGAAAAGTATATGTAACTTTAACTCAAGTTTTAGTTCAGAGAGTTTATTTATTATTATTTATTACTAGCTTTCCGCCCGCGTCTTCAACCGCCTGGACTACAGGTTATATCGTGGCCAGCTGTGAGATAAAATGTAACCTACTTACATTTTATCTCACAGCTGGCTTAATACTTAATCCCAAGGATTAAGTACCAAAATTTCATCAAAATCGGTCAACCGCTATGTCCCTGCATTTTAAATCTGTCATATCTTCGAAAATACGAATTTAAATTACATGCTGTAAAGGGCAATATTGATCTATATTAAATGTTTTATTTATTTAAAGTACCTTATTGGATAAGGATTAATACTGTATTGCTTAAAATCGCTTCGTAAATAAGTCATTATTTCTCGCAAAAAGTAAAGGATAAAAAATGGCTATTGTGGGTTATCCCTAAGAGATAGACATATACCATCGCGGAATTTTTTGTAAACCTAGGTGTAGTACATTATTTTGATCTATCTCGTAGGGTTCAGCCAGCGTTTGCAATGTAAGCGTAAAAAAATGTGTTTATTTACGACATCACACTGGAAACCTCTAAAATTACCAATGTTTCTCTACTATAAATTATGCATGTATTATACATATAAACCTTCCTCTTAAACCACTCTGTCTATTTAAACCGTATCAAAATCCGTTGAGTAGTTTTAAAGATCTAAGCATACATAGGAACAGACAGACAGACAGACAGCGGGAAGCGACTTTGTTTTATACTATGTAGTGATGATAGTGATTTTAAAAACGAGTTGATATATCACCGGAAAATTGTATAATAGCTGTAATATTACAATTTCATTAGTGAAATTAAAATCTTCCGGGATATTACAATTTGCCTAGTTAATTGTTGTACGGACGGCCGCAACTCAGGTTACCACACACGTGCACTCTGTGCTGTTGTGATGAGAGCGGTTTTGTAATGAAAATGGAGTAACCTGATGCGCTGGCCTCTGTACTTGTCAATTACTTGTCTATACTTCTACTGTGATTACAATTTACAAAGCTGTAACATAATGCGCCGAAATCTGCGCCCACGCATGTTACTCACCTCGCCAGGTAATGACGGGACGAAAACATTGGTGGGAATTTTTTATAGCAGTATTTATGAAAACAAAAAACAAATAATAAGAGAGTAATAAAAAATGTTTTCTTATTATGTTGGGTGCTTCCAAAATAGCTACGGACATTTTGGACACTTTATAGAGGTAGTAAGAACAGATATCATCCAATTACTAATTTATAAACGCTAACGTATGTATGGATGTTTGTTACTCTTTGTATGTATGGAACGAAGTCCGAGGCGGAAAGCTAGATTTGGACGAACAATTCCAACTAGTTCTATCAATGGAACAACCCATAGAACTAGTGGGAACTGACGTTTTTCTGTACATAACAGTCAACTTATTGCTAGAAGTTGTTAAAAGTTCAAACGTGTGGTGATCGGTGATCGGTTGAGAATAACACCACCGCATCTCTTTCCGTGGGTGTCGTAAGAGGCGACTAAGGAAACACAAATGAGACCTGCCTCCTAGTAATCCATCCCAGGCAACGACACTTCATTTTTTTCGGAATCTGAGGTGTCGTCCTATGGTCTGGTAGGCTCTGTAAACGGCCGTCTGGTTCCTACCGAAGTCAAACGCCAAACAGCTTGCTGTGTTCCGTCGGTGCGTGGGAGTACCAGTGCCTTTATAGGCATTTTCTGGGTTAACTCACTCCATCGTCGACCTCATCTTTGAGCTTTACGGACAAGATTGAGGTCAAGAGTTAACCCATCTAATAATAATAAAAAAAGTTAAGATTAATTTCACAAATTAAACTTCAGAAAATAAATAAACAGTAAAATCGATGGCATTCATGTCATACAACATTTTGTCATAAAAAAAACTTAATTTTTAGGGTTCCGTACCTCAAAAGGAAAAAACGGAACCCTTATAGGATCACTTTGTTGTCCGTCTGTCCGTCCGTCCGTCCGTCTGTCAAGACCCTTTTTCTCAGGAACGCGTGGAGGTATGAAGCTGAAATTTATATCAATTACTCAGGTCTACTGTCCCTTGAAGCTGTGAAAAAATCAAACTTCTAAGCCAACGCAATCAAAAGATACAGCCGTTTATGCCGAAAATTTCCGCAAATTTTCGACACTCGCAAAGGAATCAAAACCTACAGGGTACTTCCCGTGAACTTAGAATCTTGAAATTTGGTGCGAAGCAACGTCTTATAGCACAGATAAAGGAAAAATTGCGATAACCGTAAATTTTTAATTACATCATATAATAAAAATATTTTTAATAATTTTAAACTTACTACCCCTTTCCTTATGAACGCGTAGAGGTATTAAATTGAAATTCATATTAAATACTCAGGTCTATAATACCTTTAAGTTAGGTTTGTACGGAACCCTCGGTGCGCGAGTCCGACTCGCACTTGGCCGGTTTTTTCACGGAAATCGGACCATCCAAAGGGCCTTTTCATAATCCGTAAACGGCACGGCAAAATTGTATTACCATTGCCTCCTATGTAATAGTAATACTAGAAGCTGAGAACAAAGGGGGCAATGGTAATTCAAGTTTCAAAGTGCCGTGCCGTCCCGTTCGAAATATAAAAAGGCCCAAAAAGGAGGCAAAATATCACAAACCATCCATATAGGTACTAGGTGACATTATAATCATAACCATAATCATAAGATTTATTGCTTTCCATGGTCTTTTAGGTCTAAATACAGGTTTGTGGTACAATCATGGACCCAGTTTGGGCGCAGCAATGTAGGAGAGAGGAGGATAATCTAATCATTTCAATCCTAGAATCATTCCAACAAAAATAAATAGAAAGTAAAAAGAAAATAAAATGAAATTATCTGGCTAAACAAGCACATGTCAATTAAACTAAATCTTATTACATTATCTATAGTAAAAAATCTAAACCGATACGTCATGCGATAATAATAATAATAAGTAATAATAAATTAATGTCAAAATAAAATAATGTCATATTCAGTTAGTCATGCAATTTAAATAATATATTAGGTAACCAAACTTCAGGGGCTGATTCTCTTCACAAAACTTAACAACTTTCCCCAGACCATACAATTCTAGAACCAAATCTTCGACTCCCCAAAAGCAAGTCAGCCTTAACGCAAAATTTGTTTTTTCTTCATATTTGGACCTAGTTGTTCAGATTCATGGGATATTCACGAGTTAGGCACAGCATCATGTGGTTGCAGAACCACTTGACGTCACACTATGCTGCAGCTCTAGTACGATAACGACAAACTCGCGCTCTGCTCACGCTGAAACACCACTTTGATTGCGCGAAGGTCCCGCGCAAAGGCTTGCTCGCCCTATGGCGTTGTCAATGTTCACATTTTGACATAGGACCGCGGTGTTGTCGCGGCGCTGTCACTATCGTACTCGGCCTGCTGTTCGTTATAATTATAACATTTATGGCGTAACGAGTCATATTTAACACGAGAAATGTCTAAAACAACAAACTAACGGCTAGTTCTGATTTTAATATATGTTTTTATAGGACCACTTCCTAACAACATATTATAAAATCTATTAAAATATTAAAATCCAGGTCTTGCGAAGCTGCAAACTTGGATATACGACACTGGTATTTTATTTTATTTTTATTTTATTTTATTCAAAAAGGTACAGTAACAGATGACAGATCAGAATCTTAATATCTAATTATACTTAAGTAGCAATATAAATCTAAAATCCGATTATAACTATACACAGCGCTGGTAGTAAACTATATTATGTGACTAATCCCTAAAAATAGACCAATTATATACATCTATTTTTTTATATTTAAGAAAATAGATTTATTGTAACGAATCAGAAAATACATGTGTTACTGCATTTCTAAAATAATTATAAGTATGACTAAATAGATCGAGATGCAAGTAATTTTCATTAAATAATTTACACATGCGGAATATTGGATTATTCTTGGAAACATTGTTGATAGCACATGGAATGGAAAATAGTTGAGGAACACGCACAGATCGGGTGGGCACTTTAAAGTTTAGTAGCATTAACAGGGCTGGATCTAAATGACCGTTGGCAATTTTATAAAGATTGAATAAGTCCTGTATTGGTCCTAACAACATATAAAAAATCAGAACTAGCCGTTTGTTTGTTAGTTTATTCGATATGACTGGCGTAACAATGTCATACGACTTACCAACAATGACGTCATGTCACACGATGACGTCACAGGCCAAGGTTGTATTTTTAGACACTTTCCACTTAACCACGTTTTTGGACCTTTTTTGTGGGGAATCATCAAATTAGGGATCCGCATCTGACGAACAGCGATGAAGCGTTACTGAAACGATATTTTATTGTCATCTTCCTTATATTATGGTTACACATACACAATGTTAAGAGAGTAGTTTAACATTTAACATTATTTAATATTTCTTACTTCCAAGCTGGACTGAGAGTGAAAGAAAAACTTTGAATGTACCATATACCTACTCTTCCCAGGTACATAGTAAGAGCCTGTAAGTCAGATGCGAGGATTTCACTGTATAATGGGCCAAAGGCTGACCACTTCTCACCATCATACAACTTGTTTCATCTGGTAACATTCACAATTTATGTCAAACGTGGCATCTAGTGGTTCTAGCACCACTGATGCTCTGCCTACCGCGTTAGGGATTATATGTGTGAGCGTATATATGTACTTGATCTTCTGTCTAGCTTTTTCTAATCCCATATTTGAAGTAGACTCGTAATCAAAAGAAAAGCAAAGCTTAAAAGCCTAGCTTCTAGAAAGTATCCTTATAAAACTACGAAATAAGAAATTAGTATGATTGAGTTAAAAAGAGCAACCCTTGGAGTTTCTTGCCTATTCTTCTCCTGAGGATGACTGCACCTTTGCGAATAGGCGCAAAGTTAAAAGTGCTAAATATAATTCATCTACTTTGCCTCATTTAAGTAACACTCTGAATGACTTTAACTTTTAATTACACCAAAAATTAAAAGTTTCTTAACTTAAAAGGGTGTTATGAGGTTGGTAAATAAACAAATATACCTGTGTAACGTAATTTAACGGTGTTACGCCTACAGAACCCGCTTAAACAATGACAATTCACACTTATCCAACTTTTTATTACACCGAAAGATATTACAAGAGTCTGGCGCAGTTTTTGTTAGGATTTTAATTTGATACATAAAGGCAGCCGAAGCCGAGTGAATCCACGAGTCTTAATGACATCTCGTAAGGTTTAATGACACCAAACTCTGGTTCTCAAATTATTTTTTTCAACGTTATGTTTGAAGTCTCCTATTTTTTAACCGACTTAAAAAAATGAGGTTTTACGAGTAAGATCGATTGTATGTATCTTTTTAACCACCTTAAAAAGAGTATCTGTATGTCTGCGTTTCTATCTATGTATCTATCTGTGGCATTGTAGCTCCTAAACGAATTGACTGATTTCGATGCAGTTTTTTTTGTTTGAAAGCTGATGTACTCGTGATGGTTCTTAGCTATATTTGCTCAAAATTGGGTCAGTCGTTTAAAAGTTGTAAGCAATCGAATGTTAGGGGTGATACAAATTAATTCATTTGAGCAGTGTATCGTTATCTACAGGGCTTTAGGTATCTCTCTTTCAACCTCTCGGGTGGGATTTCCCATACAAAATGCGCTATATGCTGATGAAGTGTGGTGATCGCGTTACTGAAACGATATTTTAACCGTGTGGTGATCGGTTGAGAATAACACCACCCCATCTCTTTCCGTGGGTGTCGTAAGAGGCGACTAAGGAAACACAAATGAGACCTGCCTCCTAGTAATCCATCCCAGGCAACGATACTTCATTTTTTTCTGAATCTGAGGTGTCGTCCTATGGTCTCATGCGGTGTGGTAGGTTCTGTAAAGAGCCGTCTGGTTCGCGACCACCCTCCTGCCGAAGTCCGACGCCAAACAGCTTGCTGTGTTCCGTCGGTGCGTGTGCCTTTATAGGCATTTCTGGGTTAACTCGCTCCATCGTCGACCTCATCTTCGACCTTATGGTCAAGATTGAGGTCAAGAGTTAACCCATCTTATAATAAAAAAAAAATAAAAAAAAATGAAGTATGTATGGGAAATCAAAATTTTTTTTCGTATTTTGTCCTATGTTCCTTGGGGGAGTTTTTCAGTTTCATGGACTAATTACCCACCCGAGAGGTTGAAAGAGAGATACCTAAAGCCCTGTATATGTAGGTATGTTTTACATAGTTTTGATATAAACTAACACATGCTATGACAAGTTTGCTCGCCCTCTAAGAAAACTAACACATACTATGACAAGTTTGCTCGCCCTCTAAGCAAGAAAATAAATAAGAAAATTTGTAATGCGATTAAAAAGAGCACCCTCAGAGTTTCTTGCCTGTTCTTCTCTGGGGAAGACTGCACCTTTGCGAATAGGCGTAGAGTCAGTAGGGTCAATAGAACGAATGCGTTTGTATGTATTTAAATCGTTTAATGTATGTTTGTATGTATTTCATGTAATCTTGACTTGTTTTAAGTGGCATCCTGAATGTCCTATAAAATAAAGATTTTTTCTATTCTATTCTATTCTGGCGTTGTCATTTCGAGACTTTTGACATTTGACCGCGTTGTTCAACAACAAGAGTTGTTGTCAAATTCTGCTTTAGCATGTTGTTTGGGAAACACGTTATTTCAACCGTTTATTTTACGGAGTCGGTTTTGGTTCTTATTTATAGGGTAGGTTAAAATAAACGCAAAACTCAAAGAGCCATATTTAAGGTTTTTCCTTGTGCTAGGGTTCCATAGGGAGGCATACAAAGACAGACACACAAAATATTTGCGCTGACTAAACCATACTATAGAAGTTAAAGAAAATATTGTTTAGTATAAAATAATAATAATGATTTATTTATTTATAAGTGTATGGGATAGGTAATACAGAGTGTAAGGGACAACTTAGAAAATACTTAAACAGAGGAATCTCAATCTACTCTTAGTTATCTAAGATCGGCTGTAATTGGCTACAAGGATTTTTTTTTCTCAGAAATGATAAGTTTTGGGGTTTTCATTATTTACCTACCTTTTACCGGCCCCGCGCGCGGTTTGACCCACGCTGCTGTCAGAATGCGATATACATCGCTGGTTTTCGTGTTTTACGTTGTTACAATTGTATTTTTATTGCAAAATGGAGTGTTTGAGAATAAATAATTTAATTTCAAAGTACAAAATATTGAAAAACATGGAAAAATAAAAAATAAAACTTATGTAAATTTCACCGAAAATTATGGTCGGCATTCAAGGTTTCAGTTTTTGCTAAGCTGTCCCTTCCACTGTATATAAAATAACTTACAAATGTTACATAACAATGTTAATTATAAATATTATAATAGTTTTGTTTATCATACCGCTATATGCTTGTTTATTTATTATTTCCTTCACTAACTATGCAGTTGTCTAACATAAACTAATTGTTTAATCCTACACCAGTGTATTTTTTATTATAGACATGTATAGACAATTTATAATGTGAGTAAAATTATATTATATTAGGTTTTATGAGTTTTTAATTTTTAACATTCAACATTTTTATTATTTTTTTATTATTATAAGATGGGTTAACTCTTGACCTCAATCTTGACCATAAAGGTCAAAGATGAGGTCGACGATGAAGCGAGTTAACCCAGAAAACGCCTATAAAGGCACTGGTACTCCCACGCACTGACGGAACACAGCAAGCTGTTTGGCGTCGGACTTCGGTAGGAGGGTGGTCGCGAACCAGATGGCCCTTTACAGAGCCTACCACACCGCATGAGACCATAGGACGACACCTCAGATTCAGACAAAAATGAAGTGTCGTTGCCTGGGATGGATCACTAGGAGGCAGGTCTCATTTGTGTTTCCTTAGTCGCCTCTTACGACACCCACGGAAAGATATGGGGTGGTGTTATTCTCAACCGATCACCAAGTTAAACTGTAAATTGGTGTTTAAGGTGGGGTTGTGTGGAGGCATAACATCTTAAGTTCGTATTACACAATGCGACTCAGACTCTGATCTATACTTGAGTTGCAGTCGTCTTTGTCATTTTGATAGTTCTTCTTCTTATCGTGTAGGTATATTCAAGTGTGTGACGAACTTGGCTAACCCTGGTGTCAGAGTTTTCAAACCCCACAATGGCCTCTGACTTGGTTTTAACGACTGCAATCAATCGACAACAGCCGGAACCGACAGCTTAACGTGCCCTCCAAAGCACGGAAACGCTCGTGATAAATTGCCACTTTTGGTCACCCATCAGGTTTAATGCCTCTGTGTACGTTGCTTAACCTCTCTGACCAGTTAAGATCAGTGGGCGTCACTGGGCTACGAGGGCTTCGATTTTGATAGTGAGAGAAACAGACAATCAATACTTAAGGTAAGATCAAGCCTAGAGACTCCTTCTGTAATACTTAGGGCTCAAAAATTGACATCCTTACCTGCTGGTGGTGCACCCTGCTAATCAACAGACGAGGCTCTTCTATTTGCTTAATGTCTCTCGGCAAACAATGTCTGTTTCGTTCTTGTCTTTTGAAATACGAAATTTGCTGAACGACAATAAGAAAATGGAAGCACTGCAGAATATGTCAAGTTACCAGCGCAGAAGTAGTGACTAACACAATCCGCAACAAAACTTAATAAAACATTTAAAATCTTGCCAACAGGTAAACCGCGAGAATCGCGGGGCGCCTCTGCGGAGCCAGCAGTACGAAAGGAACCCTTCACCCATCTATCTGAACAAGAGCTCATCGAAGAAGCTAACAAGGTTATCGCCCAGGCTTCCAGCGTAACCTGCACCGCTGACCACCCGCCCGATAAGTTCTACTCCCTTCCACATAGGAAGAAGAAAGAGGACAGAGACAGACGAGGCAGTGACGACGCTAGCGCCAATGAGAGAGCCAAAACTCCTCTCGGAAGATCAACGAGTGACGTAAGCCAGAAGAAAAGAGAAAGAACATCTCTCTCTACTCTTTTCAGAAGGCAACAGAAGAATAAAACTGCTGCACCTATTGTGGTTAAAACAAAACCTGTTGCTGTTGTTAAGAGAAGCAAAAGTGATGTATCAGACTTAAAATCTAATACAAATCTTAATCCACAATCGAAACCAATTAGAAAAAGATCTGGAAGTGAAAGTGAAGAGTTTTTGAAGTCTCTGAGGAATAAAAAAGTCCAGCTGTCTCCTATAATTGAAAGTTCTCCTAGAGAGGACTACTTCAAGAAAACGCCTCCACTAGAACACTTCCAAAAAAAGAAATTATCCCAAAAAGATAGTTTGAAATCAGAAGATTCAGCCACCAGTGAAGTAAAAGAAGGAAACAAGAAAGTTAATCCAATTGAGAAGCCCCCGCGATTCAAAACTGAAAAGTCTGAGCCTAAACCACCTCTCAGAACTAAAAGAGGCAAGTCAGCTGAGAAAGAAAAAGAATCTTCTCCAATATCTGATACTCCCAAGCGCAAAACAGATGTTAAAAAAAGTTTGTTGGTAGACGAAATAGATTCAAAAGCTAAAGACATAAACCCAGTAGAAATCAAAGAAAGAATTAAAGACAGCATAAAAAAAATAGAACAGAACATATATGGAAATAAAGAAATGATACACAGTAGCCAGCAACCTCCTGACAAGCCACCGCTAACTAGGGGAAATACTGTAGACCATATAGTGAGGATTTTGAAAGAAGATCAACAGTCTCCGCCACCGAAAGCACATCTAATCTCAAGTTCAAACGTTAACCAGCCATTTTCTTATTTAAGACCAAGTTTAAGTCCGGATCCGAATTTATTTACCAGAACAACGAGTCCAAATCGAGTGCCAACTCCAGTGAATGCCATGACTGATAAAGGAGTCGTTTATGCCCATGTAGTTAGAGATGCTGGAGAAGCTGGCACCAATAATTTTGGCAAACAAACTGTTCACAAAACTTATTCTCCTTCTAGAGAAAAGTATGGAAATATATCTGATGAAGATGAAGGCCTTGGTTTTGAAGACCGACGCAAATACCCAGTAAAATATGGTTATGATATTAATAACGGGATCAATTTTCATAACATAGAAGGGCTGAAGGTACCTGACTCACCTATTAGACCTCGTATCAGAGAATATAAATTAACCAGCTTTGACGACTTTGAGCCCACTTATGCTAACGAATTTCCAATTGAAAAAGATAGAAGCCATGACTACATCGACTCTTTTAGAGGACGAGGAGATGGAATGGATACAAAGAGAAAGTTTGAGAGTGAGAATAAGCTAGATTTGGATTTTAATGAGCTTAGTCACAGACGTCAACTGCTTGAATCTCGAATAAACGCAAGAAGGTTCGAGCGTGAAAGAATCCCGGGAGAAACAGTTACCAGATTTCTTGCTGAAACTGATCCTATATATGAGGCCGAAAAGCGTATGAAAGCAACAGAAAAATATGTAAATGAAACTGCCAAGTATTACCAACATACGCTAGAAAGACAAGGATTTACTGAGAACAGTGTCACTGAAGACTACAGTACATACGATTCTGATAGGCACAAAATCAAATACGATAACGAAACTAGAAGCTTCCAGAGGGTCCCTGAAGGAGAAATTGACCGAAGAGAATTCATTGATAATTTGGACCCGAGATATAAAGGCAGTAAAGTATTTCCACCAGAGCCAGAGTATGAACCTCCAAGCCTTGAATTCAACGCTGGAAAGCGTATCTTAACTCCTGATGAATATAAAGAAAAGAAATACAAAGCCAAAAAACACTTTGCTTCTAGTCAAGACGTTCTTTTAAATAAATACAAGGGTAAAGATGAATGGTTTGGGAAAAGAAAAGGACATTACGCTTCTAATCCTGAGATAGCTCAGGAGAGAGAAGATGACTACGCCAATGTGCGTTACAACACTGAATCGTATCATAACTCCCTGCGTCGTATGAAGAACAAAGATAGGTATAAAGAAGACTATACAATCAGACGTCACGATTCTGGAGATAGTAGAGAATACTATCGGGATGACAGATCACCGAGACGTTTTGATTTTGATAACCGGCTAGTCGACTCGGGGATAGAAAACGACTTCAGAAAAGACTCTAGCGGAGAGATTCACAGAAACGTAAGACGACATGAAAGTGATGACGATGTTCGAGACACTTCTCTTTTCCTGGCAAGCGAAAGAAGGCATACAGAGGATAATTACCCCAGTGAACAAATTTACGCAAACGGTGAATATCTGGCGAGATTTAGAGATTTCAATGAGAGCCGTTCAAAAGATTACTCTCCCAAAGAGAGAAGTGCAGACAGATATGATAAAAGTGATAGATATGATAAAAGTCCGGAAGATAAAGTCAGTGCAAAGCCGCCGAAAGCCAACAAGAAACTGTCTGGACTTGATAAGGTGAGTCTTTTACTTGATCCATATTTTGAAACATAATTTCCTATTACCTTGGGTATAGACAAAGTCATTGCACTGATGATAATCTGATAATTTATTTCTTCGATAGGTCTATCCTAATCTTTGGAATCAGGAGGTAAATCAACATGTGGTGTTAAATTGAAAATATGACGTTTTATTTCACTTCGCTGCCTTTGAAAACATTTTGCACTCAGCGTCTCAATTGTAGTTTATTTTGATTTGTCAGGTAAAACAGCTGTTCTCTCGCGACTCTTCTAAGAAGAGCAAGAAAGAGAAGGAAACAGAACAGAAGAACCGCACGCGGGTGCTGGAGAGCCCAGAACATCTTAGAGATGACTCCGAGTACAAGAGGTCAGTAATGTTTAAGTTACAAATCACTTATATTAGTTATTTTCATGAAAAAGTTGGTACAAACACAAAGTAAGAAAAGTCAGAAAAGTAACATAACACAAATAAACAGGAACTTATCTACAGCTTGCTGATTTTGTATACATACAGATGCGCACTTTTCACATTAAGATCCAACTCATTAAAGATTTGTATTTTTAATGGTAGGTATATGAATAGTACGCGCCTGCAAACCAAAAAGTTTTCTCTACCGATACGAAAGAACAAGACTAATAACCTATTAGGAAATCAATTATAAGTACATTTTTTTCTATGTATATAAACTCACGTAAATTACTTGATACAGGCAAAACTTACAACACAACTAAAGTTTCTTCTTCACCCATAGGTACACAGACCCTGAACCGAGCGACATTGATGTTAAGAAGAAAGACTTCGACAGAGAAGAACACTTCCGATCTTCTAGAGAGCCTGAAAGACTAAGAAAGGGACGACAGAGCCCTTTCAGACGTACTAGGGATGAATTAGAAGATCCTGTAAGAAGTAGCCCTCGGAACGAGCCTTATAGAGTAGGCAGAGATGAGATTGACCAACCTAGAGAAGGTACTTATAGAAGAGAACGACCAGCAGAAAGATACGGAGGGTCTAAAGAGGATCTAGACAGGCACAGAGGTTCTAGAGAAGATGTCAACAAGAATAAAAGTTCGAGGGAAGATCTGAGATACAGAGGTCGAGATAGTAGAGAAAGAAAATACAGGGACACTAGCTTTGATGACAGGTAAGTTTCTGTATGAGCACTGTAAAAGTTGTGCTGTAACTTTCGTTGGAAAAGTACTCGCAATCGCAGTATCACACAAAGCGACACAATGTGAAATTTCTTTTTTTTTTGTACCAAACCAGATATCACTGAATTCTTTTTACCACGATTTTGTTTTAAATAAGTATCAGATATTTCGGTGCCGTTACCAACGAATGAACATGGAAATCGTTGTGAGAACCCGTTGTATAATATGAAAATAACTAGTGAAAATAACAGTGTGAATTTTAATAAAATATACATGTCACCGGAAAATAATAAGAATCGTAAGTTGATCCGCTCCGGAACCGTGGTCCCACTACTTTCGAGGTAGTTTATCAACTATCGGAAAATCATACACGGCAGTAGAAATGTATTATTTAACGTATACATTTCCGGTAATTGATCAATTTACGGCGTCTCGCGGTAAAATGTTCCGACGAACGCGATGTGTACGCTGATTGGTTGAAAACTCGAGGTGTTCGCTGATTGGTTGAATGTCTCACTTAGAACTGCGACTAGTAGGTTTGTTAGTAGCCGAACCCAACCAGGTTCGGCTACTTGGTTGGGTTAGGTTAGGTTAGAACTGCGACCCCTTAAAGCACGAGCCGAGCGAGCGTAGCGAACGTGCCGCGGCAGCGGCCGGCGAAGTGCCAGAAACGACTCGGCTGTGGTTGCCTCTCAAGTTGTCGCATCGACTAATCAGAGAACAGTGTATTATATTACGGATGTCAGTTTAACGTAAAAATGTACACTGAGCAGCGCTTAGTCCATTCGTGTATGATTTGACGTGTGGCAAAATCGTTAGTTGATAAACATACAGCCAGGCAGAGTAAGTTGATCAAGTAGCTAAAATTCATTGCGTTAAATTATACATTTCACCTGCCGTGTATGATTTGCCGAAAGTTGATAAACTACCTCGAAAATTGATCAACTTACGATTCTTATTAATTTCCGGCGACATACATATTGCAATAGAATTCTCAGATTATAGGTAGGCGTGAGTGTACCGAACGAAGAGTTCTTAGAGGAGAAATTAGATGGATCAAGTTCTTTATTATTTCAATGTCTATGCCCTCTTACAGATACGAAAGAACACTCGTAGAAGACCGCAGCGCGACGGAGCGCAAGGAGACGAGGAAGTTCATGACTCCTCTTGGTTCCACGGACCGGGACAGCGAGCCACGAGGATCTGACGTGGAGGTGGACCGACGGATGACCAGGTCACGGACTGCCGGGCCTAGATTGGACTCTCCTGCTTTGGTAAGTCGTATTAAACATTGATGGGTCAGCGATTAAGTCAGTACGATTGATTGACTCTTGAGAATCTATTTGTGGGAGCTGGTGCAATGTCCTACAATGCTCTGCGTGTCCAGTACAATAATACTTTCAGATGTCTGTTGGTGCTGCACTGGCGCTGCAGTGCGTCTGGGATGTTTGTGGACCACAGTACAGATGGCTTCCAGGCCATTCTGTGCAAACGAGTAGCCTCCCTGAGGTCACGCATTAAGTGTAGTACTAACAGGCTCCTGAGGGTCATTGCGGACAGAGTGAATGATCCAATACTGAAGCATTGGTCATCCCTACATGTGCTGAGCTATGTTAATTTTAAATTTTACTAACATAGTTATAAGATTTTTGTTACTAATAAAATATGGACTTCTTGGTCTGAAATAAATATTTTCATTCATTCATTCATTCAATGTATGGGCGCTAACTCCGTCGATGCACCAGTCTCAGCGTTGGACAGTCGTAGGGTCGAGTAGGGGCGTAGTGGTGAAACTCGTAAGTACAGTCGAATCAATGCACGTTTTTGCTAACTACGGCCGTATTTATTATACAGTCTCCACGCCTCGCACTACCCTCATACAGAGCCATGGAGCATTTACCCTTCAAATGTATAAAGTCCCCAAAAGGAATGGGTTGGGGACCATTGTTAGGGATAAGGAATTGTAGGCCTATGCTTGATTGGATAAGTACGCTACGATGAAGTAAAGCTCTTTTATCAGCGGGTGACATAGGCTACATATGTTTTCCGAATTCCCACGGGAACGAAATCCCGAGCGGAAAGCTAGTTGATTATAAATTAACGATATTCACAATCTTACGGTGACATCTACACGAAAAAATATAATGAAATCATCCTTTGACATTATTTTAACTATAAGTACCATATTTTGCTCCTGTAAGAATATTTATTGTACGGAGGACCGCACATCTGGTTACTCGTGAACTCTGTGCTGTTGTGATACGAGCGGTTTTGCAATGAAAATGGAGTAACCTCATGCGCTGGCCTCTGTACAATAAAGGATTTACATACAAATGGTAAAATACTTACAGCTGAACAGCTAAAACTAGTGTCATGGTTAATATCTCTGTCTCCAACATTTTGGCAACTACGTAAGGTCTATTATTTGTTTCATTGCAAAATAGATCTTATCACCACGTCACAGCGCACAGAATACATTCACGTGTAGATATGTTTCGATAAAGATTGACAAGCCAGTAATGGCAGTTGCAAGTGATGCGATGATCCAATACTTTGGAGTCTGATCGATACGCAGGTTTTGCATAATGGTCTGTGAAGGATACTATTGTAACTCGAAGCTTTCTCACGAGTGATAGAACTCTGAAAATCGTGTGAGTGTGACATCATTATTTTCAGTTTTGGTTTCTTAAGTTTAGTTAGATGACATATTTTTTAGTGACCGGAGCGCAGTCGCGTAAATAACTCTAAAATAAAAATAAATCATCACTCTAAAATAAAAAAATGTTAATGACAACTCTTAGACGAATGAACCAATTTTGATTAAAAATAGCTAAAAATCATATCGATTATGTCAGCTTTGAAACAAAAAAAAAACATTCGTTTGGACTACGATGCCACAGGCAGACAAACAGATGCACAAATATACAGATACACACGTCAAACTTATAATGCCCCTCTTTTTTCGGGAGTTAAGGGGCCATCCATAAATTACGTCACACGAATTTCATGATTTATTGACCCCCTCCCCCTCCTTGTCACAGCTGGTCACATCCTCCCAAGCGTGACGTTACATATTTTGCATATTTTCCATTTTTTGTAAATTTCTAATAAAAGCAGAACTTAATAAAGTCATTTTTTTTGGGAACTCATAACTCATTGTCTCAACCAAAGTAAAAACGTAAAAAGAGTGCTTGAGACTGAGAAGGTTAAGTTTGTCGTTAATAGTTTTGATACTAATATCACATTTTGAAATGTGACGTCACGAAACTTATGAACCCTCCCACCACCTTGTCACACAATGTCACACTTTGTCGACCCCCTCCCCTCCTCTTAACGTGTGTTGTAATTTATGGATGGTCCCTAATAAGATATTGGCAAAAAGTGCGCTTTACAGATAACTCTTTATTGATCGGAAGTTAGCCTTCGCGCGCCAAATGTACACCTGGTGTACGAGATTACTACCACAAGCGGCGAAAACAATCGCGCGATGCGTTATTAAAATTAGTTAACGAAGCGATAGAACGAATCTCCCACATACATTCTTATAATGACACAATAGTGAATTCGAAAATACAAGTATGGAAGAAGAGGGAACTTTCGTATTTTAGCCAATGTTTCTTGGAGAAAGTGGTTAAATTTAAGGCAAGATTACGTATTTTTCTAATTTGTTAAATACTTCAAAGTCACAATAATCTTTAGAAACGCTTGTAACCCAGTGGAGCTGATCTCAACCGATCAGTGAGATTCTTACCAGCCCATATGCGTCCCCACCGAGCGGCACGGGCCTCCCTTCGATACACGAAGGGGATTTGGGCCATAGTCCACCACGCTGGCCCAATGCGGGTTGGTGGACCGCTCGTCTTTCGAAAATGAATTTTCCTGGACGGGCGGGTTTCATCACGATGTTTTCCTTCACCGTTGAACAAGTGATAATTAGAAATCCGTACATAAATCCGAAAAGACGAATTTAGTGGTACAGGCCCGCCCCAGGATTTGAACTCGCGACCTTCGGATTACAAGTCTGGCTCATTACCAACTAGGCTACAGTCGTTTAAACCAACTCAGCGGCCATTGTGCGGTTAGAAAACTCTGACACCAGGGTTAGACTCCTGCAGAGTGAGCCAAGTTCTCCACACACTTGACTATACCTACACAATAATAAGAAGAAGACAATAATATTTTAGAAGATTTAAAATAACATCTTAAGAAACCACTAGTACCACCGCCACAGCCACAGTGACCTTTTGTATCAATAGGCCAGTCGAGGTGAGAGTGCGCATGCGCTTAAAGGCCTGCCAAAGTATAAGACATTTCCGCGTGCTTCTCACAGATACTGAAACACTTTGACCAATAAGCATTGGGTCTATATGCAGAATATACCAATTTATCCATTCATTCAATATACCAATTTTTTTATCGCCGCACACCCATCGGCCCTTTCAGAATCTCTTTATATCGTATGTATGTTGGGACATCTACTTTTTACACAAGGTTTGCTCCGACCGGGAATCGAACGGGAATCGAATTAACCATCGATTCAGACGCAACTTTACTTATTACCGAACCGAATCGTTGTTAAGTTGCTTGTGTCTTCCTGCAGGGCTAACATAAACGCGTGATCTAATTTTGTCTTTGCAGTAATACAGCTAAAACATCAGAATAACATATAGGCTACACAATTTTCCCAAATTCCCACAGCAACGAAGTCCCGGGCCGAAAGCTAGTATAAAGAGGAAAGAGAAGAGGAAGTATGTAACGAACAAACTTAAAAACTACTGGATCGATTCCAAAAATTCTTTCACCTTTAGAATGCTATATTATCCCTGAGTAACATAGGCTACATAATTTTCCCGAATTCCAACGGGAACGAAGTCCCGGGCCGAAAGCTAGTAGTTTAATAAAGAAACAAAGCCGAAAAATGCAGTATATAGGTAGAAACATTAACATCCCATATATAAACGAATTAAGCTCTCAAGGTCTTCGAAAGGTCTCAACGCGATACCATAGGGCTACTTCGAAAGTGAAAGTCAAACTCGACCGCTGCTGTGCTCCCGCGCAGCTTGCGGGAAGATTAAAGATTTGGCTTGTTGTAGCTATAACTTACATTTAATGCAGTGTCATTGAACAAGTTATTTTTATATTTAATGTTGTGCTGGGTGTACTAATCTAATAAATAAAAATAAAATAAAAAAGAATGCGAAAAATACCATTATTGTAACCTTCAGAAAGACATATGTCACGACATTATAAATCCCTGGGGATTTCGGTTGTAAAATAAAGCCCGTTCTCCTTTGAGTACTGATTAACAAAATCACTTAATTTAATGTATGTCAGTAGTTCCGCAAAAAGGGACCTAAAGGGATTAAACGGTTTTTTTTCATTAATTTTGTTTCTGTGATCTTTCAGCTTTGTTTCGGTCTGATTAGAATATTTTTAGACGCCGTAGTTTTTTTTAACGGATTTTTTAGTTTTTTCATCACTAATTTCTATTTAAACGCGATTTACTCGAAATCTATTATTTTCCCTTGAGGTCCCTTTTTGCGTAACTACTCACATATATTTTGTAAGTTCATTTTTATGACAGTTTTCATAATCCATCTCTAAAGATGCGACACACTCCAAAGTTAGCAAATGTCCAAGTTTATATTCATGTCGTGAACAAACAATCATTATACAACTATATTTCATAAGTTACCTTGTGACTTCTTATTAGCAAATTTCTAGTTTACCTCGGTAGTGGGCGAAAACTGTGGGACTACTGACCATTGGGTTAAGACTAACAATTGAACCAGATAGAATGTTTAACTGATTTTACAGTAAGTTATTATAGGTTGGGGATTTTTTCGTGTTCTTCATTTTTTCCTCTTATAGACTTTAAGCTCTATTATTTATTCTTTAGTACTATTATTTATTCTGTGCTTTAAGTTAGAAAAAAACTCATGATCCTTTATGGAAGTTGTAACTTCAGTTGTATGTCGATGGAATGGAGGCCATTTTATCTGTTCTGGTGGCGAAATTGAGAACTATTTAATTTTCATATACTTGCTGACAACCACTCTGACCAGCAGCGCCACCGCCAACCGAACGTAAAGTTGCAAACTACCTAGCAACAGAAAATTCAGTTGGCGGTGGTGCCACCAGTCAAAGCAGCCGTCATTGGATGTATGCAATTTGGATACTTCTCAATTTCGCCACCTGAACGCATGAAATAGCGACCATTCCGTAGACACACAACTGAAGTTACAGAATCGGGGCCCAGTTTCATGGCTAGAATCACTCCCTTAAGTGTGGCTAACTAAGTTTGTTTTCGGGTCATAGGTGTTCGTGTCTGTAAAGTTATGTCTTTTTGTATATGTTCTGCAGTGTACTCAGGAGACCCCTAAATAATTTTTGTAGTACTTTTTTACTACAAAATCCCCCAATTTGCTAGGGGTAGGTATATTGCTTGTATTATTTGCGATGTGCTGTGTCTTTAGTGACACACATAGTCCTTTTGCGCCATTAAAATGACTTTTAACGGCAAAAATAATGTTTGCAATATATCACTATCACATTCAAAAGAGATTACAAGATAAATAAGCAAGTACTTAACAACTTAAGTTAACGGGTCATTTAACCTATTAGGGTTCCGCAGTTTTAACTCGTAGGATTAAGTAACGAACAAATTACAGTAAATTAAATGATAAGTTTGTATTTCATCGATTATTTAAAGTTAATTTGAACGGAGCTAGTCCCTTTTTTCTGTGTATTATTTTATTTTCTCAACAACACAACTATTATAAAAACCCTTGCCTCTCGAGTTGTTTTTCTTCCGCGTTATATCGTCCACTGAAAAAATGTAAACTCCGTCACTTGTTTTTTTTCTTTACTGCATCTTTGTTTCTCTGCGATGTTATTAAACAACTTATGTCAAATACCTAGAACATTTAGGAACTAAAGTAGTGTTTTACATAAGTTTTTTTTAACTCTACGCCTAGATGCATACACATTTGTACGGAATTCTTTCCTCAAAATTTTTATCGTGCTTAATTTTGTTAATCTCATACCGTGAGAGACTCCTATCACAATGATATCACTGTAATTAATTTTAAATTCATGTTTTTATAGTAATTAACACTTCGTTACTACCTACATTGTTTATGTAGTTACATTTATAAATTAGATTAAAAATTATATGTCAAACGTGGCATTATGTGAACCATGCGAAGTTCTGCCTACCCCATCAGGGATATAATCTATGGCATGAGTCTATTGATAAAATAATAAGTTTTTTAAAACCTATTTGAAAAAATTAACGTTTCACCAACGCATTCGTAAGCTTACTTAGAGAGTATGATTTTGATAATCTATGGTATCATTTTCCCACGGGAACGGGATTAACGTGGATAAAATTGCGTGTCAGATGGTATGACACCTGTAAGAGACCATCCAGTAATCACGTGATTTTTTTAACAATATTTTAATGAGCGCGTTGATGTCTTATGTACGGTAAACAAAAGTTGATCTAAAAATGTATAACTCCATGAATTTGCGTTGAAAATGGTTACTTTGCAGATATACAGCATATTCTTAGAATCACATTTTCAATCACTTTTTAGCCGTGTGGTGATCGGTTCAGAATAACACCACCCCATCTCTTTCCGTGGGTGTCGTAAGAGGCGACTAAGGAAACACAAATGAGACCTGCCTCCTAGTAATCCATCCCAGGCAACGACACTTCATTTTTTTCTGAATCTGAGGTGTCGTCCTATGGTCTCATGCGGTGTGGTAGGCTATGTGAAGGGCCGTTTGGTTCGCGACCACCCTCCTAGCCTCCTACCGAAGTCCAACGCCAAACAGCTTGCTGTGTTCCGTCGGTGCGTAGGAGTACCAGTGCCTTATAGGCATTTTCTGGGTTAACTCGCTCCATCGTCGACCTCATCTATGACCTTGGTCAAGATTGAGGTCAAGAGTTAACTTTATATTCTTTATTGCACTTAGATAACATAGGATACAAAATAAAAGAAAAAAAGTTTACAAAGGCGGACTTATCACTAATAGTGATCTCTTCCAGCCAGCCTTCCAGCCAGCCAGTTAACCCATCTTATAATAATAATAAAAAAAAACAGCAACATGGCATGTATGGCAGAAATTTGATATTCCTTTTTTGTTTGCTGTGGTTTCATTTATTTATTAAGTTTATATATTTTTATGATCATTATTATATTTTACACTCTCACACCTACAAACAATCATACATCACTCTCATACACATTCACACTTCTGGTTTGCAATCGTATTACTGCACTCGCGCCCGGTACTACCTCGTAGGCGGCAGCTGAAAATCAGTGTTTTGCCACTTACGGTAAAACTTTATACTGAGCTGCAACCTAGTTTCCTGCAGCGCACACTTACTTTGCTTTGTTTTTTTTGTTTTAATTATTGTTATTATTATGTGTGTTCTATTTCTCTATGTTATTACGCTCTATGTCTCTGTGCTTATCTTATCTACTTTCTTTGCTATTTATTGTTTATTTGTTCCTTGTTTCCTTGTTTGTTGTATTGTAAAACTCTATCGTTGCTTTTGTGTTTGTCTCTTTCTGTACTGACTCTTTGTAAGTGTGTACTGTGATGGAAATAAATTTCTTATCTATCTATCTATCAACATGCATCTGACGAGGACCATTCCTGCGGCTCAACGTGCCCTCCGAAGCACGGAAACGCTCGTGATAATTGCCACTTTGATCATCCATCAGGTTATTCTGCCCTGTGTATATGCTACATGCTAGGCTTCGAGCGTAGCATAAAGATACTAATGAAAACATTCAATATTATGTCGACATGAACTTGGTCGTCAGTAAGTTGCGGTCGTGAAAACGGTTGGAGCTTTTTAGACAGCTGCTGTTAATTTTGGACACCGTTTTACATTTCCTGAGACAGTGGTGCTCAAACTTGACTGCACTGACAGTGTTGGATGAATCTTTGAGAAGACTAAATGGTAATTCTGTCTCTCTAAAGCAGAGACAGATAGCAGCAAAAAATTTGCCAGCATAAGATTGAAATAAACCGGCCAAGTGCGAGTCGGGCTCGCGCACGAAGGGTTCCGTACCATTACCTCTAAAAGCGGCAAAAAATCAAGTTTGTTGTATGGGAGCCCCCTTAAATATTTATTTTATTCCGTTTCTTAGTATTTGTTGTTATAGTGGCAACAGAAATAAATAATCTGTGAAAATTTGAACAGTCTAACTATCACGGTTCATGAGATACAGCCCGGTGACAGACGTACGGACGGACGGACAGCGAGCCTTAGTAATAGGGTCCCGTTTTTACCCTTTGGCTGTGGAATCCTAAAAAAAGGATATAAAGATTGACAAAACTGCTATGGCTAGGCTAGACAGTCAATGCAAAAATTATCTGTACACTTTTACAGGTTTAACCACTAATCAAAACTGACGGCTGGTTTGGTCGAGTGGTAGTGACGCTGCCTCTTGATCGGCGGGTCCTGGGTTCGATCCCTAGTCGGGGCAAACATTTGTGTAAAAAGCAAATGTTTGTTCTCGGGTCATGGGTGTTTGTGTTTGTCTTTATGTGTGTTCCAAGGGACCCACGACACAAGGGAAAACCTTACTTTTTTTCACTCCCAGACAAGCGTGGAAGAGTCGAAGGCCAGTATTACAGAAGGAGACTCAAATCTTGATCTATACTTAAGTATTGATGGTATCTTTCTCTCACTATCAAAATGACAAAGACGACTGATACTTAACGAGTCTGAGTCACGTTCTGTACGGACCTAAATCAATCAATATTCTTGAAAAATTTACACAGCGCCATCTAACTAAGCAAGGCTGGTAGAGCGCTAGATAAACTGATAATTATCTTTCTGCTTACTTATACACTTTTTTTGGCAATACATACAATTTATACATAAGTATCCAGACTCCTAAATAATACAAAACATTTTACAATAACATACCAAGTTCATTTCGTGAAATACTTCTGATATTTTCTGTAAGTTTTTAACAAATTTACGCAGGGTCAAACAAAAACTGTTGTTCTTTTTTCTAATAGACGCTTCATAAGTTAAATATTTGTCCGTGTCATAGCCAGAGGTCGTTCACCTACCTGTCAGATGTTTTTTTGATGACAGCCAGTGTATTGTACGCGTGAAATGGTAAACGCCTACCTACTGTCAGCAAATGTTATGACCTCATGACATAGACATAGAAAAAATAAGTTAAATACCACTAGACTGGCTGTTGTCAAATCAAAAACGAGACCATTTGATTTTCGCCATTTTGACGCTGTAGGCGGCAGCGGCAGAAAACCGAACTCGATGTAGTGAGGCCAAAAGTCGATTAGTCGATGTATTCCCAGCGGGGTAGGTAGGCAATCAGCTCAAGTTGTACTTTGCCTTAGTGCTTAGTACTTTGCCTTGGCAATCAGCTCAAGTTGTACTTTTAATAAGTGAGGACCAAAAGTCGATAAGTCGACTATTTATGTTCTCTAGCGGAATGTAGAGCTTCATTTTTTCTTTTTCCCCAAAAGTGTGTAAGTATAAGATGAACTATTTTTCTTACAGCAGAGCGTCAATTTTGCGTAAACAATAAAACCATTTTCTCACATTAGTGTCTTATTTTCTAACATTTACCATTTGATAACGGTCAAATAATAAGAAAACAAAAATGCCCATAGGCGGCCTTACGGCTTTTTTGGCATGCGTTTCGTACTAAATTACCAGTAAAAGTACTAGCAGTAAAAGTAGAGAAAAAAAATTCGAAGTAGCTAAGAGACCGTTTTCTTGATTACTATTTGGCTGCAGTCTACAACTGGCGTACAATGTATAGTTAAGTAAAATATAAAAAGTAGCCCAAAACTACAAAGTGTATATAAAAGTTTATACAAAGGGTTAACCCGAAACAAATGCAAAAAAAACTATGTACACCAACAGACGCGACTCTAGGTTCAAACTTTCTAAGACATCCTAAAAATACTTATAACCTTTTTCAATCTAAAAATCAATGTGGTTCTTAAAATTAAAAAATAAATTATAATTTTTATCGTATGTGGGACGTGCATTTTGGTGTATTTAGGGAGACAGAAAAATATATTTAGGTCGTCATACAAAAGTACAAATATTGATTTTATACAGGGCTTTAGGTAAATCTCAGTCAACCTCTTGGGTGCTAAATTAGTCATTACGAAAAAAAAATGGAGTTTCCATACAAACTTCATCAGCATATAGCGCATTTTGTATGGGAGATCAATTTTTTTTTCGCATTTTTACCTATGTTCCTTGGGGAAGTTGTTCAGTTTCATGGATTGATTAACCACTCGAGAGGTTGAAAGAGATTTACCTAAAGCCCTGTATATGAGATGACTTATTAATTATAAAGTGAAAAATGTAGTCCTAAAGAGACTCCACTTTTTGACTCTGTTCTTCAAAGTTTAGGTAAATATTTTCAGCCTATTCCGACCACTGCTTATTAGTTAACCAACCTTTATATAATGGCTCCCTATTAAAATAAAGACTGCACCATATTTTTTAGTAAAACATTTAATTACTTTATATTTGATTTTACGTGTTTCTTCTTACAATTTAAAACAGTTTTATTGAACTTGAACACTACCATGTTTCTGTTCTTACAGCCATAGACTATACTGACTTAATAACTACAGAAAATCATAAAGTAGCAGTTAATAAAAAGAATGTAACCAAAAAACTTATGTTTTACCTGCTTCTAATGTAGAGCTTATAATACAGTTCTGCTGGCTGCTTTCAAATACCAGAAGCCAACTGTGCACTATTTACACGTTATAAAATACGTCCACTGTTACAGCAAATTAAAATAATGTCTCATGAGCCATGAACAAATTTGTTCTATGGCGGGCCCAAATAATTTGCCGTTTTTATTTTGTTGAGTACCCATGATTACTTTTATAGGGTTATATAGTAGACTACAAAGTTATAGTTTCGCCATATCCGTCTACTCGCAATTTTCTAAGAGACACTTGATACTACAAAACTGTAATCACACCTTAGTACCTAAGCTTTTCAAGATAACAAGTAATGTTTGATTAATTTACGTGTCGCTCGACACGCTCTGTTCTGCTATACAGGCTGTTTTCAAATACCAGAAGCCAACTGTGCACTATTTACACTTTATATAATACGTCCACTGTTACAGCAAATTAAAATAATGTTCCATGAGCCATGAACAAACTAAAGATTAAACTTATTTCCAATACAATCATATTTGAATCTCCTTACAGACTATAAAGACTTACTGACTATATACCTAACAATGTGAGAAATTTAGACTTCTTTGTATCTCTCATAAACCGTTGAGATTGTTTTTTTTTTTGAGATGTTGACCAAGGTCATAGATGAGGTTGACGATGGAGCGATTTGAGATGTTGTTGATTTGAGTATCAGTTGATAAAAATAATGTTCTAATTATAACTCAATAACCTGTCTAATACCCGCTTCTTAAGCAGAGCTTAGAATACATTTTTGCTATACAGGCTGCTTTCATATACCAGAAGCCAATTGTGCACTATTTACACTTTATGAAACACGTCAGTGAACGTTACAGAAAATAAAAATTTCCCATGAGTCTCATGACTCAAATAACTCATGACTCAAACTAAAGATATAAGCTTTATCTTTTGCGTTAGTTTCAAAAAACAATAATATTTAAAGCTGTGTTACTTTATAAAAAGTTAAAGTATGTAATTTTTCAAAACTGGTACTCTTTTTTTCAGTTTTGAAATATTATTCAATAGTTCATAAAGCCTACTACTATCCCTTAGCGGGATCGTGACATGTTTCTAGTAACCCTTATGTATAACCTTTACCTTGAACATTTTCTTCAAATATTGTAGGAACACTACCAAATTTTAACAATTTCCTACTTCCCATGAAACAGTTAGGGTCAAAATGCTTCGAACATATTTCGTGGCTTTTCTTTGATGTCCAATTCTTCGAAACATTCATATTTTGAAGCCATTTTTTAAAAAAAAAATTTCGTCGGTTGGAAATCTGTTGTAAGAAATTTGGTTGGTTAGGTAAGATTAGTAAACTCTTAAATATTTATCTAAAATCATTCAAGAGCGTGTCGAGCGACGCGCAAATTAATCAAACATTACTTGTTATCTTGAAAAGCTTAGGTACTAAGGTGTGATTACAGTTTTGTAGTATCAAGGGTCTCTTAGAAAATTGCGAGTAGACGGATATGGCGAAACTATAACTTTGTAGTCTACTACATACCCCTAAAAAAGTAATCATGGGTACTCAACAAAATAAAAACGGTTTTGTTTGACATTGTACGTAACATTATAGTTATTAACGATACTAGTGTCGTAGGTAATGTGTAACGTGAGCCCATTTGAAACACGAGCGAAGCGAGTGTTTTATAGGGCTCCAGTTACACATTACCTAAGGCACGTATATTGTTCAACGTTTTACAATGCAGTAGCCGAGGAAAAGAAACTAAAAAAAAATGTTGTCAAAAACTTACATCGTATAGGTATATCCAAAGTTCTTAAAAGATAGTATTTCCAATAAACATTCACTGAAAACTTGTTACAATTGAACAATGTGCACTAATATTTTACGATTAAACACAAAACATTAAGGAATTAACATTTTTATAACACAAAAATAATTTTGTTGAACAAATAATTTCAAGTGGCGGGCAAAACAATGGCGAGCAAATATTTTTCCACAATTATGAGGCAAAGGCTAAGATTAATAAAATGCCAATTGCGCCTACAGAAATTATTAAATAGTTCAATTATTTGTTAAAAATCAGATTTGTTTTATTGAAAAAGTAAAATAAATAATTTACGTTTACATTTTATTTCACTAAAAATCAAGATTTTTGTCATAAATAATTATTTTGTCAGGCATAAAAACTCTTTGCTGTCATTCTATAAAGCCAGTATGAAGCTTTATAAAAAAGGTAATACTCTCACTTGTCAAAAGGGTCACTAAATTATCAAATCAGCTACTCTTTATTGCGTCATACATTTTTGTCAGTATTTTATTCACTTTTTGCTTACTTTTTATGCATCATTTGATAAAAAAAATAACTTTACTGGATCACAGAATAGCCACTGAAGGTGAATTGTGGTATATGAAAAATGGTTTATTTGCTCATTAGTTCAAATATTTTTTTTCTTTACAAAAAATCTTCTTCTCATTTCAAATTACATAACATGACATGTGTTTTATGGGGTACGTAAACGTACACTCCGTGGTAATGTTACGGGGCCATTTCCGAGCAACTGCATTGTAAAGTAATATTTTACACTAATATACCTATAACATGTTTCTATCGACATTGTTTTTATCGACTGTCTTTGGAAGCACTAGTGAAATAAAGCAGGCGAATCAAGCGAAATTGAAAATGCGAAAATTTTATCTTTTATAGTCATTTTAACATTACTATATATATACTTAGAAATAGAGGAATATCTTCCCGACAATTTCTAATCATTTAAAGTAGAATTAAGACGTTTTAAAACAACATTTTTCAATAAAACAGTTTGTAAAAAAACATACTTGTACATTGACCGATTATCTCCTTTTTTCTGTTTATATTTACAAACCAAGCATATTCTCATGGTCACAAAATTGAATATTAATAAAACTTTATACAAAAATTCACTTAGTCTTTAAAATTTTAACAAAATTTTCATATATTTCAAATTGTTTACAATTTACTGCGTCAAGTTCCGTTCAATTTGTCACTTTCAATGCGTCCTAAAGACAAATGCTGTAATTTATAGAGGACTGCCAGTCCATACACTTTATGTCAGTGCCTCATGACGATATTGGTATTGTGCGGTATTGTTTCTCATGTTTAAAGCGATTATAGTACCGTGTGGTGATTAGTTTATAATAACACCACTCCATCTCTTTCCGTGGGTGTCGTAAGGCGACTAAGGAAACACAAATGAGACCTGCCTCCTTTCAATCCATCCTAGGCAACTACAACTCAATTTGTTTTGAATTTGAGGTGGCGGCCGTCCTATCTCTTTGAAGACTTTGAAGAAGAAGAACTAAAAGAAGTAGGTCTGGAATTTTCGAATTCCCACGGGAACGAAATTCTTCACAAAACTACAGTCCCGGTTTCGAGTTTTGAAGGATTTTCTTTGACCTCTTTGACCCCGCCTGGCATCTACTCTGTCAATCTTCGGACGACGGACGACTGATAGTTGTCACTACCTGTCACTGTTATCTGTTTAGCACAAGTCAAAGCGTACTGATATTTGACTAAGGAAACACAAATGAGACCTGCCTCCTAGTAATCCATCCCAGGTAACGACACTTCATTTTTTTCTGAATCTGAGGTGTCGTCCTATGGTCTCATGCGGTGTGGTAGGCTCTGTAAAGGGCCGTTTGGTTTGTGACCACCCATCGAAGTCCGACGCCAAACAGCTTGCTGTGTTTTCTGGGTCAACTCGCTCGATCGTCGACCTCAAGATTGAGTAAAGGGGTTTAAAAAATAAAGGTTTTTGAAACAGATAAGTACACTGGTCATAAATAAAGTTCTTTTTTTTTGACGGAACAAAGCAAGCTGTTTGGCGTCGGACTTCGGTAGGAGGGTGGTCGCGAACCAGACGGCCCTTTACAGAGCCTACCACACCGCATGAGACCATAGGACGACACCTCAGATTCAGAAAAAAATGAAGTGTCGTTACCTGGGATGGATTACTAGGAGGCAGGTCTCATTTGTGTTTCCTTAGTCGCCTCTTACGACACCCACGGAAAGAGATGGGGTGGTGTTATTCTCAACCGATCACCACACGGTTGAACACGGTTCTCCCAATCTATTAACGTACCTACGCTCCAAAGTAGGTAGGTGTAGTAGGTATAGTGGTAATAGATTGTCAGCCTTTCGCTGGTTTGGTCGAGTGGTAATGGCGCTGCCTCTTGATCGACGGGTCCTGGGTTCGAATCCCAGTCGGGGCAAATATTTGTGTAAAAAACAGATGTTTGTTCTCGGGCCATCGGTGTTTGTGTCTGTCTTTATGTATGTTCCAATGGACCCACGATACATGGGAAAACCTGCGTGTGGGCCTTTGAGTGTATAGCGTTTTATTTAATTTATTTATTTACAATACAGCACAATGCCTAGGAAGAGTTTACAACTAGTACATTGTTTCATTGTATAGAAAGATGCCTGCATATACATATTTTTTTGCTCACGTCACGGACTGAGCTCTTTAAAAATGAACTTTTGACAGTAAATCATCAAGTCAATGACCCTTTCAACCATCATCATCAATCATACTCACAAATCAGTTTAAGGTTAAGGTGTAACAAAAATTTGAAGTAAATTGAGATTTTTTTTATGACGTCGAGCTAACCTTGGAAGCTAAAGGAGTCCACTAAAACTAACCATACTAACAATAACTTTAAATTTAAGTCTAAGGGGCCATCCTTAAATTACGTCACACTAATTTCATGTTTTTCCCCCTTCCTTGTCACAGCTGGTCACATTTGTGCGATACTCCCCTCCCTAGTGTGACGTCACATGTTTTGAAATTTTACATCTAGTAATTATTAAATTCAAACAGCAGTTCCTTAATTGGTTTCATTTCCATTTAAATTATGTTTAAGTGTACAATGTTTTTGAGTTTTTCGTTAAAGTTTCAAAGGTTATGTTTTAACACTTAGATTATGGTGATTTTGAAATGTGACGTCATGATATTTAGGGCCCCTCTCACCCCCGTGTCACACAATGTCACACTTCGTCGACCCCCTCCCTCCCCCTTAACGTGTGATGTACAAGTTTTTCGATACATATTATCCAAACTGCTACAGCTAGGTATTTGAAGAATAAACACCAAAAATGGAAATAAGGGGGCGTCCATTAACTATGTGAGGCGTTTTGGGGGGAGGGGATCGGGCCGGATCTCACTCAATCTCACGTAGGGGAGAGGGGGGGTCTCTACAAATATCACGTAATATTTTCCCCCAAAAGAAATAATGTTAAAGTGTGGGAAAGCTAAGTTAAACCAACTAAACCATGTTGTTCCAGTAGCCCCGTGGACTGAATTAGAACAATCTTTTTTTCAAATTTAAGTTGGTAAATCATAGCTGTTTTTTATTGTTCGATTATTAAAAATTAAAAAATTATTAGGCTAATTATGTAAGTTTTCTAAATAAATTACCAATTAACGTATTTACACTAAAACTAAGCATTTTTATAAAACTCACGTGAGATAAAAGGGGGAGGGGGGGTGTCGAGCCAAATCTCACGACATCTCACCAGAGGTCGAAAATCGCCAAAAAGGGGGGTCTAAAGAGGCTTTTTATTAGTATGTTTTCCTGGGGTCGTGGGTTCAATTCCCATTCAAGCCTAACGTGTTTCTTTCCCTAAAAAATATTTAAGAGGCTTTTAATTTTATTTATTTATCAAAACTTTGGACTCAGAATAGAAAACTAAAACTTTGAAGAAGAAGAACTAAAAGAAGTAGGTCTGGAATTTTCGAATTCCCACGGGAACGAAATTCTTCACAAAACTACAGTCCCGGTTTCGAGTTTTGAAGGATTTTCTTGTTACCTCTTTGACCCCGCCTGGCATCTACTCTGTCAATCTTCGGACGACGGACAGCTGATAGTTGTCACTACCTGTCACTGTTATCTGTTTAGCACAAGTCAAAGCGTACTGATATTTGACGCTCCGAAATTTCGGTCGTAGGCTTACACATTTTTTAAACACTAACCCAAAAAGGAGTGTTAAAAGTTTATCGTGTGTATTTTTGTCTGTCTGTGGCATCGTGGTTCCTAAACGAATGCGATGGACCGATTTTGATACGTTTTTTTTGTTTGAAAGTCGACGTGTTCGAGATGGTTCTTAGTTATGTATTTTAACAAAATTATCATCCGTTTAAAAGTTATAAGCTATTTACTGAATGTCGCGGGTGATACAAAATTAATTTTAGAGTTACACATTATTACACTGGCATAATGCCATAACAGGACGATAGCAATGAAAAAAAAAGAATAGAGTTCCAGGTTTGTGCGACAGCCAAGTTTGAACGCCAAAATTCTGTTTGATTGTTTACTGTTCTCTACCCCAAAAACTTGGCGTTTGGCTGTCCTTCTCGTCGTAACGGGGCAACAGAACGATAACAGCCCCTCAATCGCGGTAAGTTTTAACGTGTTTACCAAAGCTAAACCGCTCACATTTCCTTTGTATTCAGCCCAATAGAACCGTTACAATAGAAACTTCAGCGATTTAGCTTTGGTAAATATGTTCGAACTTACTGCGATCGGGGGGCAGAGGTAGGTAGTTAGAGAGCTAGAAAATGACTTGAGCTACTTTTCCACTCGAAAGAAGAAGCGGACGGCAAGCTAGCTACCATATACCATGTGATATAAGGCAACATTGTAATCAGCAAACAGGTAAAAACCAAAACTTCAAGTTTTAAGTCGTCGAGCGCGCCATGTTTAGCGATGATGCTATTGCGACGTAGTTTTTGTACAAATCCAAACATCCTGGCTGTCTGTCTGTCCTCAAAGGTCGATGCACTACGCTTTCCGAGATAAGCAGACGTGATAAATAGGAACGTACTAAAATGGCACTTAAAAATACCTGTTCGTTTTTTAGAATTCTTGGTTTTGTCAAGTTCTGAGAATAGGTAATGACGTATTTACTTGACAACAAGATTTTGTTAATGGAGGTGACAATGAAATTACGAACATTGGCAAATAGCTATGCTGAAAGCGAAATGAAAGCTACGTGCCAACTCTTCCCAGGCATACTTCTCACACACGCCACACACTCAAATTATGACACAAGGATCCACTTTTTATAGTAAGTTAGTAACCATTGGAACACAAACTCAGACACATCCAAGCCCGAGAACAATTCTCTCCTTCTTACACAAATGTTTGCCCTCGCCGAGAGTCGAACCCAGAGATCGTCCATTTTTTCCTTAACGTGAAGGAATAATTGAGTACGTGTCATTAAGTCTGTAAAAGAAAAAGGTTCTTTAAAGGTTTTTTTCTTTGTAAAGCCACCATCACCACCAGGTATTTTATAAATAACTAGCATTCCGCTCGGGACTTCGTTCCCGGGTGAATTCGGGAAAAGCATGTACCCTATGTCCATCCCGGATAATGTAGGATTCTAATGGTGAAAGAATTTTTCAAATCGGTCCAGTAGTTTCGGAACCTATTCAATACAAACAAGCAAACAATCGAATCTTTCCTCTTTAAAATATGTATAGATCACAAAACGTACGGTTATGCATAATACCACCCCATCCCTTCCCTGTCTTCATCTTCCAAGCGCTAAGTCCCATTTTTTATTCGGAGCACGATTGACCATGATCGAAATTTTGGCGGGTCAAGTCCATTTTTCTACCTTTTCTCTACTACACTAAAACGATGCTACCCGTCTTTCCAAGCTTATTACTACCGAGCTGCGATCACCAAATAATTGTAAGTCGTTTCGGAAAACCCTTTTCCAGCAGTGGGGTCTTTTAGACTGTTGTAATATCACGTTAAATTGCTCCATGACCACTCGATCCTCTGCCTACAACCAAAGGGCACACAGACGTGGTCGTAAAAGTCTCCAATACACGTTTAAATGATGATTAATTTCCAAAAATATAAGTGAATGAGTGGAGAGAGGTCGCCGGCCATATGGCGCGCTGGCTCGCCTTGAACGAACTGCACTCCACACGTCGTCGTATCGTATGTGCGGTTAAGTAGTGGACCGATTAAAAAGCCTTACGTCAATTTACAAATGAGTGATACTGGATTGATGAAAGAAATATTCGGTGCGAATTTATAGTTGAAAGAGTTGGAAGAGGGCGCCCTAGGCGAACGTATTTAGACCAAATTGGTGACGTACCTACTCAGAAAAGGCTCTGTTAGGAGTACTCGAATCCGACGAGCGTGAATGAAGCGAAAGGGGTGTGTTTGTTTTGTATCGTATGACCAGGTGGTAATTGTGGTCTGTGCCTACCCCTATGGGACAAAGGCGTAAGTTTATGTATGTAACTATGTACGGACGGCCGCAACTCAGATTACCACACGCGTGCACTCTGAGCTGTTGTGATAAGTCGTTTTGTAATGAAAATGGAGTAACCTGATGCGCTGGCCTCTTTACAAATGGAAAAAGTTGACGCTAATGTGTTTTACCCTTCCAATCACTCCAGCGTTAAATAGTATTGAAGTAGAGTAGAAAAACGGATACAATAAAATTGAAAAAGTAACAGTTTGACTTAAAAACCTTTTTAGGTAAAGTTTGCAGTGAGTCAGAAGTAGAAACGGCTAAAATGGAAGAGAATACAGTTACTACTTGCATGTCTTTCTCGTGGCGCCAACAATATGAACTGATATTTTATTTATTTTCTCATTTTGGAAAGAGTCAAGGGCGGTTCTTGCTTGGAGGAAGATATATTTAACAATCGATTTCACCATATTGTAGGACGGCTTCGTATATTCATACAATCACGCCTATAATCCCTGTCAGGGTAGGCTTAACGTCATGTGATTCTCAAACCACTTGACGACACACTTATTGTGAGGGTTATTTGATAGAACAAAACCCTCGAGTTTCATTTAAGAGCTGGCAGCTGCTGCTAAGCCGAGGTTCAAGCCCCACAGGGGGCGCCCTTAGGCCTGTTACTTTAAATTATTTGGGCTGAGAGCCATCCGCGCTCGCCACTTGTTCGGTGAAGTTGTAAAGGCCACTAGCGGCTAACAGTGTAGTCATTTAGAAAAAAAATCTTAGTTTAATCTATTATAAGCCTGAACTCATAGATAGGAACAACATTGAAAATGATTTTGAATTTTTGGATTTTTAAGTCATTTAATGTACTACCTACTTTTATTTCTGATGTGTGTCGAGAGGCCAGCGTATCAGGTTACCCCATTTTCATTGCAAAACTGCCCTTGTAGTAGCTTGATTCGATACGGTCATTCAAACTTTTAAAAACAATTTTTTTCAGGCGCAGCGCTACCGCGAGCGTCGCCGGCTAGCTACCCCTTCCCCTACCCCATCCCCCCCACCAGCACGACAGGCGCCTTCCGCTCCCAGCAGCTGGTTCAAATCACTCGACAGGCTTTCAAGGAGGAAGAGCAAGAAGGATACTAAGGTAAGCTACTTCGACGCCTTGAAGGCTCCTAGATCTTTAAGGATGTAGGAATAGACTTGGGAAACAAACTATAGGCGTATTCGCGTCATTTAATTTTAGATGTTTTTGACTCAAACTTTGGTAATAACCAAAGTTCTGTACTTTGGCAAACCCACGAGGTTACTACATATGTGCGTTCTAGGCTGTTGCAATGACAATGATTTTGAACCGAAAATAGGGTAACCTCTGAACAGAGGAAAGCCAGCTGACATTTGGGAGTATTTAGTTGCTTAGGCTTTCTATTTTTGTTGCTTTTCTTGAAAAGTTTTCCAAAGCAGCCTTGCAAAAGATTTCCCAATGACCGTCCTTAAACAACTGTAGAAACACTATAGCAAGGCCCTCAGAACTGATCTTTTATACTGGATGAAAACAAACCTCCTAGCTACATTCAAAATCCTGAATCAGTATCACTCAAAGAACACATTTATGAAAAAAGATTTAAAAAAATTAAATACAATGGGAATCGTTTATTTTTTGCCTAAACGTAGACATTACTCCTACACCAGGCACGCGAGGGGTGCGGGTAGCGCTCGGGGGGTGCGCCCGAGTGGTGTCTACGTTTAGGAAAAAAAATCTCACCCCCAAAAAAATAAAAAAATAAAAAAAAGTGTTCAGTAAGTGATACTGGTTCAGGATTTTCAATAAAGCTAGGAGGTTCTTTTTCAACCTGTATAGTGCTCAACGATATATCACAATTCTATCGTTCGATTCTGCAGTAGGCTAATATGTATTGCGGCATACTGATGATTTTCGTCGGGTCCAAAGACAAAAAGCTGCACCTACATCTGTTCACTCTTATTCAAATTAAAGTCAATCTTGTTTTAAAAATTTTAACTCAATAATTTTATCAATTCCAGGTGGAAAAGGAAAGCGTCCTGACAACAGAAGACGAATCTTCACGTCGAAACTGGTCAAAGACGAAAACCCTGCACTCGCCGGCGAAGAACCTACGCTTCTTCGGAGACACCGACCAGGACTCAGACGTGAATGTCAAGCAGACAGTCACTAAGACCAAGAGCCACCCATCACATAGCACTTTGAGGAAGACCATATCCAACTCCAGTACTGGCTTAGATGAAGTTGACACTCAAATGAATAAGAGCTACTCCTTAACTAACTTGCAGAAAGAATCGCCAAGAACAAAATACTACAAGAGGAATCTGCACAACATTTCTGAAAGGCGTAGAGAGCTAAGCAACTCAGAAACTGAGAGCCAGATCGATAGGAGGGATTCCAAGCCACCGATAAGTCCGTATGATAGATCAAGGAGTCACAGCAGCTCGAAGACTTTGAAGGGAAGTAGAACTGACTTGCGGAGGAAGGATAGGGGCAGCTCTTCAGAATTGAGGAGCAGTAAGCAAGAGTTACGGGAGCCAAAGTAAGTGTTTTCTCTCCTAACATTTTGTTGAAGAATTCTTTGGATTCTTGTCAAATTTTGAATACTGGTAGAGAGAGTCTCCGTCCCATAGAAGAATGGGATCTCCATTAATATAAGAGGTACCTATGCTATAATCGAAACAATGTCGTGATCGATTGAAAAATATCGGTCTTGAAAGTATTCGAATTTAATTGTCATTTTGTGCAAAAAAAATGACAAATCGATATAATTAATTGGAATTGCTGTCATAAATAGCGAGTGGGTGATATAGGCAGTAGATAACGTACAAATAATTTTAGGGAAAGAAATACGGCGTGAATGAGATTTGAACCCACGACCCCCTTAAATTATTTGTGAATGTCCCTCACGCAGGTAAGCGTTATAAAAATACTTAAGTAAATAACGTATTTATTATGGTTGCAGACACCGTCGTCGCACGCCAGCAAATAACTCTGGAGAGAGCAGCACCGAAGGAGACTCAAGCCACCAATCACAACGCAGCGTCGTCTACCTGCACGCCACTACAGGTGAGTCTTCCGGTGATGACAACTTAGTCATCACCGAGGGAGTTTCCAGTACCTTTACTTCTTCAGCTTCTAAGAAAAAGGCTAACAAAACACCTTTTAACTTCCAGTTGGCGACATCCCGACTCCAGGACAGCTGGGCCGCAACCGATCCCGAGACGACGTCTCATCAGTCAACTCCTCAAACCTTCAAGTCAAGAGTACCACCAAGAGCTTCTCAATCTTCGCCCCATGGACCCCTCGCCACTACAATGACACTCACGACGTCCATTACGCGCAAAGACCACGAAGCAAGGCAAAAGACTTCAAAACATCTTCATCTAAAAACTTGACTGAGGAAAGACCAGGAACGCTGCAAAAGAATAAGTCCTACAGCCAAACTACACTGACACGAAAACCGCAAAGCAGTAGGTTAACTAGCAGCAGCCAAACCTTGTACAGAAAACCGGAGAAAAGAATTTCGAGCAGCCAATCGACGATGACAAGGAAGCCTATACCAAGAGAGAATAAAAGCCAATCCAGTGAGGTTTTGAATAGGTCTGATAGCGACAGGGAACGGCTGCCCAGATCGATTTCAATGCCAAAGGATAAGAAAGCTGGATGGTTCAAGCTTTCGAATAAAAAGAAACAGGAGAACACGAGGGTTCGCTAATTTAACTTAAGACTACTTAGAATCTCCGCAGATAGATGTTGATTTCTGATGTCCTTGTGTTTTTTTAAAATAAAAATAGATATTATTAATTAAAAACAAACTCGCAGATCACAAAATATTTAACTCGACAAAGAAATGCGACATCGAAACTCAATCGTATCTTAAAGATTCAGTTAAAATAAGTACCTACTACTTACCTACTTATTTCCTTTATTTTCAATTTAACTTAATTTTTATGCTTTGTGGTGAGACGTGTTAATAACTTATGACCATTTGCACTGAGTGTAGCCAATTTTCCTGGAAAACCTTGCCATATTGTGGGAAAATGTGGAACTAAAGCATTTGTTGCCATTTAAGGTATTTTCTTTCTCAAATCGGAATCATTACCACGCCTCCACTTAAAAAATATTAACTGGATCGTATAAATTAAAGAAATATTGGGCAGGTTGAGACCCTAAATAGTATTTTGCGCTATTCTTGCAGGTATTGAGATCAACCGATTCCTAGCCTGACTTTTACATTTTCCTGTCGTTTTGTCCATGTTTTTTCTTTATTTTTAACTTTTTAGGATTGATAATTTTTACGCTGTTTCTTTTAATCTTGTGTACGCTTCGCAAAATTATCTAGTGATCTTTGTACGCTGCTGTGAAAAAACTGCGTCAGAAAAAAGAGTTTCTGTCTAGAGCTATCTGATGCTACTTAAGGAACCACACAAGACGCGCCTTTATCCTCGCACCACGGAATATTACAAGGACCACTAGATGATAGATATTTGTCAATATTTTTATACTTACCAGTGTTTTTTTTTATATGTATTACTGAAAAGTTAGATCAGTATTATTTGACAATCGCGAGTGACTTAGTGCAAAACATAAGAAACCAGGTAGTTATCTTTTAAAAGATTGCCTCGCGTCGAGATATGAGCTATATCTTTTTTTTAAGAAAAATACATTATTTTGATTGCAATCGTTTTAAAATTGTAAAGTAAAATTAGGCCGCAATGTATTTTTCCAGAGATTAACATATTTCATTCATAACATAAATTATAAAAAAACACTGGTTGATATATAAAGTGCCATTGAATTTGAACATGTTACCATTTAATTACTAATCTTAGAAGGTCAATTGACTCTTTCATAACATTTTCTTGTAATAAATGCTTTTTTAATTAAGTACATACATGTCATGTATGTGCAAATTGTTGGTACTTACTGCTTGTAAAGTATATGACTAAAAATGCTTATTATGTAGATAATAAAAATTAACTTTATACATTTAAGGATATTGTTTAAAGCAATGATTTGAAATAAAACTTTGTCTAATATAATATTGAGTTTTATTTGAATAATTTTACGTATTCTTTAAAAAATAAAATAAAACTTACAAAATTATAACTATTTTGTTATTAATATAAGTCAAACTTAGTACCTATTACAATTATAAAGTCATGTCATAATTTTAAAAAAATTGGATTACCTATCACATAATTTTTAAACTATTAATCATAAAGATATCTGTCAAGCATAGTTATATATTATAAAGAAATACCAAATTTTTTTTCTAATTTGGAGATATAAAAATAAATCTACAGAATTACAATGTCAACTTACCTGAAAAAAACCTAAGCTCCATAACTATTAAGATTCATTTTACGTTGCACTAATCGCCGCATCCTGTCACGTGTCTAAAAAACAGCGCCCTACACTTTAAAAATATGATAGAAAACCTAGCACTCAGGCAGTCAAAAAAAGATATAGAAAAGCATGGAAATTTACCACCTATTTAGGTGATGATCCTGTCATCTTTCTTAAGCATGCATAAAACAATAGTACAATAAACTTTTAAAGGTCTTTTTTGTGAAATGAAAGAAGTTATCAAACATAGTCAAAATCAGACTCGACTAAACAGATCTTGAGAGCATATTTGCTAAACAAACTACCTTCGAAATTGGCCTCCATGATAGTTTCTGATCAACGGCTGAATACAAGCCAACGGCTTACAGTTATCATCAGCCCAGGGCAGGAATTTACATTTCACAGCCACTACACATTCTAATAACATTATACAATCTACTTCAGCTCTATGAGCATTGACTTCTTCTTTATTTAACAGTCTTTTATAAAGAGAACCGAGTTTGTAACACTCCTTGACAACATCCTTATTGTTTTTGTTTTTATTATTACTAAAAACATTTTTTATTGCTTTGCTACGATCAATAGCAGTTTTAGTCTTGACTACCTCTTGACTTTTAACCTCTTTCTCAGCTTCAGATAAGTCTTCACAAGATATATCGGACAGGTTAACACAAATCTCATCAATTTCTTCCCATTCTTCTCTACTCATATTTAAATTTGGCCAGTCATCGTCTTCATCATCAGTCATTATATCATCTGTGGTTGAACTAGGAAGTGTTGGTGCCTGATCTTCCAAATTCAAATTCTTGTAGCACAGATCACTTCCTTTTAAAATGTTCCTAAATCCCACTAAAGAGTCCACACAATACAAGTCGTCTGGCAATGAGGCATCGGCGTCTAGACATTCAGCCAAAAGTATTTTAAAATCGAATACATTGCCATTGTGAGCTACCAGACATACAGGCGCAGGTAATTCCTCGATAAATGTGACTATACTTTTTACTTTTTGGCTGAAAATTGGAGCATGGCGTAGTAGATCGTTGGACAGTCCAGTCATTTGCACTACTTCACGGTGAATAGGTCGTTGTGGATTCAAAACAAAGGTTAATTTACTCACAGGAGGGCTCCGACCGTATGAAGTGGCTTCCACGTCTTTCCTCAGCGCAGCCACGAAACTAAATTCAATAATCTTCGTCTGATTCCTCTCTTGATACGGAAGTCCTGTGGTTTCTATGTCGAAGAATACAAAACTTGCTATTTCAGGCATTTTGTTTGTTTGTCCGTTTCGATTTACGCACTACGTACAGTAAGTGTTCAAGACCCTAAAGTGCACATCTAGCACCTGGGTTGTAGATAATTACATAGAATCGTCACAAGTTTTTCATTTAGCATTCTAAATGAAATAAATATTGAACTAAAAAGCCTGTCAAGAGTGGCGGGATACATTATCAGCATCAGCTGATTTGACTTGACAATTTGACAGCTAGAAAATATATTGAGACACAGACGACCTCTGTCCATTAATAGAGTCACTATTTAGTTTTTCTACTGAACGCTAGATGTCACTAAATGATAAAAAATGTTAAACGTTGCACTATTTGATTACTACTATTCCTTGAAGATTTTCACTGCTAACTATGAATACAAAGTCCTAAGTATCAAACTTGACATGCTCTTATTCCTTTGTTAAGGTGTACCTTTATGAGAATAAAATTTCAGTTTTAATCAAAATGTCTTTTATTACAATCACAACTCGTTCATATACATCAATAGAAATAATCCTAATTGACATGAGTACAAAAATCACTATCTAAATATATCAGTTAATATCTATAATTATAAGATATTTAACCATATCTTATAATTACCAAAGTAATTACAATTAAATTGTATTCAATTTACGTTTTATTAGAACTTTAAAAATCCCAAAAGGAAATAAATCAAGTCTGACCAAAATAAAAATTCCACAAGAAGACGAAGAGGCATGTTTTTTCATCTTTTCGAGTATTAAAAAAAACAATAAAACAGAAGCCACAAAAACAAACTTAAAATGTAAGAACTTACAACATCATAATCAAGGTCTATTTTTTATCTTTATGAAGTTTATAGCTTTATCAGAATCCTATCTTGATAGTATATAGCTCTTTTCCGTCTTCTTGTCTCTTTCATTACCTGACACTTGCCATAACCTACCAAGAAGTGTGTGTGTGTTTACATACTTTTCATAATCAAGACTTATATGTATAGCAACTTAGCTGTTAAACAATTGTTACACTAGTGTCCTAGATAAAGCTAATGATTAACTTAAATAAATAATTATAATAAAAAGTATAAATTAAAAAAACAAATTATATCTTTAAATTCAAATCACTCAACTGTAAAAACTAAATAAAACCCTGCCGAAGCAGCAACCAAAACAGACAGAATCAGCAACCAGTACTTTTGGATCCAATTCCTATTGTCTCTAGCAATTACAACCTTTTTCTCTTTATATTTCTTCTTCTTCCCACTTAACTTCCATTCGTATTCCTCTAACTCTTTACGGTTCCTTTCTTCTTCTGCCTGTCTCATTCTCTGTTCTTCTTTTTCTTTCTCTAGCTTTGCCGCTAGTTTCTTAGCCTCACAACTTTCATCACAAACCATCTTCACCTCACCGGTTCTAACAAGGTTGCAAGGTGCTTCTATCTTAATATTGCTACATGGGCAGTATACTTTAGTCTTTTTAGTACACAATTGTGTACCACATGGTCCCGAATGACATATGTTTTTGCATCTATGACCACATTCAGAATTCTTTGGACATTGCTGCTTGCATGACAGCATTTCTTCAGTAACAACTGACAACTCACGGCAGTGTAAATAAAGCTCAGTCACACCACAATGGCAGGGAATTCGTTCAAGTATATCACATGGAGGGCACTGGCCAGGATGACACTGTTTTATTGCACACTTGTGTGCACATCGTACTGGACGGGGGACCAAGCATTCCCTGTTGCACGGTCTACAACTATAAGGCACATTTGGATAATTTGGATCTGGTTGATAAAGATGGCAGAGCAAAGTACATTTATGGTTTCCACATGCTAGTGGCTTCCCACACTCTCGTCCACAGGGGCGGCGTTTAGCAGAGTGACAAGGCTGATTCTCGGTCTCATGCTCTCCAAAGCATATGACAGAGACAGGAGTTTCACATGGAGGGCATTCTAAAGCCATGATTTTAGTCTTTGGTGGCTGCACTTCCCAGGGTGTAGCGGGCTTTTCCACTTGTTTAAAAACGACTGCAACGTATTCATGACATGTCACTTTACATTTGTGTTCACAATTCGGATAAGGTTTATCACAAATAGCTTTGCAAGGTGGACAGTCACCGAAATGACAGATGTGTTTGTTTTCATCAATATGTCCACACTTATACTTTATCTTGCAAGGGAGATGACATTTTGGAGGCTTCACATTTTTTTCTCTGCCACATGGGACAGTAATATAAGTTTCTTTGCAACGGCATGTCACTTTTGATTCTCTTGGGCAAGGATAACATGGTCCATGATGACAAACGGTTGTACATCTGTGTCGACCGCATTGCAAAGGCTTGTCACAATTCTTTTCACATGGGGGACAGTTTCCGTTGCAACATTTGCGTGCACAAGGATGTTTTCCACATGGTCTTATGCCTCTACATTTTGTTTCACATTTGTAATCTTTGCTGCAAGGAAGTGATCTAGTATGGCTGCCACAGTGACACTTTTTCTGGACCAAAACTTGGCAGGGAGGGCATGAGCCTTTATGGCATTTCTCCGGGCAATTGTGTTCACAGTCTTCATGCTGTCTACCACAAGTGCCAAGGCAGGTTTCAATGAAGTCTGGGCATTGAACAAAACGTTGATTAGCTCCACAAGGACAGGACCTCATGCCAGAATTAGGGCATGATCCACAACTGCCAATATGGCATACTTTCTCACATTTATGATAGCCACAGTCAAATGGTTTACTGCACACTCTTTGACACTGCCATTTAGGATCATTACATGGTCTTTTGACCTTCTCAGCTCCACATTGACATGGCTGGAGGCTGGTGTAGCTACATGGAGGGCAGTCCCCTTCATGACATTGACTTTCACATCTATGAGACTTGCAAATCAAAAACTTTTTACACTGTTTTCCGCAAGACCATTTTGAAGAACTACATCTGACATTTCTGCGTTCCTTACCACAATAACACACTCCATCGACAGTCTGTGGACACGGCGGGCATGGACCAGGGTGGCAGAGAAGCAAACACTTGTGAAAACAGTGCCCAACTACCGATATCCTCTTCCCACAGACCTCTCCACAAGAGTGAGGGATCAACCAAGGGTGTACAGAAGGGTCATCAGTCTTTCCACAATAACATCTATATTTCCTAGGTATCTCCTCTTTGGTGTACGAATGACGACATTTCGGACAGCACCATTCAACTTTCTTTGGCATAAAAACAGCTATAGGACCTTGAGTTTCTTCATTTTTCAGACTTACACAGTCGTTAGCCCATTTCTGGATGCAAGAGAGATGGAAGTAGGAAAAGCAGTGACCGCAAGTCCATATCGCATCTGCTCTTTTGATGGAACCAATGCAGATGAGGCAGGTGACGGACCGGCCGCTAATCGCTTCTTCCAGAAGGTTCTTCGTGCGGTTTAAAAGGTGAGAGTCACCGCCGCCGCTGCAGTAGCTGCGGAACACTCCTTCCAGTAAGCCGGACTCGTATGGGTCCTCGTCATCAGAAGAAGAAAGCTCTTTCATCTCTTGTAAATGTCGCTGCACATTTTGTTGCATTTTCGCAGCGGCGTCTCGGTATCTTCGAGCCATGACTACTGCGCTCAAGCACTTTGCTCACAAATACACAAAAACTAATTAGATTTTCAGTCTTCTGTTAGCACATTTTCAATAAAAAGCTAATTTCTCTGCTTCTGCAAAACTCCATGTCGGCAGCAAAAAAGAATGACGTTGACGTTTGGTGTTTCCAAGTACACGACCTTTTTTTCAACCGAAAACATTTTGTTTGATTTTGTAACTTATTATATCGAAATAACAAAGTAAGATAAGATTGATACAAACTTTAGGTATTTGATCAATCTTTGTTTACTACAATCCATTTTTTTTTCGAATGAATAAACTAAAAAATTGAACTAAAATAAAAATAGTCTCGTTTAAAAGACCCTATCCACTTGCCATTGTTCGGATATACTGTGTGTTAACTTGAACATAAATCAGAGGTTCGGATACACGTATGATTTTTTACGTAAAAATAGTTGCCCTTTTGCCATTATTGGGGCGTATTACATTTATCAATAATATCGTGATCCTAGTATCACAAGTATCACAAGTATTGATGGGGCTATTACACATATCAATATTATCATCATCAGAACGCCTTAGATTTACTAGAGTGAAGTCGTGTTTTGGTAAATTCATATTTTACCAAAACACGCGAGGCGGTTGTGCTACCCTATTTGTAGGGTCAAAAAGGCGTTCATACTTTTTTTGGTTTGTCACGACCGCCATCTTAGATTTCTAAATGGATGTCAATTCGTAATCAGCACCCCCGAAAACCTATCAAACGACACCCATGACAGATTTTTTTTTAAACTGCATGTCCGCAATTTTGGATTTCAAAATGGTTTTCATTTTCGCAATCAGCACTCCCGAAAACCTATAAAACGACACCCATGACGGTTTTTTACAAAAAAATACATGTCCACCATCTTGGATTTCAAATTTGATGTCATTTTCGGAATCAGAAGCCCCGAAAACGTATTAAACGACACCCATGACAGTTTTTTCACAAAAACTGCATGTCCGCCATCTTGGATTTCAAAATAGATGTCATTTTTGGAATCACCACCCCCGAAAACCTATTAAACGACACCCATGTCGGTATGGCGGTCGGCAGGTAAGATGCTTGGTGACGCTTCGGGCTTCGCCCTACGCGGTAAATACATCGCTACTACCACGTCCGTCCTCCATGGCTGTCAGTAAATACTGACAGTTCGCGTATCACGAAGTGCTTACATTCCAATATTATTGATGGGATCGCGCGGATCACAGGATTTCTAGATATTCTGTGATATTATCACGATACTACGATACGGTGTGTTACGGACGGCCTGGCCACCACGCCGTACTCTTTGGTAGTTTGTCTTTTTAGTGTCATCTTTTGGTTTGCTATTGATTGTTCGCGTAGCTTTTCTGTTGTGTTTAGTGTGTCTTACTTTTATTATTTTATTATTATATTCCAGTTTAACCTATATATACAGTCCACTTATTATTTCCTCCCTTTCCTTTATATTTTTTGGTCCATTCGGCCTATTATAATATATTTACGTTTATTCCCATTTTATTTCTTAAACGTCAAAATTTTTTGCTCCCCCATTTTGTTTTCTTTATAAATTTTTCTTCCCATTCTTTTATAATGATAACCCGTTCGCGAGGTAAGGGTGCGCCGAGTGTAGCCGAGGCTCCGCTGCCGCCCGAGGGTGGTAAGCCTCACCGTGCAGCACTCCCTAGCGCGCCTACTTCTGTGGCGGGTTCGGGAAGTTCCCGCTCCTCCGTCACTATTCGTGCTCGCCTACTAGCGGCACAAGCGACGCACGCTCGGAAGAAGGCAGACCTGGAGCGCGCCGCGCTCGAGTCAGAGCGCGCCGGCCTGGAGACGGAGCGTGCTCGCGCCGTACGGGATTCTGAACGCGCGGCCGTTGACTTGGAGCTCGAAGCTCAGGTCGCGGCTATCGAGGCGGAGGAGGAGGTGAGACACAGCGGCAGTCGGGCTGGCGATGTCAGTCGCTGGTTGGAGAAAGCTGAGCGTGAGTATCCTAATATATCTTCCCGTGCGGGACATTTACCTGCCACTGTCTGTGGCGCCGCGTGTTCCGGCGGCGCCCGAGGGGCCGGCCCCGCACATTCTGGCGAAGTAGGGGCTCTAACTGCAGCCATCCAGTCTCTAGCGAGTAGTAGGCTTGAGAAAAAGTTGCCTAATTTTAGTGGCAATTGCCTAGATTGGCTTTCTTTTAAGAGGGCGTACGAGGCGTCGAAAGCCTCATATTCTCTCCATGATAATTTATCAAGGGTAAATCAGGCCCTATCTGGCCCGGCTCGCGTAGCCGTGAGCGGGCTTCTAGCCACGGCGACCGACCCTACTGAAGTGTTAGAGGTTTTAGAGCTTCAGTTCGGCCGCCCGGAGCTCATTATTTTAAGCGAGGTGGCTACTTTGCGGGCTTTGCCTCAGATTCCCAACGCTGAAGGCAAAGATTTGTCCTTTTTTGCTGCCCGCGTTAGGAGCTGCATTGCGGTATTAAAGTTTTTAAATAACAAGGCATATTTAGAGTCACCAGAATTATTTAATACATTATTAAAAAAGCTTTCTCCATCATTTCGTTCCAGGTGGAAGGATTTTGCACTTTCTTTTCACAAATCTTGTGTAGATCCCACTGAAGCGAAGTCCAATTTGGAGTTGTTAGGCGAATTTTTGTGTCGTGAGGTCACTGCTGAGCTGCGTTTCGGTGTCGTCACTGAGGCGGCCCTGTCGTCGACGGCAGCGATCTCGTCTACGCCGGCGATAGTTTCGTCGCCTTCATTGGCGGCGCCGAGCCCTTCCGGGTCCTCCGCGCCCTCACAACTTAGTGAGTCTACCAACCAGGTAAATAAAAATACAAAACCTGAAAAAGAAATGCATTGTTTGTTTTGCAAATCTATTCATTTGATTGACAACTGCGTCAAATTTAAACAACTTGATGCAATGTCACGTTTGACATTCATAAAGTCAAACAACATTTGCATGAGATGTTTACGAAAGGGATCGCATAGCTATAGAGCCTGCAATCCAAAAAGTCTTTGTAACATTGCGGGTTGTCTTTTTAAACACCATAAGTTATTACATATTTTTAATTTGCAAAATACTCACCATACTACTGAATCGATTTTGCCGGCAGTAGCTGCCGAAGTTGCAAGCACTTCGGCCCCAATAAGTGACCATTCAGTTGCAGTTGATGAGCAAAGGGAGACTCATGCTTCAGCGGTGGGACATCGCAGGGCTCTTTTAAAGGTCATTCCGGTGACGGTTTCTGGCCCTGCGGGATCTGTCGATACCTTTGCTTTGTTCGACGACGGTTCTTCGGGTACCTTTATTGATAGCGAAGTGTCTCGACAGATCGGTGCAGTCGGCCCGCCGTCTCGCCTCCAAGTAAATTGTTTAGGGGGTCTTTCTAAGTGCGATTACATTCAATATGTAGATTTTTTAATACGAGGGGAAAGTAATGTTGATTTTGAAATCAAAGGCGCACGCTCTATGAGTGGGCTACGTTTGGCGCGTCAATCTGTGGCTTTAGAGGATGTCCAACATCTTTCATTGCCCTTTTTACCCTACGAAAATGCTGAACCGAAAATTTTAATAGGTATAGATAATTGGCATCTAATAACGCCCTTAGAGGTTCGTTATGGGTCTAAAAATCAACCTGCGGCTTGCCGCACTTCTTTGGGTTGGGTTGTTTTCGGTTTCACTAGCAGCAAAACAAAAACCGTAGATTTTATTAATCATATGATTTTACAAGAAAATTCAGATCTTGATCTCGATCGTCTCATTGAAGATCATTATAAAATTGATTCAATTGGCATAGTTAAGCGTGAAATCTGTTCCACTGCCAATGAGAGGGCGATCGGGATCCTCCAGGACACCGCGCGACGCTTACCCGACGGCCATTTTGAGGTTGGTTTGTTATGGAAAACTGATCAGCTAAACATTCCGGATAGCTTTCCTTTGGTTCTAACGCGTTTTAACAGCTTAGAAAAAAGATTTAAAAAGGATGAAAAATTTGCTCAAAAGTATCGCGAAAATATTCACGCTATGATCGACAAGGGGTACGCAGAGCTATGCGAGGAAAGCTGTTCTGAGTTGAGAGTTTGGTACCTACCTCATTTTGGTGTCGTCAACCCGAACAAACCGGGGAAGTTACGTGTTGTTCACGACGCCGCCGCGCGCTGTCAAGGAGTTAGTTTAAATTCACTTTTATTGACAGGTCCTGGGGGGCTACCATCTAAGCGAAGTTGACGCTGGGTGAACGAATGGAACGTTGACGATTGCTTCTTTATAAGGAGACCTTGATTAATGATATGAATCAAAAACAGCAATGTACAACATTTCATTCGTTCAATCAGCATCAACTTCGCTTAGGTGGTAGCCCCCCTGACCTGCTTCAATCACTTGTAAATATTTTATTTCGTTTTCGCGAAGGGAAAATCGCGATCACTGCTGATATTAGGGAAATGTTTCCCCAGATTAAAATTAAACCCGAGGATAGGAATGCTCAACGTTTCCTTTGGCGCGATTCTCCTGATTTACCGCTTTCTATTTATCGAATGTCCTCTATGAAATTTGGTGCTGCATCCAGCCCATTCACGGCATTGTATATTAAAAATAAAAATGCCGAGGAGCACAAAAATCTCTATCCAGCGGCTGCGCAGGCGATTATTCAGGATACCTACATGGACGATTTTATAGGAAGCTTAGATTCTGTCGAGGAGGCCGCGCGGCTTGCCTCTGATATTGTGAAAGTTCATAAGCGAGCACATTTTGAAATTCGTGGTTGGATTTCCAACGAGCCGAGCGCTCTTTCTTTAGTTCCACCCGAGTTGAGAGCCGCCTCGTCCGAATTGAAGAATCTAGGCTCTCCGTGTCTTGTCAGAACTCTTGGGCTCATGTGGTGTCCTTTGAATGATGAAATAGGCTTTAACGCGGAGAGTATAAAATCTTTTGTTGCGTCTGAGAAATTAACTAAACGACAAGCCCTGTCCTCTCTTATGAGGGTTTTCGATCCGTTAGGCCTTTTAGGTCCGATTACGATTAGAGGTCGTATTTTATTTCAATTTATTTGGCGTAAGAAGGTGGATTGGGATGAGTTACTTCCACAATCCTTACTTGATAGTTGGAGGTCTTGGCTTTCTGACATGAATTCTTCGCTTAGCCTTCGCGTTTCGCGTTGGCATTTTAGTTCCGGTTTGCGCGAACGAGAGTTGCACGTGTTTTGCGACGCCAGCGAAAACGCTTACGTCGCAGTCGCGTACTGGCGTTTGTTATTTGATGATGGAACCGTGCGCCTCTCATTCGTATACAGTAGATCACGAGTAGCGCCCCTAACGCCGGTATCTATTCCGCGCCTCGAACTGCAAGCGGCCGTGATCGCGGTCCGCTTAGCATCCACTATTTGTGAGGCTCATGAACATAAGCCGGTTAGGAGGGTCTTTTGGTGTGATTCTAAAAATGTTTTAGGTTGGTTGCGTAATGATGCGCGATCATATTTACCTTTCGTTGCACATCGGTTGGCTGAGATTTTGGAACTCACTGCTGTAAGTGAGTGGCGTTGGGTCCCTACTATTTTAAATGTTGCCGATGATGCGACTCGCTTACGTTCTGGGTGCCTGTCGGCTACTAGTCGGTGGGTGACGGGACCTGAGTTTTTAAAGTCTCCTTGTTCCGAATGGCCTGTTGAGCCCTTTATTTCTCCTAACGTCAACGAGTTGAAGCCAACCGCCAAAATTATTTCTGCTTATCCGATTAATACAACCACAAATTATTTTCCGGTTAGGTCGGTTACTGCAGATGCAGAACGTTTTAGTTCGTGGTTACGATTTTTAAGAGCTACTGCTCGAGCTCATGTTTTTATCAGGCGTTTGCGTAGTCGCGCTAGTGTTTCCGCCCTGGCTTCGCACACGCCTTCTAGTGTTTTGCCCCACCAGCTTTGTCTTTTAACGGCAGAGGATTTAAATTTAGCTTTAAGTCACATTTTTCTTCGGCTTCAAGAAGAATGTTTCCCTGAGGAGCTGGCTGCTCTTCGTCTTGGTGAGCCTATCCCGAGAAACAGTAAAATATTTCGTTTTAATGTCAAGTTAAACCAAGATGGATTGATTGTTCTTTCCGGAAGAGTCGGAGCAGTTTCTAATTTAATAAACAATAACCCTGTGCTTCTGGACGCTCGACATCGGATCGCAAAACTATTAATTGATAATTTTCATCGTCGCATGGCCCATGGAAACAACCAGACAGTTATTAATGAGATAAAACAACAGTATTGGATCCTTGGCTTAAGAAATGCTGTAAAATCAATTGCTCGTGCTTGCCAATTCTGCCAGATTCGCAAAGCTGTTCCTGTGAGACCTTTAGAAGGAAATTTACCTGACGCACGCCTGGCTCATCACCGTCGTCCATTTTCCTACGTCGGTTTGGACTATTTTGGACCTGTGCATGTAACTGTTGGTCGAAGACATGAAAAGCGTTACGTTGCATTATATACTTGCATGACGACCAGAGCAATCCATTTAGAGTTAGTGCACGATTTGTCTTCGGATGCTGCATTGATGTCCTTGCGGAGGTTTGTCGCACGTCGAGGGGTCCCAGTTGAAATTTGGTCGGACAATGGCACATCTTTTGTCGGTGCTTCAAAAAATTTGAGAGAGTTGTTCGGCCCTCCAGTTGATGATTTCGCAGCTAACATCGGCACAAAATGGAGATTCATTCCACCTTCAGCCCCGTCGATGGGAGGAGTTTGGGAGCGGTTGGTAATATCTGTAAAAACTGCTTTGCATGTGACGCTCTTATCAAGATTTCCGAAGGAACCGATACTTAGCACTGTTCTCACCGAAGCCGAAGCCCTGATTAATTCAAGACCCTTGACGGATATATCGGTTGATGGAGATGAGGCTCTTACTCCATTTCATTTTCTTATTGGGAGCTCTTCACCTGCCTCAGGGAACTTATACGGAAGAACAGAATCCGTTGACCTGTGCGGTCGTATTTGTTGGCGGAAATCTTTAAGGCTCGCCGACATTTTCTGGCGTCGGTGGGTAAAGGAATATTTGCCCCTTTTGTTACCTCGTCGTAGTGGCGGCGATGGAGTTCCTCTCTTAGCTGTTGGAGATTTAGTTTTAATCGCCGACGGCAACCTGCCACGTGGTTCTTGGCCTCGTGGTAGGGTGTCCAAAGTTTTCACGGGAAACGATGGCATTATTCGTGTTGCCGAGGTATCCACAGCCGGAGGAACTCTACGTCGCCCTGTTTTGAAGCTGGTGCGGTTGCCGGTGTGATGGCTGGGTCGTTCTCTCACTTTGTCGAAGGTGGGAGAGATGTTACGGACGGCCTGGCCACCACGCCGTACTCTTTGGTAGTTTGTCTTTTTAGTGTCATCTTTTGGTTTGCTATTGATTGTTCGCGTAGCTTTTCTGTTGTGTTTAGTGTGTCTTACTTTTATTATTTTATTATTATATTCCAGTTTAACCTATATATACAGTCCACTTATTATTTCCTCCCTTTCCTTTATACGGTGTATTACATTGTCAATAATATCACGATATCGTGATATTATTGATAATGTAATATGCCCCATGCCATCATTTTGCATTCTTGACAATGTTGATGATTAAAAAAAAAAAAAGGTCTTTGGCGGGAACTCGGCGTGAGCAGTTGCTTTGTCAATTGAATTTTCGTTTTCTGCGTGAAAAAGTTGTTTAATGTGTAATAGTGATAGTGTATTATGCAGTAAATTGACTAAAATCGTGTAGTGATAAAAATTCAAGTGATAACAGTGTTTATGCTCCGTTTGGTACCTACAGCCATGTATGGAGATAGTTTCCCTTTAGTCAATTTACTGCATAATACACTATCACTAGTAATAGTTTAATGTGTAATGTAAACATTAAACAACTTTTTCACGCAGAAAACAAAAATTCAATTGACAAAGCAACCGCTCATGCCGAGTTCCCGCCAAAAACCTCCGTTTGGTACCGACAAAGATCCTCGTGGTTGTGCTTCTCGCCGCCAGTTTTCGGTGTAGCTCAGGCCAGCAGACCCACGGAATTTAAACAATGAATTTAGGTATTCTATGTATGCCAATACACAGTGCCTTCCTAGTGCCTATTGATGCCAAAAGAACCAAATCTAGTGCCATCATAGTTTAAGAAATATAGGTCGTTGTTTGTGGGTCTGCTGGGCTGATATCCGTCCAGCAGACCCATAAACAACGACCTATATTTCTTAAACTACGATGGCACTAGATATGGTTATTTTGGCATCAATAGTAGGGTGGGTCACGAATGTATGGAGAAAAATAAAATGTCTTATATTTAAACGTAATAGTGATAAAAAGGTGTATTAATGCGTTATTCTTAGATATGCAAAAAATGGTTACGATCAGATATCATCTTCAACCTCCGGATTGACCTTGAAATTAAGAAAAAGATACAAAAAAAGGTTTTTAGGAAATTCCCTTAAGAAGTATCAAAATTGGTTTTTAATATAATATTTGGTAATAAAACACTAGCCTATAGAACATACTTGTTTAATTTTGAAAATTAAATACCGCACCTTATCTAATTATATCTAATTTATTGCCTTTAATTCACAAAAAAATCCTTCTTGCTGTCAAATTTTGGCATATCTTTGCGAGACGCTAACTGGTTTTTAATGTAGCCTTCTTTTGCAAATTTGCTGCACAAAGCACTTGTAGCTTCTGTGACAGTCTTAACTGCCCTTTCCACTGCTTGGGTATGACAGGGAAGACGTAGCAGAGGCTATTCACCCTCACCTTTTTGATCAACTGTCAAATGTAAATTTTCGTCACTAATTTCTTTTAGATCGGTGGTTCGGTGATATTTTGCTGTCAATCCATCAGATCTATGTAGGAAGATGCATCTAGGTTTATCTACAGAACTTCAAATAGACGGATTTGGTTCTATGTAATGGGGCGAGCTTTCAGTAATCGTCGCGCAGCTAAGTCACGAATGTGTTTTAGCGGATCAGTCAGCAATGCCAATATTAAATTCTCGGGATGGGCAAAATAACTATTTCTTTGAATTACAGGATCGACTTTGGTTTTAAGTTTGACTGACAGGTACCTAGATGAAGAGATCAGCTTCCACAGGTGTCGTGCTCCATCCTTGTAAGTAAGATGAGTCTTGATAGCGAACCAAGTCGGAGGGTAAACTTTAACAACTTAGGTTGCTAATATTATTAAACTTTCAGATGCAGTTTTTGTTGAAACGTAGGCACGAAGAACACGATTCGCTCGAATCAGCCATCTAGCATGAGACATTTTACCTGGGGATTCGTTGGCTAAATCTTCAGGTAGCTTTCCTTTTGTAACAGCTGGTTTTCGTTCGTTCTCTGCGTAGCTTATTGGGATCAATTCCTGGTACAGTCGAGTTAGTGACTTGCAGAACTGCTGATGCGATAGCTGCCCCTGCTCTGTTTGATACTCCATATTTGTCACAAGTACAATAATCCATGGAAACGGTGGCAGTCCAGTCCGCGGAGCTGGATCAGTTTTTGCATGCAGTGCGAGCTTGCTGTTACTGTGATTAGACTCACCGGAATAAAAAGAAGTAGAAAGTGCACCAAGTGGCACAGAAGATGCCTAGTTTTACGTACTTCCTGATACTGGCGCAAAGATTCTTGCTGTTGGAATTTTATTTTCAAAGATTTCCTAGCTTGACTTGTAGTGGCGATATGTAATGGCATAAAACTTCATTATATCCTCATAAGAAGGTAATATATTTTCTTTCAAGTCACAAATTTCACCAAACAGGAGACATTTCGTCGAGTTTTGAGTACGTTCCATAGTAACAACGAGCAAAAAACAACCTACGACTTCATTAGCTTCCGTGTTACTGACGCAAGAAATGTGGCGCGCTAAGTGCAATCGGTGACCCCCCTCAAGCCTCAAATAGCTAACGACAAGAGGTTTATTGACCTTATTTAGCAAAATAACAATATGTTCGGTAAAACGGCGTTATAAAATATTTTAAATCCTGAGTATAATTAATAACTCAAGCTCTAGAAGTTACCTCCTATAACCATAATTTCAAAAACTTTGAAGTAAATCCGGAGGCAGTTAATCATATGCGAAAGTTATAATATTTCAAACATGTAATTTCTAGTCCATTTTGCACCCTTCTGTCGCTATTAGAATACAGGAATCAAGAAAAAAAATTTTTGACCCACCCTAATCAATAGGCACCAGGAAGGCACTGTGTATTGGCATACATAGAATACCTAAATTCATTATTTAAATTCCGTGGGTCTGCTGGCCTGAGCTACACAGTTTTCGTAAAATAGTAGACGCTATCTGGTTTTACGCAGAACATGAGGAGCTTAGGTTAAGTTAGAAAAAGAAGATATTTTACTGAAGACATGGCTGTATGGACATAGTTTTCTTTGCCTTTCCTGAAAAGGATTTCGGGATTTCATTCGGATGTCATGGGGGGTCTTTGGCGGGAACTCGGCGTGAGCGGATGCTTTGTCAATTGAATTTTCGTTTCCGGCGTGAAAAAGTCGTTTGATGTGTAATAGTGATAATGTATTATGCAGTAAATTGACTAAAATTCGTGTAGTGATGAAAAATTCAAGTGATAACAGTGTTTCTGCTCCGTTTGGTACCGACAAAGATCCTCGCGGTTGTGCTTCTCGCCGCCAGTTTTCGTAAAACAGACGCTATCCGGTTTTACGCAGAACATGAGGAGCTTAGGGCTTAGGTTAAGTTCAAGAAAGAAGATTTTTCACTGAAGACATGGCTGTATGGACATAGTTTCCTTTGCCTTTCCCGAAAGGGATAAACTTAACAAAAAAACGGATGTCATGTCAAAAATCGTAAACAAACTTTGTTGCATGTGCACCACCCACCACCACATTACTATTAACAATTTGTGGCACTTAAGTTGCACGTTCAGTGCATATTTTTCGGAATAATTTATACGCATAATATTACTACATTGACTGGAGCATCTCTTCTTCGTAATAATAAAATTAAACAGTGAAAAACAATCTAATTACCAGAGATAACAACCTTATCTTACCACAAGGGGGTTTACGCCGTTTACCAGTTTTGTAACCGTTGCATGACTCACCGGCGATGTTGCAAGCAATAGGTAAGCAACATTAACATTATTTAGTACTCATAATGACTTCCGTCGCGACGTTCGTGTTTTTAGACCTAGAAACGACCGGGACACCGAAAGAAGAATTGAATAAAACAAGAATTACAGAGTTAAGTTTAGTGGCTGTGAAAAGGGAGCATGTGTTGGAGACGAGGCCGGGAGCGAGTCCTCGGGTCCAGCATAAGCTTACTCTTTGTTTTAACCCCATGAGACTCATACCGCCATCGTGCACTGAGGTCACCGGCTTGTGCAACGACTTGTTGGAACATGAAACTAAATTCAACACGCAAGTATTCGAGCTTATCAACAACTTCTTGAACCTCCTTACCAAGCCTGTCTGCTTGATCGCACAAAACGGACATCAATTTGATTTCCCAATACTTAAAAACCATTTTGAGAAGTTGAATGTGTCATTATCTGATGATATACTATGTGCGGACTGTTTTCATGGTTTCTATGATATATTGGAAGGAAGAAAGAAAGCTAATATCTTAGACAGTACTAATAATGTGCCTGAAACAACGACTGTCGAAAAAACAGAAGTTTCTAGAGATGAAGTTGATTTGCTGGCCCCAAACACTCTGGCAATGAAGTTAAAAAACGAGACTACACCAAAGCAGGGTCCGAGACCAATAGCAAATACCCCGAGTAAAGATCAGAACCGTATTTCAAAAGCTAGAAGAAAATTTCCATGGAGTAAGGAGTCAAAACCAACAGAGAAGTATAAATTGAAAGATATTTACGAGCGACTCCTAAACCGTCCCGCAATAGAAGCTCACAGGGCAGAAAATGACTGTATTTTAGCTCTGGAAGTGGCTGTGGCATTGGTGCCCGAGTTTGTTAAGTGGGTGGATGAGAATTATGTGCCATTTACTGATATCAAAGCCATGAAAATCGGAGTCCCTCTTGGAATGTGATTTTTTTTAGTCTGATGCTGTATTCGTAGAGCTAACATTATATTTAGATATAATTTTAGTCTTTTAAGGCACTAAGAAACAAAATGAACTAGACTATTATTAAGTATTTTTGTGAGCTAAAAACTATCAAAACTTTGTAATCAACACCTATCTTTTGTACTTTTCTTTTATAAATTAAACATACCTAACTGAAATAGATTTTTGTAAAAGGTACTCTCAAATAATTTTTTTAATAATTTATTTCTTGAAAAATAATATTTTTGTGGATTTTTATGATTTTTTTGGGTAGTTAAAGTGTATGTTTAGACCTTTAGTAATTTTTTTATGCAAAATTTGACATTTCTTGTTAAAATATTATGTGCAATTTTTTTAATGTAATAGCCATATATTTTAAATCCAATTTATGTAATTTTTTAGCTTTTATTTTTACAATGTTATTATGCTTTTACTCAGTAATTTTGAATTAATATATGTATAAGTGATCTCTCCATTGGCTGTAAAATGCATTTAATTGAGCATTAATAAAATGAAATTAATATTTCACTATTATATTCAAAATGTTTGATATGGGTAATTTAATTTAATTTAGTTTTACTATTTTGTGACCAAAAATTTTTCAATTTGATGCTTGATTATTAAATTCTACCTTAATAAATGTAATAAATAAAACCCTAGGTACTAATATACATATCAACACGGTCTAGGGATGTCGCACGATTTTTCATACAAAAGAGGTTTGTTTGAGAAGCTACAAAAGCATACTCGAGATACATGGAGCGCTATAATTTTCAGACGAGCAAGTGCTAAACCTGAACTTTTAATTTTAACCAATACATTTCATTTTACTTGAAATTCGTGAAGACGTGATGAAAATGAAAAAAAAAATGCGTAAATTGGACTCATACAAAAAGAATGCAAAAAGTGCATTTTCGTTTTCGTTTCCGTCACGTTTTCAGTAAAACAAAATTTATTCACTAGAATTGAAAATTCAGGTTTAGCACTTGCTCGTCTGAAAATTATAGCCCTCCATGTATCTCTAGTATGCTTTTATAGCTTCACAAACAAACCTCTTTTGTATGAGAAATCATGCAATATCCCTAGACCGTGTTGATGTGTGTATTATAAATGCGAAAGTAACTCTGTCTGTCTGTCTGTTACGCTTTCTTGCCTAAACTACTGAACCGATTTTGATGAAATTTGGTACAGAGATAGATTAGGCCTTGGGAAAGACAGGCCAGATTTTATCCCACAGCTGGGATGTAAGGCTTTTGTTGTATTGAGGGCGAAAGGCTGACAACTTATCACCACTATATTTATGTTTCATCTAATAACTCTTAGAATGTATGTCATATGAAGCTCTGCCTACCCCGGACAGGGATATAAGGCGTGAGAGTATGTTAATATAGTAGATTGCAATTCAAAAATGTAAAATGGTTTTGTTTGGTAGTACAGTAGAGAGCTTGTATTTCTTAATTTTTTGTAATAAAAATAAGTTTGAAACTACTTTTCCAGTGTTTTTATTTAAAATATTTACTATCAGATTCAGATTCAGCACATTTATTTGACACTGAACACCCACCAAAAAAATATCAGTTCAAAAAATAGATAAGATATTTTCTATTATCAACATTTATTAAAGATAAGATTCCTTTAATAATTCCTTCCACGCTGGACTGGGAGTGACAGAAAAACTTAGAATATGCCAGCTGCCTACTCTTCCCAGGCATACTGTAAAATCAGTAATGGGACGTGAGGGTCTTGCTGTATCATGGGCGAAAGGCTGACCACCTCTCACCATTACACAACATGTTCCATCTAATAACCCTCACCATTTGTGTCAAGCGTGGCATTGGGTGGTTTTCTGGAGCCACTGATGCTCTGCCTACCCCGTTGGGAATTGCAGGCGTGAGCGTATGTATGTATGTATTAAAGATAGGTTAATAGTAAATCTTGAGAAAAAAATCTCCATTTTCATTGAAACACGCAAAGGCATTGTGTCAAAATGCTATTGTATCGGGGTTTACATATCTGTAACATTTATGACACGAGAACAAGCATTTGCTCCGACCGGGAATCGAACCTGGAACTGTCACTTTAGAAACAACGTCACTGCCAAAAAGCGGTGATAGCCCAGTTGGTAATGAACCAGACTTGCAATCCGAAGGTCGCGGGTTCAAATCCTGGTGCTGGCCTGTACCACTAAATTCGTCTTTTCGAATTTATGTGGCGAAAAATCGCCAAAAACACCTCACGTAATTAATGGACGCCCCCTTACAATACTTTAAAAAAACGAGCAATTTATTATTGTTACATTTTCGTCACTAACTCCGCTAGAATTGTCATGGGGAACGAGCGAGACAACCCCAACACAAGTATTTTATTACTTACTGGGAGTGTCTCATTTTTGTTTGTATAAATTAAGGAGTAATAAAAGTTTTTTTTTTTTTATGTACGGATTTCTAATTATCACTTGATTAACGGTGAAGGAAAATATCGTGATGAAACCCACCCGTCCAAGAAAATTCATTTTCGAAAGACGAGCGGTCCACTAACCCGCATTGGGCCAGCGTGGTGGTCTCAGGCGCAACACGCAAGTAAATCCCCTTCGTGTTTCGAAGGGAGGCCCGTGCCCCTCGGTGCGGACGTATATGGTCTGGTAAGGAAGTCACTGCCACTTAATCAAACCACTCGTCAGCTACTGTATTTATAATAAACTAATAGTTCACGATTTCGTATGCTCGTACACCCCAGTATGGTCTAGGGCCCACCCCAGAATATTAGGCTACCAATTAGAAATTCTATAATTGATGTCAAAATGTGATAGCCCAGTTGGTAATGAGCCAGACTTGTGATCGGAAGGTCGCGGGTTCAAATCCTGGTGCGGGCCTGTACCACTAAATTCGTCTTTTCGGATTTATGTACGGATTTCTAATTATCACTTGCTTAACGGTGAAGGAAAACATCGTGATGAAACCCGCCCGTCCAAGAAAATTCATTTTCGAAGTCGAGCGGTCCACCAACCCGCATTGGGCCAGCGTGGTGGACTATGGCCTAAATCCCCTTCGTGTTTCGAAGGGAGGCCCGTGCCCCTCGGTGGGGACGTATATGGGCTGGTAAGAAGATGTCAAAATACTGATAACTTCACACAAAAAATTATGTAGTTATCTACAGCTGAGAAATCCACATACTTACTTATTATTACATACTATAATACAGTATTAGTTACTTTTTAATACACAGCGTATTAAGCTAGTGTAAATTTTATTTTCGCCAGGCACCCCCTAGAAAATAATCCTAGATACGCCAATGCACACTCAAAGGCCCACACTAAAGTAAAGCCACACACAAAGACAGACACGAACACCCATGACCCGAAAACAAATATCCTTTTTACACAAATGTTTGCCCCGACCGGGAATCGAACGCAGAACCAGTCGATCAAGAAGCAGCGTTGAAGGATGGACATATGGACAAACAAATGGAACACTTTCATTAAGTTTATAGCGCTCGTCGTAGCTCAGTGGCGCTCGCTGATCTCAACCGATCGTTGAGGTTAAGCAATCTACACAGAGACTGGGAACCTGATGGGTGACCAAAGTGGCAATTTATCACGAGCATTTCCGTGCTTCGGAGGGCACGTTAAAATGTAGGTCCCGGCTGTTGTCGATTGACTAGAGTCGTTAACACCAAATCAGAGGCCATTGTGCGGTTTGAAAACTCTGACACCAGGGTTAGCCAAGTTTGCCACACACTTGACTATACCTACACGATAAGAAGAAGATCATCATCATACTCAGCCCACATCATCCCACTGCTGGGTATAGGCCTCTTCTCTGTAGCGCCAATCATCACGGTCCTGTCACCTCATTCATAGAGATCCCTTCAATTTGTCGAAATCATCTTTTTTTATATAAGATGGGTTAACTCTTGACCTCAATCTTGACCAAGGTCATAGATGAGGTCGACGATGGAGCGAGTTAACCCAGAAAACGCCAATAAGGCACTGGTACTCCCACGCACCGACGGAACACAGCAAGCTGTTTGGCGTCGGACTTCGGTAGGAGGGTGGTCGCGAACCAGACGGCCAGTGTTCCCAAAGACCTTCGGACCCGACATTTTTAGCTGATCCCGTAGATCGACGTAGTTAGGTGTATGAAACAAATCTCTCATACAAACCACCTACCAATTATCCATAGTTTCCTTGAAAAAAAATAGTTTTTTTGCTATTTTTGAGGGCATCGAAAAATGAAAAAAAATTTTTTTTCCTTTGTTATTGAAATCTTAATGCAGGTTGATTTATTTAATAATTACTAATAAAGTCCTTCATTTAATAAGCTATATTACAACTGTCTATGTATACCTCATGTGAAGAAATAACGTAAAAGTCGTTTTTTAGTTTTCATTTTTTTAAAAGAAATGTGCACTGTTTGCGCATCTACTCTTTTATGGTAATAATATTTCATTATTATATCAATTCACAGAAAAAAATTCACATCCGTATCTCGCGTCTAACTCGAGATATTTGTGATTAAATATTTTGATAAAGTGCCTGCTTCAATGTTCATAGCAAAGTTCCATTTTTTGTTTATTTGCTTTGCTAAAATGTTGCAAATATTCATACCTTATGTTTATTTGTATTAATTTAGCTTTTCATTTGCGACTTCGTTTGCGAGTAAAAGTAGCCTATGTCACTCTCAGAGTCTGAAAAATCAAGTCAAGTCTACTCCGGAAACGAACAACAGGGGGACCTTTGGCGGTGGGGCCGTCAAATCCTTCGCCAAGTTATATATTATTACTATTTTTTTCGATATTTTACTCAGAGAGTGACATAGGCTACTTTTACCCGCAAACGAAATCGTGAATGAAAAGCTAGTTTAATATAAATAAGTACAAGGTATACCTATTTGCAACATTTTAGCAAAGTAAATAAACAAAGAAGGAACTTTGCTATGAACATTGAAGCAGGCACTGTTATCAAAATGTATAATCGAATAATATCTCGAGTTAGACGCGAGATACGGATGTGAATTTTTTTCTGTGAATTGATATAATAATGGAATATTATTACCATAAAAGAGTAGATGCGCAAACAGTGCACATTTCTTTAAAAAAAATGAAAACTAAAAAACGACTTTTACGTTATTTCTTCACATGAGGTATACATAGACAGTTGTAATATAGCTTATTAAATGAAGAACTCTATTAGTAATTATAAAATAAATCAACCTGCATTAAGATTTCAATAACAAAGGAAAAAAAAAATTTTTTCATTTTTCGATGCCCTCAAAAATAGCGAAAAAACTATTTTTTTTCAAGGAAACTATGGATAATTGGTAGGTGGTTTGTATGAGAGATTTGTTTCATACACCTAACTACGTCGATCTACGGGATCAGCTAAAAATGTCGGGTCCGAAGGTCTTTGGGAACACTGTGCGGCCCTTTACAGAGCCTACCACACCGCATGAGACCATAGGACGACACCTCAGATTCAGAAAAAATGAGGTGTTGTTGCCTGAGATAGATTACTAGGAGGCAGGTCTCATTTGTGTTTCCTAAGTCGCCTCTTACGACACCCACGGAAAGAAATGGGGTGGTGTTATTCTAAGCCGATCACCACACGGCACAAAAACTGACCATAGGTTAGTAAGAATTAATAAACTTATACGTAAATAATGTACTTTCAGGGTTAATACTTCTCACGGGAGTCCTGTGGGGCTGCTCCAACCCCTTCATCCGCCAGGGCACCAAAGGACTGAGGGATGTCCACGCCAAGACCAGATTTGGACAAGTCTACGCCGAGGTGGCCTTCCTTCTTGGAAACTGGAGGGTATAATGACTATTTATTAACTATAGGCCTGTAATTTAGTTTCCGTGGATAGGGTTTAGATGGGCTTGCTTGCTCGTTAGTACTTACATTATTTTAATTGTTATTGGATGCGAAGGTTTTGCTGTATAATGGGTGAAAGGCTGACCACCTCTCATCATTTTACAATTGTTCCATCTGATATGATAAGTAGTTCGCTAGACCACGCTAGACTTTGAGGTATGAATCTACCCATGATTACGAACAATCATGGGTATATTTTCTATGGGACCAACTTTCCATTTGAAAAATAAATCGGAAGGTTGCGGGTTCAAACCCTGGTGTGGGCCTGTATCACTAAATTCGTCTTTTCGGATTTATGTACGGATTTCTAATTATCACTTGCTCAACGGTGAAGGAAAACATTGTGATGAAACCAGCCCGTCCAAGAAAATTCAATTTCGAAAGACTCGCGGTCCACTAACCCGCATTGAGCCAGCGTGGTAGACTATGACCTAAATCCCCTTTTCGTGTCTCAAAGGGAGGCCCGTGCCCCTCGGTGGGGACGTAAATGGGCTGGTAAAAAGAATACTATAACAAAGTTAATCATTATGATTGTCGTACCCCAGTACGTGTTGCCATGGCTGGTGAACCAGGCCGGCTCGCTGAGCTACCTGCTAGCCGTACGTGTCGCGCCGCTGTCGGTGTGTGTCCCGGCCGCCAACGCGCTGGCCTTCGCCTGCACCGCCGTCGCTGGCGCCGCCGTAGGGGCTGAAGAGCCGCTCGATAAAGGTCAGATATACAGGGCTTTAGGTATCTCTCTTTCAAACTCTCGGGTGGTTAATCAGTCCATGAAACTGAAAAACTTCCCCAAGGAACATATAGGTCAAAATACGAAAAAAAAAATTGATCTCCCATACAAAATGCAATATACGCTGATGAAGTTTGTATGGGAACTCAAAATTTTTTTTTCGTATTTTCATTTCACCTATGTTCCTTGGGAAAGTTGTTCAGTTTCATGGACTGATTAACCACCCGAGAGGTTGAAAGAGAGATACCTAAAGCTATGTATTTTAGCCCCGACGCAATAACTCTAAGATTAAACAGTTTGTTTAACCCCCATATCAATCGCTTATATCTCGTAACGGCTAAACTAATTTCGATCACTCTTTACATAAGCTACAAAGGACTCAAAAGATTTTATATACAAAAAGCCTTTTTAATCCCTGACAAAAAAGGGGTGTTGTATAAGTTTGACGTGTGTATCGGTATGTATGTGTGTCGTCTGTGGCTTCGTAGCTCCTAAACGAATGGACCGATTTCGATGCGTTTTTTATGTTTGAAAGCAGACGTAATCGAGTTGGTTCTTGCTATACAGGATCAAAATTGGTTCGGCTGTTTAGAAGTTTATTTTATTTTATTTATTAGATCACCAACAGAGTAAACAACAACACTTAAAACTACATATACAATCATGAAACTAAATTGCAACTCTAATTATAGGCGATAACGACATGCGCTATTGATTTCATAACAGATCTGCTAAAATTAAATGATTTAAAACAAAAAGGAAGTTAAAAATAAAGAAAAATTAGTAGAACACAAAAAAAAATAGTAAATGAAAACAAAATAAAAACAATCTCTTTAACTTGCACAAAATTATTTCCAACTGAATTTTTAACTGGAAAATAAAAATAAATTTTCTAATATTGGCTATCAAACATTTTTTGTATTTAGCAACACTATCCGTAATATCTAAATCTGTTTTATCACAATCGAATTTAGTTTATCAGCAATCGAATGTCGGTTGTAATACAAAATTTTTAATTTTTTGTACAAATAAGTTTTTTGTTTTTAGGATCAATCCTGGGCATTATTCTAATTGTGTCTGGGACTGCTCTGTGCTGCTGGGACAAAGCTGAGTGACGTCATATCATTAAACTCTGGTGAAATGATAATATAAGTGGCTGTGAAAATGAAAAGGTGAGCCTCTTCGTGTTAATTACCTACTCGTAATCACCTATGTAATCGGCTGAACTCGATTTTATGACCTTTATATTTTTATTATAAGATGGGTTAACTCTTGACCTCAATCTTGACCATAAGGTCAAAGATGAGGTCGACGATGGAGCGGGTTAACCCAGAAAATGCCTATAGAAATGCCCAGAAAATGCCCTTTACAGAGCCTACCACACCGCATGAGACCATAGGACGACACCTCCGATTCAGAAAAAAATGAAGTGTCGTTGCCTGGGATGGATTACTAGGAGGCAGGTCTCATTTGTGTTTCCTTAGTCGCCTCTTACGACAACCACGGAAAGAGATGGGGTGGAGTTATTATCAACCGATCACCACACGGTATCACACGGTACCTTGGTCAAGATTGGGGTCAAGAGCTAACCCATCTCATAATTTAAAAAAAAAATTGGCTGAACTAGCTTGGCCTAGGGGCCAAACTTATTTCCAGGTTTTGATATTTAACTTTCATTGTGTATAACGGAATCCAACTGCCTGGGACTTCTCATTTTAGTATTCGTGTCTGTACTACAAAGCTCATACAAACCGAATATCTTTAAAGTTCGAGTGAATAGGCTTCTTCTGAGTGAGAAGTGGCATGAAGGGGCCAGGTTTTGAAAGAGCCATTTACAATATTTCGGTAGTTTAGGAACGGATTTGGTTGGTAATTTTATGTTTGTGGATGAGGCGAAACCAGGTGTTGCCACTTAAAAATAAAATCACCAACCAGATACGTTTTTAAACTACCGAAATATTGCAAGTAGGTTTTTCAAAACTTAGCTCGTTCATGCCGCCACTTCTCCCATACAAGGGAACGGAACCTAACTCTACCAGTCCCGAAGTATTTCTACTGAGCTCAAACTAAGCCGTGTGATGATCGGTTATGAATAACAGCACCCCATCTCTTTCCGTGGGTGTCGTAAGAGGCGACTATGGAAACACAAATGAGACCTGCCTCCTACTTATCCACCTTAGGTAACGACACCTGAGTTTGTTTTGAATCTGAGGTGGCGTCCATGCGATGTGGGGTAGGCTCTGTAAAGGGCCGTCTGGTTCGCGACTACCCTCCTACCGAAGTCCGACGCCAAACATCTGTGTTCCGTCGGTTCGTGGGAGTACCAGTGCCTTAATTGGCATTTTCTGGGTTAACTCGCTCCATCGTCTATGACCTCGCTCAAGATTGAGGTCAAGAGTTAACCCGTCTTATAATAATTAAAAAAACTAGATTTCTGTCAGATTTCTGTTTGGCCTGAAATCGGGTTTGGCCGACCACTCTTACAGGACACGACTCAGACTGGTCTAAACTGAAGTATTTTGTAGTGAGAAAAAGACAATCAATACAGATATAGATAAAGACTTGAGTCTGTATTAATGTCTGTAATACGACATTTACCCTCTTATTCATAAACGCTATATAAAGTTAAGTGACAAATAAAGAGCCTTGCTTTAATAAAACATGTCGTTTAACAATATACTGGGTGTCCCAGAAATAGTGAATCAAACTGCTATGGGAGGTAGCTTGACTAATGTCCTATACATAAAAAATATGAAAAAAAATAAAACGCCATAAAAAAAGAATATCCGAAAAACGGGAAAATCATCAAATTTTCTTAAGTTTCCAGCTCTAATTATTGCTTTTTGTGTTTATTTGTAAAAAATGCACAAAGAAACCCAAAACGCAATAATTAGAGCTTGAAACTTAATAAAATTTGATGATCTTCCCGTTTTTCGGATATTCTTTTTTTATGGTCATGTGCGTTTTTATTTTTTTACATATTTTTTTATGTATAGGACATTAGTCAAGCTACCTCCCATAGCAGTTTGATTCACTATTTCTGGGACACCCTGTATCTTAAATGTCTGTCTGTTTATTTAATTAATTCAGATGCCAATCATATATTCTCAAAACATAACCTTGCATTTGTGGTTAATGAGAGAGATTTATAAAAACAAAACAAGTATTTCATGTCAGATTATTTAATATTTTCATTCTAAAAGCTATTCTTATTAACATCTCAAAAATATTGCACATTTTTAATTAAACTAAATGCAAAATATGAAATTATAGTTAGGACACTCAAAAGTATTAAAATGCAAAATATCAAATAGTCAGGTACTTATTATGTAATTTAACTTATTTTCATAGATGATACAGTTTTGAAACTTCGTTTTTATTTCTGAACTATTAATAGCACATTAACCACAGACCTATATCGAGATAGACGGTAAAAGTTTACCTACCTTGCGTGTAAAACGTGTGATCTACGGTCACATTTTTGTCCGACTTAAGTCAGTCCGCTTGAGACCTATGCCGTAACTGATAATCGATTTTAATCGGATTTACATTATTGTTTTACTTAATCAAGCGCCTTTGAATCTTTTCCGCGCGGTCTTGATTTCCCATCACTAAATCTCGCTCGTGACGTCATCTTAAGTACGAAAAATTCGACACGCTAGGTTCTCATACAGTTTGAAGCGCTCTTTTCGTCTATCTCGATATAGATCTGTGACATTAACACTCAGTTGCAAAATCATCTATTAAAGTCAATGCGACTATTATACTAGTAAAGTGTTATACTAGTATAGTAAAGTATAGACGGCCGGTTTGGTCGAGTGGTAGCGGCGCTGCCTCTTGATCAACGGGTCCTGGATTCGATTCTTGGGGCAAATATTTGTGTACAAAGCAGATGTTTGCTCTCGGGTCATGGGTGTTTGTGTATGTCTTTATGAATGTTCTGAGGGACCCACGACACAAGGGAAAACCTTATAGTGTGGGCCTTTGAGTTTGTAGCGTTTTTTTTTCAGTTTTATACTGTCACTTTCTGTCTTGACGTAAACAATGACGGCATTACTTGTGGCATTACCCCGTGTAGTGCCGGGTAAGAATTATTTATTTATTTATTTTATTTATTTAAATTATTAAACATAAAATTTACATAAATGTACTATCTCTTCCTTTGGGTGTCGTAAAAGCCAGATAAAACCATGATAAAACCATAAATGGATAAAACCAGGTAATGGCACAGAATAAATAATAGTACTAACGTAGTAATGGGCAGCAGCATTACCTGAGCTGTGAAACAAACATTTAGAACTTCGCTCGCCAACCCGCCGGCCGAGCGTGGCGAGTATGGCAAATACCCTATTGGGGAGATCCATCAGTGGATTTTTTTTTGTGGTTGATATGATTAAATTTAAAGGAGCTTTAACTTAATGAACGTTTCTGCAACTGAGTGTTAGTTTGATAAAACCAACTTTATTCCATTATGATAAGAGCGAATGTTGATTGTATAAATATGTGATAAAATAAAATGAGTATGTATTGGAAAATTATAAATTACCTATACTGGGTGAAAAAAAACCTCCTAGCTATATTCAAAATCCTGAACCAGTATCACTCAAAGAACACATTTATGAAAGAAATTTTTTTTTTAGATTTTCTTTCAATGGGAATAGTTCATTTTCAGAGGGGTGCGGGTAGCTTTCGGGAGGTGCATTCGAGTAGTGTCTACGTTTAGGAAAAAAAAATCACCCCCCCCCCCCCAAAAAAAAGTGTTCAGTAATTGATAGGTACTGGTTCAGGATTTTCAATAAAGCTTCTTTTTCAACCTGTATAAAATTATTACTTTGACTCTTGGAATCTAAAGTTTGACTTGGGATAGGTTGCATCTTTTTTTGGCAATCGGACATTTTGCGAATTGGTGGCTTAAAATGTAATAAGTAGTAAAAGTACCTATTAAGTGCTACTAATATCCAAGACTTTGTACGTCAAAAGAAAATATTTTCGCCTTGTAACTGTCAGTACGACCTACCTACACTAGCGAGCATTGAAATCGGGCACCCCCTTTTCATTGGAATATTTCAAGTGTTACTTAAATATTTTATTTAACCTATGTCGTTCCACTGTTGGGCAAAAACCTCTCTTCTCTTCCTCAAGACTCTCTTTAAGGACTACAAAGAGAGTACAAAGACTACAAAGAGAGCCAATCCCTATCAAATTTGTCAAGCTCGTCTCGCCATCTAATTGCAAATTATTGCTTACTAGCTTCCCTTCCCGCCCGGGACTTTGTTCCCGTGGGAGCGGAACTGAATTAGTCATAATAATAATAATAACGTTTATTGTACACACAGGACATAAATTACAGACATAAGACAGTAAATACAAAAAGGTTCCGCTTATTTCTAAAAAGAAAAAACTTTTCTCTAGAATCACTCCGTCGATTGGTGAAAACTGTATGAAAATCCGTTTGGTAGTTTTTGAGTTCATCGCGTTCAGTCAGACAGACACGGCGGGGGAGTATTTTTTATAATATAGAATGGAGTAAGATAATTTCAGTAACATTATTCCAATGAAAAGGAAGGTGTTGATGTATTTTAATGCTAGCGAGTGTATTTAAGGCGACTACAGCACCTAAATTACGATTTTATGATGCGTAGATAAGCATGAAGCACTGGATTAAATCGAAGAAAAAAATACTACGGTAATATTCAGGACATAAACTAGATAAGTAGTTTGCTGAAAACATGATTCAGCACTTTTGGTTCGATAGAAAAAGCTCACAAAGTCACCTCTAAATACCCAATATTATGTATCTTTTAAGCTGTAAAAACGATAGTAAAATGCACACAGGAACTTGAATTTGCTATCAAAATGTTCGTGATTGAACACTCTCGATAAGTAGTTAACGCATTTTTCGATTTAAGCTGTTACCTTTTCATAAATCTCATTTTTCTAACTTTCGAACATGTTTTTACGCACGCACGCTTTCATAGTCCGTAAACTTCGTGTATCGACACTGTTCGCACTGCCGGCCCAGGCTTGTTGAGAGACGGAGATGGCACTATTCCTATGTGTGCTGTCTTTATTGGGTGCTGTAGTCGCCTTAAGTATTCATTTCATAAGTTATAACTGTAACAAAATATGTACCAAACTATGATCCATTCCAACCTAATTGTTCTACGCTTAGAAACCAAAAAAACTGTTGAAAAAATTTGCTTACCATCTACTTTTCATAAAAAACATTTCAAAGTAAATGCAATAATAAGGTTGTAAAACCAACTTGTTTTTGCGGCTCGCTCAATGCATATCAAAGTAAAAATGTATGCAGAACTAGTTTCTTGTGCGCAAAAAACCTTGTATGTATGGGACAGCTGGTTTGGAATAGACATTAGAAGTAAATTAAATTAAATATGTCAACACTTCGAGTTATACTTTGATACAAATTGATAGGTAATGCTATGTGTTAACGTTATCCTTTATGTAATTATGTTGTGTTACATACTTACTACTATATTTTATATAAATTAATACATATTGTATACGATTACATACATTTAATATTTTTTTACAAATAAATATGATTACAAGAACTAATGACTAGTACCTATCTGTCTTTGATTTTATCTTTTTTTTTTCATTTAAAATTGACATACAATTTTTATACACAATCCTAATATGAATTTTATTCATTTTTAAGTCATCTATAAATATTTTTTACATTGTTTACTTTTACAAACATTTTATACATCTCTTACATTTTTAGACTTAAGTATACCTAACTTTTTATGTCATTAAAGTTTTGTGTCATTTAAGTATCATAGGGGTTTTGGCGAAAGAACAATAACAGTTTCATGCATCCAGTTTTGAAGAGAAACAAATTGCGAATCAAGAAACTGAATAACTTCCCACAAACTCCACGTGAAATTCCCAAAAAATTGCATGAGCATCTACGGAAAATTATTTATGTCTGAGATCTCAACAGGTGAAGAGTTAACTCCAAGATTAGCTTGTTTTTATTGCTTAATAGGACAAACTAAAAAATCTTAAATAAGTTACTTTGAAGAGTGAGCTCCAGTTTGCAAAACAGCTGCAGCAAACTGGAACTTTTGACAGTTTAGTGGGAAAACAATTGTCGTTTGGCCAATGACATTTAGTTCGTTATTTGCACAGCAATTTACAACTTGTGAATGAGTTAACTTCAACTGTAGTTCCAGACAGTTTGCACAGCGGCTTGCAGCTTTTGAAGCGTGCGGCGAACATTGGCCTCCTCGTTGGTCAACAACTGTCACTCGGCCAACAATGCTTGTGCTTGGTTGGTAATTTGTAAACTCTAAAACCAACTTAGTTCCTGATATTATACCCAGCAATTTGCAACTTATGAATCTCAGAGTTAACTTCAGCTGTAGTTCCTTATAGTTTGCACAGCAGCTTGCAGCTTTTGAAGCGTGCGGCGAACATTGGCCTCCTCGTTGGTCAACAACTGTCGCTCGGCCAATAATGCTTTTGCCTGGTCGGCGTCGCGCGACGCGGCGCGGGTTATGTGCGCGCCGTCCACTCGGAGGGATGTGTTGCGCTTGTGCAGATCTGATATTTCTTTCTTGCGCGCTGGAATTTTTAAAAAGAATTATAGTTAGTAACTGTTCTTGTTTCTTCTGTTTATGTTTTGGTATTGGTACTTTGTGGAGCATTGCAGGAAATTAAAAGTTCAGTCGCAGGTATTTTAGTGCCTTTGTCTAAAAGGCCTTACTGTGCGTCATGATGCTTCATCCGTGATAGTCTTCCTTTCATTTAATTTCATCCTTATAATTGACCCTAACGATCGATGCAATAAAAGTATAGGGTGTATTCTTACAGTTTTTAGTCGGTTCGATTCCCGTGTGTGGGCTTTTCGAAAATCTTTGAATGCAGTTTTCTTTCTTTTCAAAAATAAAGGAATGTTTTCTTTGTATTAATACTGGTTTACCATCGGGTGGCATTACAAAATTCCACCCTGTATAGCTCCCACTCGCGGATGTCTACACGATAAGACGTTGGGATGGTCCAGTAAGATTAGTGAATAAGCGCCTAACTTTAACGTCTTTATCACATCGTCAAAATGACATTAGGGAGTCAGGCGCCTCAAAGGAAGCTAATAATCACTTGTTAAGTGAAAGAAATAACATATAATAATAATAATATTTTTCTTTATTCAGGCAATAAACCCACAAAATACAATACAATATAAAATAAAATACTAAGTATAAAATTTTAAACTACCTATTAACTTTTTATTTGGCTTCCGGTGCACATCGATCCAATATTTAAATATTGGACTGGACACATCCTCACACACGACCCTCAGAATTCCGTTTTCACTGGCTCTTAATCTCTCCCAGAAAGAAGAGATGCGCCCCTGATGACAGCGAAAAAGTCGGGAACATCTTAGATATAATAGAGAGAGCGCCCGTACAAGTACCTACATACGCGAAATCGAAATTCGAGATTGTTATTTTACGGGAACTATAAAAGAAAGTGAATTTCACAACCGATCCATAACTTACCAACTTCAAATTCCCTGTAGCTCCTGATCACAGCTTCCAATCCTGGCCAGGACAAAGCCACGTCCACCTGACACTCGACCTCCCTCCTTCCATCCACTTCGACCCCTGCCGCAGAACTCGAAGGCTCATCCATCGACGTCGCCTGAGTCGTTTGCGTCTGAGCTACAAGACTATTAACCTGACTCTCCTGACTTTTCAAAGAAATTATCTTATTAATATTCGGTACTTTTATACAAGGTACATTCTGATAAGGATGTTCTAGTTTTGTTGTAGTTTTTTGGATGTTCGAACTGTCAAAACCAGGATTCAAATCCCTTTTTCTTGATTCTTGACCAGTCATTATTCTGACACATACATCAGCCATTTTGGATAGTTTATTTAATTCTGTAAAGTTTTTTTCAGCTAGTGTGTGTATGCTATCTCCTTCTGTATTTTCTGTATCGGTCGAATCTAGTCTTTTCTTTATTAGATTGTTGTTTTCATTGACAAATTTCTTTATTTCTATCAGTATTTTGAGCTGGCTGTTGGGATCCAATTCCAGTTGGTTCGTTTGTGTCTGCTTTGATGTTTGTGGAGTTGTTACTCCGTTGCGTCGATTGCGTTCTTTAAGCACTTCTTGCCATATATTCTCGTACCCTAGAAATTTGAGAAAGCAGTCATGTAGTTAAGACTTATAATTCACTAGCATTCCGCTCGGGACTTCGTTCCCGTGGGAATTCGGGGAAATTATGTAGTCTATGTTACTCAGGGATAATGTAGCATCCTAATGGTGAAAGAATTTTGGAAATCGGTCCAGTAGTTTTTAAGTTTATTCGTTACATACAAAAATACAAATCTTTCCTCTTTATAATATTAGTATAGATTTCAATAAGGTCAAAAATTAGATCATCCACGTATTATACTAATTTTTCTAAACAATTAATGTATGGTCAAATCCTTGACATAGTCTATAGACATTCACATTTATAATATTAGTAAGAATAAATACTCTAAATATGAGTCACAATGAAAAGTGTGCAAATTTTTATACAGGATTACATTTTTGTCTGCTGATGCAGATAAACACAAACCAAAACGTCATCTAAATAGATTGTGTATGTGTTTTTATTTTTCTATTTGTTTTAAAAAGGTTTTTTTGATTTTATTTACCAAAAGAACAATAATAATAAAGTAATTAAATTAATTGTCATTACTGTTAAAGTAGATTTTGTTACTCTTTTACGATTAAACCATCCCTGTACAAAAAATCTAGTCGATCTGACGTAAACAAAGGACAAACAGAACACTCACGTTTTATTATTCTCTTACCTTCTTTGCACTGCGGAGTAACCTGCGTCAGCTTCAGTTGCGACAGGAACATGTGTTTCTTGAGTGACATCTGGAGTGTCGCTCCCTCCTCTATTGCTTCTTTCCTCTCTACTCTTCTCGTCTCCGTCTCTGTGATTTCTGGTATTCTACAATCCTCGTTCATGAGGCGGTCCAATCTTCCGGCTGCGATGTATGCTGATGCCACCGAGTCTCTTCGTATGATTCTTTCTTGTCGATCTAACTCCTTGTCTAAAAAACGTTTTTAAAAGTTACGATCTGCTTTTTAAAATTTAATACTCAATACTCCATCATTTATTTGCATTCCATGGTATTTATAAAGGTGATATACAATAACATTTAATGTGAACTCACGGACCCAGTCTGGGCACGCAGTTTTATTTGAGAGAGGAGGACTTCTAAGGCCAAAATTTGTCGCTATTATAATAAAATTAAAAAAAAAAAACATAAAAATTATTGCATGGGAAAAGGGAAGTAATTAAATATTGGTAGTAGTCAGAATATGTCATGCGGTTAATATTAATATAGATTCTAGATGTTAATTAATGTCATAAATAAAAAGAAAATAGTATTAGTATTTATTAAATATTAAATTAAATATCCCAACCTCTAAACCTTGTTTATACCTCTTTTAGCGTCAATTGTTTGCCTGATCATTTGATTTCAACTTAATATTTTCTTTTTTGGAGTGACTGAATGCATGGACTACCGCTTGCCCAAATCGTACTACCTACATGATGTCAAACCTATATTTACATCTCTTTCTAGCTTAATAAGATTGAGCTATGTCAAACCTGGTTTTTAGTTACTTATGTAAATAAATCTCCATTAAAATCACCTCTTGAAATAGAATAAATACCTCTTTATGTACTTAATTCTTACCTTTACAAGCTTTCTTTGTTCCTAGCCCAAAATTCGTGAGAAACTCTGCTTTGTAATCGTCGTCTTCTTTTGCGACTGCATATTCTTTGATCACAGCCTTGTACTCCTCTAAATCACCCTCTTCGTAATCACTCTCACTTTCACTACTTTCGTCACCAACTTTCATTCTTGTATTCGCAAATTCCTTGTAAATCTCTTCTTTTATTTTATCTGGTGTTATTATGTTTCTCTGGGTATCTGTCTTTTCTGTCGTTTTCTTCGGGTCCGTTTTAGCAGACTCTTTGATGTCTTTTGGATCACGATTCGATAAATACTTCATTCTACGTATCCTCTTTCGTTTTTCATAAACATCTAAAGTACTTAATACGTCATCTATCTTTTTCGACCTAATGTTAGTTATGACGATTTTGGGCTGCAATTTTGAATCCATTTGGTATGGACACGCTATAAACAGTTTTTCGTTTTGCTTTTGATCAAATTGCTTCGAGAATTCTTTCTTATTTTGACTGATAAATTTTGGGTATTCCCTATTTATAAATTGTTGATTCAGCTTATTATCTGTGTCAACAATCATTGGTACTTGGTAGACAATCTTTGAACTCATGATCACTTTTTGATGAGGTGATTGGAAAACCAGGTCAGTCTTACTGTTTTTATTAGATAATGTCTGCAAGACGTTGTTGCTAGACTTTAAAACATGGATTTCTTTGCTTACGCTCACATTTTGGGGTTTTATGATTTTTGTTGCTTCGGTTTCATTGCTATTTGTCATCGTACTTGCTTCATTAGTGATTTTATTTTCATTTGGAGTTATTTTGCTTGCTTTGTTCGTTTCTGCTTGGTTAACTTTCGCATTATTTTTGATCATCATTAGATTTGGGAATTGAACGTTGCTCAAATATACAAAATTCGGTTGTAAAACAACGTTTTTAGTCTCTTGCGTTTGTTTATCAGTTTTCTTTTTCTTTAAGTCATGCTCTTGTAATGTGCCTTGCGACTTCTCCTTCACGACTATCTTGTTACCGTAGATCTGGTTTTCGGTAATGAGATTTTCGAAATCGTTTTCGTCACAGTTTTCTTGATGCATTCGCTTCAAGGCGACCACTTTTGACGACGTGCCATTTTCTATAATGTCCTCTTTACATTTTTTGCTTTGGCTTGACAGACGTGAAGGAACTTGCCCGTTTTTTGAATCCAAGTTCGTCCTTTGTAGTAATACTTGCGGGTTCTGTTGCTGTATCGTTAGCAACATTTTTGGGTTTTGGTTTTTATTCTGTATTAACAGTATTTGGTTCTTCTGCTCTCCAAAATTGCCTTCTGATTGTTTTGGCGGAAAATTTACTTTGCTAGATTCAGTGCTTATTGGATTGAGTACAGGTCTAGATATGTTATTTGTGGTTGGAGGGAATATAGGAGGAGGGTCTTTGATTTCATTTATAACATCTATTTTGGGCTCAACCTTGCGAAGTTGACTGTCATTTTTATTGACAGCCTCGGCCGCGTTGAGTAATGTGCTGATTTTACTCGCTGTTGTGGTGGGAGGTGGTTTCTCTGACACTTCAGTATCTTTTGCAGCTGGTTTGATGATGATGTTACTTTGTATTTCAATTTTGGCACCCGAATCTGGTTTTGTGATAAATGCTGGGTTGAAAGTTGTTGGTTTTTTTGCAACAGCTAGAGAAGCTATTGAGTCCGTTGTATTTGTAACGCATTTCATATCTATTTTGCTGATTGGTATGCTAGTTTTGAGACTAAACCTTTCAGGAGGTTTCTTTATGTTTGTGTCTTTTGGTGTTTGAGAAGGAATAGTGACTGTCGCTCCGGAACCTTGCGCAAGCGATGTTATGCTCATTTTGGATTCCGTTTTGTTACTATCGTCTGGTACAGTGATCTTTGTGATCTCTGGTTGAAATTGTTCTTCGAAATCCATTTGTGTGGGTGGTGGTTCCGGGTTCACCGTTTGGGGTTCATTTGTTGAAGGCTCCGCGGTTTTCTCTTCAATTTCATTCGTTGTCGGGTAAGACGTGTATTCTGGAGTTGGGATTTCACTTTGTATCGGGGGTTGTGGAGGCAGCATCCCGGAATATGAAACCGGTTGGAAAGCGGAGTACCCTGGGATAGAATAGAAGTAGTTTCCATAGCTTGGGTATGCCGGCGGTTCTATCTGGTGGTTGGACATGATGCTGGGGCTCGGATTGGGTATAGATGAGGGCGATATCTTTGGGGAATGAAAAAAAGGTTTAAGAGGTAAAAAAGACGGTTTTTCAAATGGAGCTATTTCTTCAGGTTTTGATAGCGGTGGGTCGGAAGGAGGTGGATGTTCTGGAGTCGGATATGCCAGTTCGCTCGGTCTGCCTGTAAACATTAAAGAATTATGTTAATATTACGCATTGGTTGTCGAAAAGAGTACTTCATTTTAATTTTTTTTTATAGCATTGTTAGTTACGTTGACCATTAGTGGGGGCCACTGTAACTAATCTATTCGCAATGGCCGCCAGTAGTGTCAATGAGACAAAGGTTGCGTTGGCCACCACTGGGGCAATCTCCTCTTCATTATAAATAATTATCTACTTGTAATCATGCAGATTGGGTGACTTTATTTAGTGAAAATTAAATTACGAAACTGAACAACTATCCCCTAAAGGAATATAGTTCAAAACGCGAAAAAACATTTTCGCCTCCCCATAGGTACCACTTGCGCGATCAGCTGATTTGATTTTGTATTATAGGGAATTCAAATAAAAACTGAGAATTTCGTAAAGGTTCCTTAAGTTGTTCAGTTTCATAGAGATATTCTACCCCTATATTTAAAGTCACCCTGTATAGAAGTGCGGCTGGATCTAATTATATCGACAGAAAGTTATTGTACCTATAATATTCAAAATCCAAAACATGGTATAGTAGGGACCACCTTCTTAAGACCTAGGTTAGGTGGTTACTTTTACTTAATAAAAAAAACTGTAAAACAGTCATGTATATTATCATCAATTTTTACCTAACTGCGATCTTCAACGTTTTATGTGAAAAAAATATCAGATTAAATCAGTGTATCTAATTTTGTGCATATTTACACAAAAGACCAATAGAGTTTCGTTACGTTACCATTACAAGGCACGCATATGTGCAGGCACTAGGCACTTTATTGTTTACCTACGAGTAAGCACAAAAAAAAACGGTAAGCTGAAGGATGCAGGCAAAGCAGCTATTTTACTAAAGTCAGGTTTTATAACCTACAGTCTAAAATCTACCAGTATCTAGATAAATAAATACTGCCATTTTCAGTTTCATAGGCGCAGATTGTTAACATTACCTACTACATGTGACTGAAAACGGTAAGGGTCTTCATGTGACTGAAAACGGATAGTTATGCAACACTAGCATCTCGTGGCGCAACGCTGCGTGGTGCAACGTATTCTAAATTCTCACATGTATAATAAATAAAATTCAGTTTTGAGTGGCTCTATTAAAATGTACAGCGTCACGTTTCGGTGTGAACTGACCCTAAGATGCAACTTTGGGGATAGTAAGGTTCAGCAGCTCGAGGACGATGTTGATAGCGCGCGTAATGTCAAATGTCAACATTGACAGACAGCGCCAGAGGGCCAGCAAGCCGCTATCAAAGTGAACTTTCAGCGTCAGCCAAGTACCGTGCCGCGCGAGTTTGTCACCATCGTGCTCGAGCTGGAACTATTGTTATTAAGCTTTATGTTTTTTAATGTTATAGATATTTACGTATTTTATTTGGGAATAGACTTTATAAACCGCTCTTATTGACTATCCCAAAAGTTGTAAGTACCTTTGCATTTTTACAGTCACATATTGTAAAGTTACCATACACGTAGGTACAGCCAGATTCGTGAACTATTTCGTATCTGGTTTCCAAAGTTAGATTGAATACACGAGGGGGTTTAGTAATACATGAGACGAAGACGATTCAAACGTGCAGTGGTTTGTACTTAAGTCTAGTATGCGGGGATACAATTAAACGCTACAACACACTCAAAGGTCCACATTAAGGTTTTCCCTTATGTCGTTGGTCCCTTAGAACAAACACAAAGACAGACAGGAACAGCGAGAACAAACATCTGATTTTTACATAAATATCTGCCCCGATTGGGAATTGAAACCAGGACCCGTCCATCAAGAGTGCAGCAGCGCCACTACGATTCAACCAAACCGGCCGTCAGAATAACAACATTAAAAAAAACCGGCCAAGTGCGAGTCAGACTCTTGCACGAAGGGTTTTGTATTTTATTGTATGGGAGCCCTCTTAAATATTAATTGTATTCTATTTTTAGTACCTATTTGTTATAGCGGCAACAGAAATACATGTGTGAAAATTTCAACTGTATAATTATCACGGTCCATGAGATACAGCCTGGTGACGGACAGCGGAGTCTTAGTAATAGGGTCCCTTTTTGCCCTTTGGGTACGGAACCATAAAAAAGGATCTAAAAGACGTTTCACACTCTACCAATTGGTTAAGTGTCGATGCTCTTACAATTATTCATGAATGTATGAGAATAGGTCTTTCGATTGGAGCTTACGGAGCGTTCTAATACCTCATGGTTACTGAGATCTCGATAGGCCCCGATTATGACTTCTTTGTTCCCTAAAGTGATAAATACTTGCTGAATATCACCCATTCTAATTTTACACATCTTGTTGGAACTCAGAGTACGGCAAATCTATGAAAATACTTACTTTTCCCATCTATTACCACTTTCCGCTAGACCGTAAAACTCATTAATAAATGACGATCAATAGGCAGGTCATCGATACCTATTTACTATAACTACTTACAGATTTCCAGCTGTGGCGCTGCTGAACTGACGTTAGCCTGGCAGCGCCCCAAACTTTGTCATTTATCTCGGAAACCAAGAACCCTGGCAATGTCTCAGCAATTTTTCCTCTACATGACTATTAGATACAATAATCCATTTCAAAATCGGTGATGGTGGCGCTGCCAGAATTATGGACACGTTTTCGGAATTCCTTGTTTGGGACCTCAGAATACAGAACAGTTTGGGACATGCTTGTAAAACGGCAGTGTGTGCATTCGGCACTGCCTGTAGAAAATGCTTATATAACTTTTTAACGGGAGGTCGAGCAAATCTGATACTTGGTGTTTGAATTCGACCAATTTTCTCGACTGATTCTGGGTTAAATCAGATCTTCGCTAGGTGGTGCATTTATTTCGCTTATTTCGTCACTGTCCCAAAAAATCCTTATTTCGACCAATTGACGACTGATTTTCTGTCTAGTTGAAATCAAGATCTGACACCTGGGTACGTTAGTACTATTATTTATTCTGTGACCTGGGCAGTGCCGAAATAAGGGACCCCAATAGTCCTACCTGCTGGGCTACCATGGACGAGTGACAGAACTTTGTCAAAACAGAAACAGAAAATATTTATTTGTATGAATACATCTGTCACACAAATAAAATTCAACCTGCAAGCAGGTGTACTAATATTGACATTATTTGCATCTCGTTCTATCGCATACCATCTGTGCGGAACAGCCAAAAAGACATCGACATATACACACATATATAGATATATATAGATTACACGGCCGGTTTGGTCGAGTGGTAGTAACGCTGCCTCTTGATCGGCGGGTCCTGGGTTCGATCCCCAGTCGGGGCAAACATTTGTGTAAAAAGCAGATGTTTGTTCTCGGGTCATGGGTGTTTGTGTTTGTCTTTATGTGTGTCCAAGGGACCCTCGACACAAGGGAAAACCTTAGTGGGTTATTATTATTAATTATTTATTATTTACATGACAAAATTAATTTATCTATGTATGTTAAGCGGTATATTTTTTTACGGCATTGACAGATAAACTAGAATCAGCTATGCTAGCAAACTTTATATTTAATACAGATTAATAATCTACCTTTCTTACGCGTGTGTGCTAGCCCCAAAGGTATGAGCGTGTAGGTATTCCGCAAAAATGCGAATTAAATACTAAACCAGCCTTCTTTTTCAGTATTTATTGGGCTGCACAATAATATTAACAAGCTTAATTATAAGTTAGCTAAGCTAATTTATTCGCGTCGAAGAGCTTAGCTAACTTATCATTAAGCTTGTGAATATTTTTCTACAGCCCAAAAAAATTTTGAAATAAAAAATGGTGAAGTACAGAGGGCCGCACATTGTGATAAGAGCGGCTTTTCAATGAAAACAGGGTAACTTGATGCGCTGGCCTCTGTACTTACTTAACTACCTATTTAATACGCATTTTTGTGGAATACCTACATGCTCTTCAAGCTTATTTCGGCACTGCCCCAAAATAATCTTTCTGATTAACGGGAGGGTGACTATAATTGTCTCCTTTGTAGACTAATTTCGACCAATTGACGACTGATTTTCTGTTAGTTAAAATCTAGATCTAACACCTGGGCTGTGCGAATAAGGGACTCTTGCTTTCCGCCTTCGTCCGACAAGTTCAGGCCTCCAACTATTAAAACATGGCACAGGAGTAAAATAACTTTCCTTTTTGCTTCGTCGTACGTAGTCGGGTAAATTAATTCAGTACCTACTGCCCAAAAAAAATTCTTATAACTTCTAGCGGAAGGTCGAGCATATCTGACTTTGTGTCTGAATTGGATCTTTGGGGGAGGTTTAGGAAATTATCTATATATATAACACATCCCTCAGTTTATAAGTAACTGTTTATTTCACTGTATTTTCACAAGTACATAACTGTCTATTAACTAGGTAACAACTATTAGTTCCGCGCTGCGTGTTCACAATGTCACACTGTCTCCTATGACATACTCGTACCTAGTTCCATATTATTTAAAGGAACGGCCAAGTAAGAAACTGCAAGTATTTGGCGCTCGCAGGCTGGCCAATAAGCAGCCGCAGAATTTGGTCTTCTCTTCTTCTAATGGATATAAATGAGCATATGAGTCGTCTAGTATCAAACTCCGCTAAAATGCTCCCGAAATAAAAACAAGTTTATGCTTCAAAATGGCGTCATTGTGTACTCTTTACATAATATTACTATCATTCCCCATCAAAACACTCTAAAACGCTACGAAATAGTTCACAAAAAAACTAATGTGTGTAGCAAACTCCGCTAAAAGACATTACTATTTCAAAATGCGCAAACAATTTATTTCAAAATCCTCTTTCGAGTTTTTTTTTCAAATTGCTTAAATTTCATCGAAAGCATTTTAGCGGAATTTAATACTAGACGACTCAATACTTATATCTATTAGAAGATTGAATCTCACCGATTCCTTTTAGTTTACTTATTATAAAATTTATTTCATAATAAGTAATTTCATTTAATGTGAAAGTTTTTGTCTTCCTTCATTCTTCCACTTTAATTTTTTGTTCGTTATTTTTTAGCTTCTTTCGCGTGTAAAAGTAGCCTATGTCACTTTCCAGCCCTCTTTAGAGAACGAAGCTAACGGGAAGTTTACTTTTGCATCGTACTTCCATCGAAATAGCTCCTTAACTCTGCATCTCAGATTCTAGAGACAGTTGTAATCAGACCCACTTAAGTCACCATTGTCCACTGCCGAGCTTTTCACAAAGTTTGTTTCTGTCTGTACCTACTTGAAAGTTTTTTTAGGAACCACTTATTATTAAAACCGTAGCAAGTAAATAGATACCTAAAAAACCATAATACAAAGTCTTGCTTAGTTTGGGGTTACAGATGGCGCTGCGTGACTTATCCAAGAACTTTTATTTCCTTGTCATCTTGTCTAGTTTCTGCGTGTTTGCGCTAACACTTGTTTAATTCTATGACAGCTGGTTCCAAGGTGGCAGAATAAATATCTCAGGGTTATGATAGCCAGACCTTAGTTACTAGATGGCGACTGGTGTTGGAATTTTTTGCTTTCGTTTGTGGATGCTGTATTAGGTACTCATTAAAATGTGTACGCATGTAATAAGTATTGTATATGTATGCGTACATTACAATTACTTACTTCCATTTAAACGTCTCAGCATAAGTAGATCAAAAGTCTGTTGAGTACTAATTCACTCTCCAAATCAAACTGAACTCACAGTTTCAACGATTTATTGCATAATAAAATTAATAAAAATTAAACTAAACTTCAAGACGCCGCGATTCCGAAGAAAAACCCTCCTGCGAACCCGACACAGTAGCAGCTGTTACGATACATGAAGCAGAGCGCCGACTCCGCCCAATCCTGGCTCTTATTGGCCGCTTCTTTTACCCTCTCCCAGTTTACGTTAATATACCCGCACTCGCTAGCTAGATGCAGCAGTAATATGCCGCCCCCGAGGCCGAACGCTGCTATCTTTCCCACTCGAATGAGGCTTACCCCTGCTATCACACCAGACACCGTTCCTGGAATAAACCCCTTTCTTTTAAACGATTGCGCAGCGAGGAAAAAGGGAAACGAGGCCTTTGCCTAGCTGTGGGATCTTAAAGGCTACTTGTAATAAACTAAACAATTAATCAGCACACTCACTGACTTCAAATATTATTAAATTTAAAAAACAAGGTTTTTAGACTTTGAACGACCATACCAACCACATTAGAGAACACCTACTCAAAACAAATCAGTTTGCTCTTCGTTTCCTAAAGTGTTTGGGTGCAGCTTTTGGCCTCTATTGGGCCTTTTTATAATTCGAAAGGCACGGTGAAATGTATTTTACCATGGCCCCCTATGTTCCTAGCTTCTAGTATCACTAGTACTCATATGTCTGTGACTAGTACATAGGAGGCAATGGTATTTACAATTTTGCCGTGCCGTTTTCGAATAAAAAGGCCCAATGTGAGGACAAACGCAAGTAGACCTCGCCATTGTGCCCAAGTTTAATTAGATAGTAGCAGGCTCTATTAGACTTACAAAAAAGAATTTTAACAAACCATAGAACAAATCTTTGCTGTTTTTCGTAGTAATTGTTTCAACGGTAATGTCGAAAAAGGATTTTTCTTTTGGCGTGATATCTCCACATTTGTCGCCGTGGTCAAGTTGGTCGGGTTCTCGACATTTGCCTTTCGCCATGTGAGGGCATGGCCCGTCATGAATTACTTTTAAACAAATAATTGTTGGCGATTCAACCTTTGATTATAGTAACAATTTAAATATTATAGCGTGTAGATTTTTTGAAATGTTTGCTGTTTAGTTGTCGTTTGATTGACAGCAGTTGGAGCTTCTTGTTTGTGGTCTTTGAGTGACATAGTTTTAAAACTGTAGTGGTTTGAAGGTTTGGCTATGTAGTAAATTACCCTATCTTCTTCTTATCGTGTAGGTGTAGTCAAGTGTGTGGCGAACTTGGTTAACCCTGGTTACCCTGGTGTCAGAGTTTTCAAACCGCACAATGGCCTCTGACTTGGTTTTAACGACTGTAGTCAATCGACAACAGCCGGGACCAACAGCTTAACTTGCGCTCCGAAGCACGGAAACGCTCGTGATAAATTGCCACTTTGGTCATCAGGTTCCCTGCCTCTGTGTACGTAACTTAACCTCACTGGTTGGTTGAGATGAGCGAGAGCCACTTGGCTACAAGCGCGAGTTACCCGATGACCCTAAAGTTCAAAACTTTTGGTTCTACTTTCTCTTAAACGCTCTATTGATTACCTTATCAATGCTTGCACTGAAATTAGGTTCAGTTTAAGTCTATAGAAACTTAATTCAGTTATAGCACAGGGGTTCCCAACGTTTTAACCTATGCGCCTCACCTAACGTTGAGCTAAAATCCTACGCCCCCTCTAGGGGCTGAAATTGGGAGTTTATATAAGAAAATTAAACAAACAATGATAAAGTGATAAAAATGAGGATGTTTATTTTTATTCATATGACAATAGAATTTTAATAAATGTACCTTTTGTTTTTACGAGTATATGCAGTTAACCTGAACCGTTTCTTCTCTATTATTTTATGACTCGTAGCGTGGAGAACGGATACAACAAAAATTAACCAATTGAGGTTAGTAATTTTTTTTAATAGGCAGAAATCAGAAACCTCTGCGCCCCCCTTGGAACCGCTCGACGCCCCCCAAGGGGGGCGCGCCTCACTGGTTGGGAAACCCTGCTATAGCACTACACCAAGATCGACTATGATATATTTTGACCAAGTTAGAGGCCATTTGGTGGTTTGAAAACAATACGATTGGCTCTCTGGACTTGTTACCAACTAGTAGGTATTCCTTCTCCTATAATTTATTGCCCTTGTCACATTGCCACATTTTTGAGATTGCCCTTGAAACCTGAATCTCACTGCGTACAGTAATTGAAGTAAGAAGAAAATCTGTTTCCCTGTGTCATTTCTTCAAATTATTCAGATCGGTGCAAATTGTTTCCTATCATTCTTTTGTGTATCACCATCATCAAATTCCTTCAAACGTTAATGTTTATATCATCAACGAGTTATACGTAATATTGCATTCAACTGTGAGCAACTAACTACATGCTGCGGAAGCTGGGGAGGGCAAACAAAAATGAAATCACTACCACTGACATACGACTCACAATCGCTTGTCAATATTATGAGATATTTAACATTATAAAATAGAGACTATGTACATTGAACTTGGAAGAAATAGCTTGTACATTCGACGATAAAGCCCAGAACTCCTAATGCGTACTCAGATATGCGTACTTATATTTGCGACTACACACGCCACGGTTTGCGTGACCAGTATGACATCACTATGCAAGGTAAGCATTGGTGCCCCACACGGATACGCATTAGGTAAGTACTGAACGTCGAAAGCCGAAACTTGTCTGCGCTTTACAACAACGCAGACGCACTTCAATCTTATCGCTTTACTAATAAGAACGTCATAAGTCTCTATTGATAATGTCAAAAAGGGATAATGTGTAACATCAGCGTAATTTTAGAGATCCTATTCAGTTCTCTTTTTGTTCCCTTTTTATTTAGATAAGACCTATTTAATTTGTAGAATATTTTTCGTAAAATTCACCAAAAAGAATGTCTCAAATTACACCAATGTTACAAATAACCTTTCTCATTGAAAGCTAATTGAAGCAAATTGTGCACCGTACATCAGTCTAGCATGCACAAATTAATTTCATTGAATGTATTTTCAATAAAATCATACTTTTTTCACTTGTTAGGTATTGTCCATATGATATCTAGCTATTAAATATAATATTTACACGTTGGCGACGACCGACGTCCACAAATGATGACAGGACTCGGTTCGACATTATTTAACACCTATTAAGAACTAAAATTATAACCTAACTAGTATAAAGTATAAGAGGTTTAATTTATTAAAGGATTTTCGTCAAAAACTTCACATTTACACCTATTTTTCAAAAAAGTACCAAAATTTAGATTTGCAATCCGATTGCTCAATTATTGCTTTTATCATAGAATGTCTTTATACTTATTTCATAAAACACTATTTATTAAAATGTTACCGATGACGCGACGTAGGGTGAGGCCATCTTTTGTTCATAATCTTCAACTTATTAATGAATGGCAATCTTTCTTAAAAAACGGACGACCATTGCTGCCAATTCCAATGTGTATTTCATCAAATTAATCAAATGAAAAGTGCTCAAAAAATTTAAAATATTTTCTGTTTCAGTATTGAATTAACTATTGAAAAGCCTTATTAGAAGTAAATGAGGAAATTGTGTCATCAAGAAGTGGTTATATCTTGACTTTTACAGAAACGATAAATATTGCTGTTATAATATAAGGTGGGGAAAATATCATAAATGCGTACTTTAACTTTATTGTCTTGTGACTTATCGAGGGGCCTATTACGATGGCTATAGAGCTTTTGTTAGATACGTGATTTTCTGTGTCAACGGTCGTCAGAGTTAACTAGTCACCCTAAGGTCCTTTTTCATGGTATACGCAAAAAGATAACATTGAAAATTGCAATTTCTATAATTATTTATTTATTGTTACTTGATTATTAATGAGAAGGATAAGATTCATATTATTAAAAAAATATTAAAGTCCACTTGATATTTCGGTAAATGTCATAAATCGGTAGTGATTAGGAATAAATTATTTAACTTTCTCAAAATAATGTGAAGTTCTTGGAAACAATCCAAGAGGTTTGATTTTGTTATTAAAAAACACTCTGTTTAATGTTCATTCGGTCGTTCAGGGCCACAATACTGCTATTAAGTCTTATTATAAACGCAGTAAGGTTCAATATTACTTGATTGCACATCCAGCTTAAACCTAGTTAAGTCAATGACCCCGAGCGAGCGTCACATTTTAAATACATTTTTTGTCGTTCTATATATATCTATAGTGCGTCGAGTTTTAAGTACTTACATAGTAGAGATATAACTTAAAATATGGTATTTTTTCTTATTTACGAATTATATAAATATAGTAGGTAGAAGTAGGTATATTCTATTCGGAAAGTACGCCAACGGTACGCATAGTCGTTTCCGTTTATCTGCTACAATAACATAATAATGTGTAGATTGGTAGAATGCTGTAAAAGCGACATAAGTACCTAGAAGGAAATTTATAAGAATTACAAATATTTTAACGTACAAACGCGTACAAGCAAGACCACTTGCAATAAAGGTACTTAAAATTACTCGCGCACTCAATAATTCGTATTCCTAATGATATATATCGAACGCCTAAACATTGGTTATACCTAAGTCAATAAAGTTCAAAACAGCCGCACTTCTATCTACATAATTCTGCACCAGGCAGTTTTTGATCTTTCGTGTCAATTTGTCAAAAGGTACCTTGTGGCTGTGTGACGTATTGGGTGACTATTTATTAGTCAACCGAAATATAGGTTATGGTTATGAATCAGCCAACTAAACTCAACAACTTTCCCCTAACCTATTAAAAAATCGCTTAAAGACGCAGGCCTACCGCGGCGCACGCACGCGGAGCATGTTAGCTGCGTGGATCGGATCGAAATCTAATTTGAGCCTTAATGTCATACTCACTGAGTAGATAATTACCTGGCAATTGTCACAGCGTGTTCGTTGTCAAGTGCGACAATTACCAGGTGAATATCTATTCAGTGAGTATGACTTTAAGGCTGATATTAGATTTTGATCTAATCCACGTATTGCGCCTTAAGTTGTGAGGAGAAGTGAACTTTTTTATTTTATTTCTATATGTTTCTTGGGGAATGTTTTTTAAATTAGTAAATTGATTCACATCCTTAATATTTGTTGACTAGTTTTAAAGTCACGATTAAAACTTTTCGTATAGTAAACGACCTTTTACAAGGCACCTTTTTACAAGCTTAACACACCTTAACATTACAAAATAGTATACAAAGAGATGCAAAACAGTTTTTAATACAATTCGTAAATAGAAGTATAAAAAAACGCGTAAAAATGAGATCATTTCCGAAAAAAAGGTGACAAAATAAATCACAATTTTGTAAAGGAACTGATCTTTTTTACAAATAAATCCTTATACAATAATGTAAGAGAAAGTACATAAAGTACATTTTTATGTGGACAAGGGGATGTTTTGCATCCCAATGTACGCGATTAAATATTTATTGGTGTTATTATAATTAGCAATTTCTACATGAAAATGTGCACCGTAAGTCTTTAATAATATTTTACTTTTATTTCGATTTTTTTACCTTCTTTGTATTTTAACATAATAAGAATATTGCATAGATACCATACCAACTTAAAATACATATTTTGCACCAAAAATACATTGCCTACCTTAAAACACACTATACACTCTCACTACTTAAAGCGTACATTGCAGTCCGCAAATAATACATTGCTTCTATACAAAGTGATATCCATTTAAAATATAACACAACACAGCAAGGTATGCCACATGTCGAAGCGTAAATAAATGTCAAAAATGATTTTTTATATCTTTTTTTTAATTTATGTTTAGTAGGCATCCCCTCCCCATTTTAAATTATTAACGAAATAATACCGCTTTCTTTGCTGCGTTATTGTATAGACGAATGATTGAAAGTAAAAAAAATCGAAATAAAAGTTTTACAATTTATAGAATGTTCAGTCGAGGACAAAATAATGTCAGTAGTATATACAAACAAACAGGTTGCACCCTTCTATATTAATAATTATTATTATTTGAAAAATTATTCATTAGATTTATTTACAGTTCAAGTAAAGTAGCATTCGTTGTGAACATAGTTGTCTAGGATGCTTAGGCGCGTTTGGTCAAAGTCGCGTTTGGTCCAATCCTTAAATTCGCAGTTAGTCCCATTCGCGATTGGTCCAGTCTAATCGTTATTTAATAAGGTGTCACTGTTTTTTTTTAATCGTACAAGTATATTGTATTGTATCGTTGGACTGACTAATCACGACTTGGACCAAACGGCCTTAAAAATCTAAGTACTACTAGCGAAAATCTTAGATACGTGTATTACAAATTAGATTTTGCGCTAGAAATATTCAGAAGACACTATATTTAAAGATGTACACAATTCATAGAGGTACAAAATTAATTCTGATTGCTAAAATGCAATATTTATTATCTCACTAATATTATGTCGTATTTAATAAACTTGGTGACTTGGCAAACTACAGGGTGAAATTGAAAACGTTCGACTAACTTTGAGGGATGATTTTACCCATGATTACGAACAACTTTTTCTATCGGACGAACTTTCCTACTAAAAAATAAAAATCTGCTGTTCCATACAAAAGTTCAATACCTACTCAACCAAAATATATGAAACAACTGATTTTTATTTTTTAGTAGTGTAGATTCATCCTTCAAAGTTTGTCGAATGATTTTAATTTCACCCTGTAGTTTAAAGTCACCTGTATATATTTATATAAAATGTCAAGCGTAATATTTTGTACGGAGCGTCTCTTTTAAGTTGGCAGTCTTACTCAAACGGCAGCGTTTATTACAAAAACACTTTTACTGATAAAATTCACTAGTTTCAATTAATTACATCATGGACAAAAGAAACCGTAATAGAAGACTTTATTATCATTTTTGTAAGAAATTTTGTTTCAATGAGACATTCATTTAAGTTAAAAATGTGAACGGTGATTGTTACGCTACTAAATAAATAGATCAGATTTTTGTAGAAATATAGTATTAGTGTTAAATAAAGTTAATGCTATTGCAATAAAATATAAGTATAGTACAGTCTATTGAAGAGGGCGGTTAACAAGCTACCCTACTAAAACATTCGTGCGTCTGCAAACCACAATTCTTTGCCGTGTGTGTACTACGCACTTATTTTGGAGCATAAATACCGTTATTTTTTATTTGGTTTTTATATTTTTCTGCCCTCCGATTGCGGTAAGTTTGAACGTATTTACCAAAGCTAAATCACACACTTATCTATTGTATTCTGGGCCGGACACAAAGGAAACGTGAGCGATTTAGCTTTGGTAAGCACTTTTAAACTTACTGCAATCGTGGGGCAAAATAGATGAGTATAAAGGTATAGTTTTGTTTCATTCATTTTGTCTGAACGTTTTATTCTGTTCTCAATCCATTTTTTATTATATTTACGGATAAATAAATGCGTTATCTAACTATTAAGGTTTCTTTATAAGACCAAGATTTATCTATCTCGATATAAGCGTATATTCGTACAAGTATGTATATAGAGGGGCGCAACATGTATATGGTGTACGGTCAGACGTTGGCGGCGGGAGCGGGGGGGTCACCGGCCGCGGGGGGCGCCTCACCTGCGGGCGACGGGGGCGCGGGGGGGGCCACGGTAGGGGCCACAGGGGGGGCCACGGCGGGGGGCGCAGCGGGCGACGGGGCCATAGCGGGGCGGGGGGATGACACAGGGGGCGCGGCGGGAACGCTAGCTGAAGATATCGTCGCATCTGTATTGTACAAAACAAATGCTGTTTAACACACAAGGAAAATAAAATTGATTGCTTAACGATCCTTACTTCCTTACTAATATTATAAACATGAAAGTTTGTATGGATGTAGTTGACACATAGGCTACATAATTTTCTTAAATTCAAACGAGAACTAAGTTCCAGGCGGGAAGCTAGTATTAAATTCCCTTGGGCACATATAAAAACGTATACGAACACCCAGACCCGAGAACAAACATCTGCTTCTAAAAAATTTGCTTACCCCGACCGGGAGTCGAACCCAGAAGTCATCTATTACTAGCGTTACTAACAACTAAACATAAACATCCATCCAATATACAAATAGGCGTAGCTATTTTTTTCGAACAACATCAGACAAAATTTAGCCAACGCATATGCTTTTTTTTACACACTCAAAGGCCGACACTAAGGTTTTCCCTTGTGTCATAGGTCCCTTGGAATACACACAAAGACATACAAGTAGTAAATAAATAGTAATTAAAATACCTATCGGAGTAGCTTCAATCTTGTCCTCAATCGGCGTGATGACAGGTCTCGGCGGCTCGTAGTACGGTCGGTACGGTCGATACAGCAATGGCGGCGCTAGCATAGGCCTCGGTATATACACTCCCCCTCCTATAACCCCCCCGGGTATTAACGGCCGGTCATCCCGTAATGGTTCTCTAGACCGCGCCGCTTCCCGCGACAATCTTTCTCTCTCGCGCTCTCTATCGCGTTGCTCTTTCTCGCGCTGTTCTCGCTCTCTCTCTCGCTCTCTTTCTCGTTCCCTGGAATTTGTGAAATGGGGATTTGTTGACTTCACTTTTTTTGTTAATGGCATTTTTTAAAATTAATTGAATGTAATTTTTTTATTATTTTTAAGTAGATGTATTGTAATTTTAAAATTAAATATGACAATTTTGTTATAATACACCATCGCCTTGGACTAACTGTCAGATGGTGTATTTTGTGTTTTTATAGAAATAAAAATATTGAATATATTCAAACCATTTTTATTAAGTAGGTGGTTCAAAAACGTTATAAAAACAAAAAGTGAGAACTGCTGATGGCGTTGACGAGACGAAACCAAATCACTCCTTTCGTCTTATGTCTTCTTGTGTCCTGTTGAATCTTATGTTTGAACACCGACCATTTGATAATTCGGACTAGTTTCAGAATAAATGTGATTATGCATACCAAGAAAACCCTAAACTTATTTTTTTTCTTCTCTATAACAAAATCGAGAATAGTATTTTACCGTTTTACAAAAAAAATATTTAAAGTTTAACTTGTATAGGATGATTAATGGACAACATAATTATTGAAAAATATGATAAATCGACGACATAAAAACGAAATATCATGTATTCATGTAACTACCTCTCTCTTTCCCTTTCCCGTTCTCTTTCCCTCTCTCTCTGCAGCGCGATCTCCTTTTCTCGCTCATCGTGTAAATGTGGCGCGGGATGCGCGGAGTGGGCGGAATGCGCAGGATGGGCCGAATGCGCGGGGTGGGCCGAATGTGCGGGATGGGCAGCATGCGCCGCGTGGGCCGAATGCGCGGGATGGACCAGTGATAAAGGAGGGGCTAGGGGTGGGTACAATGCATAAGGTGGGAGCCAGCCCACTCCAACACCGCCGCGGAACATCCGTTCGAGGTATAGCTGCTCTTCAGCTGCCAATCTGCGACACAAACAATATAGTAGTAAGTACAGTTAGCCTATCTTTATTCCACTGTTGGTCTAAGACCTTTCTTTTAATGTAAACCATTTAACAATCACACCAACAGTAAAAATTTCAATCCGATTCAAGAGACAAATTCTGTAATGGTCACGAAACGCTATTCGTCACAAACTCTGTTCGTAATTTACGCAGTTGGTCACGCCATATTGTTAAACACGTTTTTTTATCACAAACTCGTTCCTTGAAGGAGCGACAAACGATCTTAAAGATGTTTAAACACTTTTTTATATAAACGTAATTGCATTACAACAATTGCTAATTATTGGTACAAAGTTCACGTCCAAGCCATAAAACTCCAAAAAAAAAGATATTACCTGTATTGTAATGCCGCGCTGGAATAAAGACTAGGGTGCGCGTACGGAGAGTAGGCGCTCGGTTCAAGCAGCGGGAACGACGCAGCTGGGTGCGACAACCTGTATACAACACGACATTGCTGGTCACAGCGCTCAGACCGAGGCTATTGTAGCCCAAAAATTCTAATAAAATCTTTTATTTAAAAAAATTATGACTTGTGAGAAACAAAATTTGGAAAAGATAATTTTGAATATTTTATTTTACAAATTCATTGACAATTTTTATGTAGTTTCCAACAATTCATTTAGTATTTATTTTAAAGAAAACAACAAGAATACACTTAGTGATTCTTAAAATAAAATACATTTTAATATAAGCGGTTTGTGAGTGAAAAGCAGCCTTGCAGTATAATGTTATTCTACTATACATGATGAAAACTGTCGGCCCGAAGCCAGCGCGCAGTAACGTGGCTATTATAAAACTGAATAGCCTTTAATCTACACTTTCGACCACATCTTTACCCGAAAATTGATTCGAATACTTTCTTATAAAAAATATGTCTGAAGGCACTGAAGATAATTTTATTTATAAATGTCTAAGGTCCTTTTTTACAGAACACGACTCAGACTCTGATATATACTTGAGTAACAATCAATTCTTAAGTATAGATCAAGACTTGAGTCTCCTTCTGTAATACGGGCCTTAAAGAAAATAATACTAACCGCTCATCAGGTCTATACGGCTGGAAGCCGCTAGTTGGCAGATGGTGCGTCTCCGGTCGTTTGGGGGCGTGCGGCGCGTGCGCGGGGTGCGCGGCGTGCGGCGGCTTGTCCGGCTTGTCTCGCTCGCTTGCCGGCGCCGCGCCTGCACACTCGCTAATTAGCGGGCCTTACCCAGTACAGACTACTCGGTTCATCGACTACGAATAGCTTCGCTAGCTTTTTGTTTGTTGAAAATTGTTAATACAGATCGTAATTAAAAGGTTCAAATCTATTTTTTTTGTCTTCTTTTCTTAGAAATTTTGTCTATTCAAACAAATATCCTTTCCGATGGGTCAAGATGCTTAGAGAAAACATCAATTATTAAATGTCCTCAAAAAGTGTCAAAAATAACGTAAAAAAAAGGTAACGAATTTCCTCACAATTAGAAAGATATCGATGAAGCTAGCAGTCTAAATTTTAACGGCTTTGGTAACATAACAAAAAAATTTAGTATAAAACATTACTTTCGCATACTATAAGATTACGTGCCACTGTTAAGGTTCGCAGTCATTAATTAAATATGTTACTGTAAACAACTTATTAATTTGTAAAGAAACTAACATTGATAAAATCTAAAACTAAAGCGTAGTATAGTACTCTTGTAAGGATAAATTTGCAGCCTTTCACAAATACAATAATTTATATGACTAGTCAATCTTTCCCAACATCAGATGTTTGAGGAAAATACAGGTTTAGTGTATTTCAGCAAAACAGAGCTAGAACGCAACATACTTTGTTTCAAGAATTTACGAGGACTTTACTTACAGTAACACTTACAAAATTTCAAACAATTTGTTCAACAATCTGAACAATGGACCTAGTCATTTGGTACTACTATTAAAATCTATGGATTTCTATTTTATAATATTATTATGTGACTTTAAATTAGTTAGCAAAAATTAAGTGTGAATCAGCCTACGAATCTATGGAGAAATTTCTCCAAAAAAATGAGAAAAAATGTTTTCGCCTCCATAAAATTCCAGCGATCAACTGATTGCCTCAATAAGAGACGTAGAATTTTATTTTTAGAATTTCATGTGTTTCATGGGGAGAATCACCCGTAAATGTTTCACCAACTAATTTAATGTCACTCTATATACAGCTAGGCCCTGTATATTCAAAAACATCATTTAATGTAAGGCGCATGCCTCTTTTTTTCCTACGTTGACTGACCAAACAGAATAACTTTTTTGGTCAACCATTACAAAATAACAACATGTAACATTAAATTCAAATCATTTTATGGACGTTTGTAAAACCCAACAAGTGTTATTTTTGTTGGAAATTGCCTAATCAATTGTATAATTAAACAAAATATAACCGGATGAGAAACCATGAACTAATGATAACTTTAAATACTAACGTTTTCATCATGAAAATACTTAATTTTACAATGTTTTCTTTTCGTTCGTGTTTCCTCTCCAGATCAGCAAGATATCAATCAGTTCTCTGTCAGGACTCTCGAAAGTCGATTGAACGTAATTTTTCCTTTATAAATTATGACAGCATAGAACAAATCCCGGTAAAATGTTGAACAGTTTGCATTGATTTTTTTTTATTCAACATTTAAAAATAACATAGGTGATGCCTGCCTAAAAAGTATACGATGACATTATAATTTAAATCGTTGATCGATAAAAACCAAAATGTCGGGTTCGAAACATTTGAAAAGCATTATTTATTTTTTCATACGTGATTTGCTTCTCGAAACCGTGAAAATTGTGGAGCAACAAATCTGCTTTCACGAAGAAGATTTTGTAATTCGCACTGTTTACTTTAATCATCTTATAATCAGAGTTCGAACTAGGCTCAAAGGTTATACAGGTTCGCCTAGTGCGGGGACCCAGCAATCCACTATTGTAAAACTGATTCAAGCAAATAAAGACTTTTGTATTTTTATTTTGTGTTTTGTCAGCTCTAAGAGATCATATCAAAATAGACGTTCGAGAGTCTGGCTAGAGCTACCTAAGTTGCCAAGCTAACAGAGAGTGTCGACTCACCGTCCTTGGTGTCAGGCCCGGCGTTTTTGGCGAGCGAGCGGAGTGCCGCCGCGAACGGGCCCCCCTTGTTGGGGGTCAGTTCGCGCTTGTTCGCGCTCAACTTGTTCGCTGACGAACCTGTAACAATAATCAGTGAGGTTTCATAATGATTTTTTTTAACAGCCCAAGGTGGGGCCTTGGAGCACTTTCGAAACATATAGGGGGTCCGAAAATGAATTTTCTTAGTCGGGCGAGTTTCATCACGATGTTTCCCTTCACCTTTGAGCGGTAAAAATGGGTGACTTTAAGTATAAGTTTTCTCTTTGTCATTTTGCACTTTCGACTTTTTTACGTGTTTGTCATTTTGCGCTTTTGGTATTCTGAACCTAAACAAAACAAAAATAGTCTCGATGAAGATATCAGTACATGGTTTGTTTCTTCTAGTATGTACAGATAGCAGCACGTTAGTCAGGTTACCTATTTACCTATTAGTTACCTATTTGCACTATGTAAATCAACATACATAGCCTGATGATCTGCCGTGTGATCATCTTCGGAAGCCCAATACCGCAGTTCAGGCAAGTCGTCAATGATAAACAGTTTAATAATAATAATGATAACAGTTAATGATAAGCCAACCCTTTTTTATATGTATATTTAAGTTTAGATAAGTTTTTTTATGTTAAATGAGGGTCTTGCTTTAATAAACAATTTTTCTTTCTTTCTTTCTTTAAAGCCTAAGTGAGGGGCAGAATTTTAAAATAAACGATTATTCATTTATTCCTGTCAATCTTTCTTCCAGACGATGTTTAATTAATCTAATTATATAAGGATACCTATTAGAGTTAAACTGTCTCTGTCATTTTCACATGATGTCATTACTGTCCCTACAGGGCTTTAGGTATCTCTCTTTCAACCTCTCGGGTGGTTAATCGTCCATGAAACTGAACAACTTCCCCAAGGGACATAGGTCAAAATACGAAGGAATTCATGGACTGATTAACCACCCGAGAGGTTGAAAGAGAGATGCCTTTAGGCATAAGTATAAGTTAATATAATAATATAAGTTACTGTATAAGTAATCCGAGGTGGATTAGGAAAGTGTGTACTTTTTCTCTACCGTATGAAGAACACGCATTGAGTAAATCAGTTATCTTACAACTTCCTATCGGCAATATTCCATCTTCGCAACCATAACAACGACCAGTTTGTTTAATTTAAAGCACACATTCATAAAACTGACGACCGCAGCGACTAGCAATGACTGTGCACCCTCTAACTACACGTCACCGGCAGACGCGTGGTGAATTCACGTTTTTTGAAACGTTAACCAACCGTCAATACAACCGCAAACGTGGAGCAATAGGGGAAGGGTTGCCTACTGCTCATTAAGAATAAAATATGTCAAGTCTTGATTATTACCTATGCAGGACTTACTTTTTAGTGTTAATTTAATCATTGTATAATAGATTTAACTTTAGCAATAATAATGATTTCGTTTCACTTTTTTCAAGTTGCGATTATCACAAACACAGCTAGATCTGTGTACGATGTGTTTCAAAAAAAAAACTAGTGGAAGTGGCTAAAATGCTGAATTTACAAAACGTGATGAAAACAGTTGTCTCTACAGCATCTTAGTGCTCCATAATAATTTTCCACGTTAAAAACGTATGAGTCACCGACTTCAATCCTAACAGTTCGCACAAAGTAGATATCTAGTATTTTTTGTGGACTACAATGCTTATTAGCAGATAACTACAAGCAGAAATGTCATTCATTTATTTAGATGATGTTCTAGTTTGTAGTATTTTTTGTTTTTGTTGGTTTTTTTTTTATTGTTCTAGTTTGTAGTATTTTTTTTAAATTTATATGGGACCTCTTCAGGAGTATACTCTTTCGAACAAATAAAGAATTATTCAAATCGGTTTATAATTGCCGGAGTAATCGCGTAACAAATATAAAAAAAAAAATACAGTCGAATTGAGAACCTCCTCCTTTTTTGAAGTCGGTTGAAAATCGTCATCCTCACCTGCTAGCTGTGCAAACTGCTGATCAATGGACGAGGCTCTGATGTACTACAACCTTTAAAGGGTTTCTTTACTTCGTATTGGCGACTTTGCCATTTTCTATTTAAATACACACAAAAATCGTGGACGCTATTCAATCAAGAGTTGAATTGAACCATTTACTAACATTCCTTCCTAAAGATCTTTTTATAAGATAACATGTTTGCAATAGCATGTTTATTTACATGTTACAAACTTACAATACAAAAAACTATAAAATACCTTCAGATTCAAAATAGTGGGTACAACCCTAAGCAGAGGAAGCTATGTTTTTGTGAGGGGAAGTACACCCGATCGGAACTGTTGACACGCAATCAAACCGAACCAAAAAGGGAGCTTAATTGGCGAATTGCTACCACCGTCTTTTGTTCACGTCAACAATTGAAATCGGATAGCAAAAAATATGACCGTACAAACAAGAATATAAAATTTCGGAAGGGTAAGAGGTAAGAGTTTAAAGCGCTTTTCACTATCAAGGCCTTTTACTAAGTAAAACATGAGTTTAGGTGTATTTTGTTCTTAGTTATGAAGTTGGTGGAGGGCTAGGAGTAAGCAGGATGGATGCGCTGGACAATGAGGTCGGGAAGGGTAAGTTAAACTTTCACGCGATTCTTGCACACCCTTGTGTGTACGATTTTTATCGCACGCGCCGTAAACAAGCGTGGATCAGACCCTGGCAGGAAGGTCCTAAGAACTAAACTAGAGAAGATCAGTGTGAGTTCTAGAGGCCAAAACCCTGCACCACAGCATAACAAGTGTAGATACACGCAGAATGTTCAATACGTAAACAGTTCAATACGCAAAATGTCAAATTTTATTTATTTTCGACAGCAATATATTGAATATCCTATTAAATGTTGGCTCATGCTACATTCGCAAAACGTCATCTCGACAAAATAACACATTCTCAATATGCAGCTGATGGGTCAACAGACAAGTCAATGAGTATCATTTTGCGGCACGTTTCTTCTTCATAAACCCATATTAAAACTTCCACCGCGGGACTTGGGTCTCTCTAAGGATTTGCTTGATAATCACCACACAAGTAGTGTGCCTATAGTGATGATAATGTTATCATCAGTCCCTGGCGATTAATAGCACAGTTAAGTACGTGGTAGTCACAAATCCTCATTCCTCTATAGCAGGGGTTCCCAACCTTTTTTTGTCTACTGCCCACTTTAAGAATAAATTATTTTTTAACGCCCCCCTTTTTAAACATACTTAAAAACCGCTAAGTACTTATAACTGATTATTGAAACGCAACTTTATAGTATTCGGACAGAGTATCTTTTATTGAAAATAAAACAAACATAATCAATTCTTATATAAAAACTAATGTGAAGGTTGAATCTGATGCTGTTCAATAAGTTTGTTGATATCAGGTTCCAATTTACTCAAAAACAGCCGCAAGTCGCCACGTTCGGTAACACGCAAACGATTTCTCTTTTTAGTAAGCAGCGTTGCCACAGCACTAAATCCACGTTCACACAAATATGACGATGGGAATGCTATCAAGAATCGTTGAACAATTGACCACAATCCAGGATCCAATTGCAGGATCGGTTTTTGTAGCCAAAATTCTTGATATCCATTTTTGAACTTGATTTTTATTTCTTCGTTTGTTGTCAATTCTATAAGTTCTTCTTCCAGCTGAGGTGACATTGCTATGTTGACATTTGAAAATGGATCCAACACCCAGTCTGGTATTTCCAAGTTTAAAATGTCCTGGTATCGTTCGGTGAAGTCAATGTGGAGGTTTTCCAAATGTTGGCAGTAGGCAAACAAGTCGTCGTTACTGCAGGATACTGATAAATTCGGAAAATTGTGAAACTCACGTCTACCCATATTTTTTTTGTGCAGAAGCAGTTTGGCTGCGAAAGCAGCAACGACATTTTTTGTTTTAATTAAATTTAGTTCATCGCCTTGCAGTTGGAGGTTCGCGTCGTTGAACAATTTATACAGGTCTGTCATGTAAGCTATATCATTCTTTGATGTTATGAGCTTGTTGCGCAGTTCTGTATCTTTACTTTCCAAGAACTCTATCACAGAGTCAAACAGGTTATAAAATCGAATCAGACAATTGCCTCTTGACAGCCAACGAACTTCAGTATGAAGCAACAAACGGTTGAAATCTTCGTCATTAGTAACACAAAGCTGATGAAATAATCTATCATTCAAAGAGCTGCTACGGATTTTATTGAATGCTTTGATGACATATTGCAGTGATTGAAATAGTCGTTCACTTAAGTTTCTAGCAACCAAATGTTGTCTATGAATAACGCAATGTATAGCAAGGACATCTGGAATTTTATTTTTTAGGTACGCTATGAAGCCTTTATGGCGCCCTGTCATAGCCGGAGCGCCATCCGTAGCAACTTGTATAATATTTTTCAAAGGAATCTCTTTCTCTTCACAAAACTTTTCCAATGTATTGAATATGGTTTCGCCTTTTGTATCTGTCTCCAAATTTCTGGCAAACAATAGTTCTTCACGTATTTTCTCATCTTTAATAAACCTCACGTAAGATAGCAACAACGCTTCATTAGTTGGTAAAGTGGACTCATCGAGCTGAATTGAGAATTGACTAGTCCTCAGATGATTGCACAATGATTCTTCAATGTTTTCAGCCATTTCATTAATTCGTCTTTGCACAGAATTATTACTCAAAGGAATTTTTTGGATAATATCTGCGGCCGGTTTATGAAGCACAGTAGTTATTACTTCCTTTATTGCTGGCAAAATTAACTCTTCTCCGATGTTGTGTGGTTTGCCTTTTTGAGCAATTAACAAAGGGATATTGTACGAAGCTCGAAGTCCGTCGTCATCTTGCTTAGCAGCCGCCGAAAATAGTTTTGATACACTTGGCTGAGTATTATGCTTCTTCTCTAGGTTTTGAAAATATGCTACATTCTTGTCTTTCTTATCTGGATGCATTTTATTCAAATGACCTTGCAGTCTTGAAGGCTTCATTGCTTCGTTCGAAAATGTTTTTAGACATAGAAGACACAAAGGCGACGACGGGTTTGTGGGATTTTCAATAAATCCGAATTTAATATATTCCGCAGAGTATTGCCGTCTCTTCTTTTTTACTTCCGACATTGTTTTGTTTTGAGAAATACGTAAGTGGTATAATGAAGTACTGCTTATCTATTATGCGCGAAACCGCAAATGAAAATAAAATAAATTTACGTCGTTTATATAGGATTGCATAAGCAGCACGCACCAACAGGAATAAGACAAACGTGCATAAACTCGTTTATCTCATTCGACGCCCAATCGTACTCGACAAGCAAGAACAAGTATTATAGAACCAGCCGATTGATACAGGAATGTACAAATCGGATTATTTAACAAAAACTTGTTAAAACATGATTGCCCACGGTCTATTATATCGAACCGAGTTTGAGCTATATCTTAATTAATATTAGTTGATGTTCACAAGATGTAGTCGAGAGTCGAGAGCTCAGTCGGTATCTAAGAGTCTTCCTAGCTAGGTAGATGAAATTATAAATCGACCCCAAAGCCCTACACAACGCCCCCTTTTTTTTTCTGGGTCTCTTACCGCCCCCCTTTAGGCCTGCAGCGCCCACAAGGGGGCGTTATCGCCCACGTTGGGAAAGACTGCCTATAGGTACATAGTATTTTATTTATTATTTATTTTACATATTAGGGAAGATTTACAGACAAATTTTAAACCTATTAGTACATGAATTATAAATTTGAAAAAAATGCTAATTACAAATCTTCACAGTTAGCGTTTAAACAGAATAATTTAGTTTTTAGCCCTCCTCAAATAAGTAGCCCTCCGCGTCTGTCTGTTTACCCGCTAGCTCCTTCTAAACCACGCAATAGATTTTTGGACGATTTTCATCATCATGCAGATATTTTTTTCCGGAAGATTTATATGTAAAGTACATCCTAATTAAAACCGTGGGAACCCGGGGCGGATCTCTAGTAAAATTATAAATGTTATAAGTTTGTTTGTCTTTCCTTCACGTCAAAACAGAGCTCGTAATATTCTAATCTCCTGTCGCCACACGTTATTACTTTAGAATGCCAACCATATTTAATATTCATAGCCACAAGTGTGAAAATAATTTGGACTGAAGGGTGGCGTGGGTGAGTCGGACTCACATTAATTACTCCAGCGCCGCCGATTGGAGCTTCGATACGCGTTTTAATCAACGGCCTGAACGAGTTATACGCCATTTTGTTTGCTAGTCCGTGCCCCTAATTCAGGATTCATGTTTACTTCTACTTGTTTTTGAATCGCTGAAGCCAATTTTAATTGGGGAAGTGGAGTTGCTTTCAAAAAACAAAGAAAATGACAGCTATTGTTCTTCCTAAGCGTAATATCACAGAATAAATAATAGTGGTAATATGGTCAGCGAGAACGCCTCGTAACTTTAATTTTTGTTAGGATTGAAACTGTTAGCCTGAAGCCTGGTTTCGATAAAACTTTAACGTCTTTTGGTACTAAAATTAAAACAAAAAATGCATTTAAAATTAGTGCTATACACCGCAGCTTCAGGTATTTATAATTACTGTACAGTTTTATCAAGATCCGTTCAGTATTATTTTCGTAAAAGAGCATTTAATATTAGTAAATGCATCGTCCCCAACATTCTTCATCAGCACTTGTATAGGCCTCTCTTCAACGCAGTGTAAAATAGTTCAAAAAAACGCAAACTTTACACCAGATAAACGTCACACGCTCAAAGCCCCAAAAAGGTTTCCCTTGTATTGTAGGTCCCTTGCAAAATAAACACCAAGACCCAACATCTGTTCTTTACACAGATATTTGCCCTGCCTGAGAATCGAACCCAGTAACTGCCGATGCAGAGTTAACGTTAGAAACCATTGTACAGAGGCTAGCGCATCAGTATACTCCATTTTCATTGCAAAACCGCTCTTATTACAACAGCACAGAGTGCACGCGTGTGGTAACCTGAGTTGCTGCCGTCCGTACCAATTAGTGTACTCGCACGAGGTCGCAGGCGATGAATGACTAAAAGCATAATAAAGAAATAACACATGTTAAACATTGTGCTCAATCAAAATGCCGTAGCGTATTCTCACAAGTAAAGGGTCAGGAGGTCAATCAGTTAGAGGTCCGCATCGCGATGACTGGATGTTTTCTAGCTGTGACTCACCGGGGGGTCAATTGTGTGACCTCAGTGATATGAGCAATGTGAAAAAGTAGATATGATCATTGATAATGGTTTACGATTATCAATTCAGGAAACCGATCGTACATAAATGGTGTTATTAGCAATTGAGCAGTATTGGAAAAAAAACAACTTCATTTTGAAAAAATGAATTGAGAAAAAATCATTCGTGAAAAGTATATTTTGAGAAACGAAAATTTCGAGAGAAGTCCTTCTTTTAAGTTAGGACGATTTTTAGAAAAGTCCTTCTTCTAAGTTAGGACGATTTTTAGAACAAATCGTTTTGAGAAAATATCATTTCAAGAATAAGGGACATTTTGAGAAAAGGAAATTATGTCTCGATATGACCCATTTATCCAAGAAAATGCATGTTAAACTGGTAGCTACGGCCATTATCACCCTTAAACTACAGCTAATATATCTACAAATAATGTATGTGACGTCATTGTGCGCGAGTTAACTCCGTAACCCTTGCCCCGTCGAGTCAACACTGTTAACGCAGCTCGTTTTGTACTCTGTGGCCGCAGCGTTTCAATTGACATTACATACCAGAGGAATCTCGACCATTTCGAGAGAAGTCCTTTTTTAAGTTACGACGATTTTGAGAACAGATCGTTTTGAGAAAATAACATTTCAAGAATAAGGGACATTTTGAGAAAATGACATTATGTTATGAGCCAAATGATCCAAGAAAATGCATATTAAACTGGTAGCTATGGCCATTATCACCTTTAAACTACAGCTAATGTATCTACAAATATTGTACACAACGTCATTGTGTGCGAGTCAACTCCGTAACCCTTGCCCCGTCGATTGGAGTCAACACTGTTAACGCAGCTCGTTTTGTACTCTGTGGCCGCAGCGTCTCAATTGACACTAAATACCAGAGGAATTTCTAATGGGATCCCAGATATCAAGGGAGCAAATATTATGGTACTACAAACTTGATGTGGCGAGGCCTCGTATTCAAAACATTGGAAAATACAACTTTATTTTGAGAAACGACAATATCGAGAGAAGTCCTTTTTTAGGTTACGACGATTTTGAGAACAGATCGTTTTGAGAAAATAACATTTCAAGGATAAGGGCCATTTTGAGAAAATATCATTTCGAGAAAATGACATTATGTTATGAGCGAAATGATCCAAGAAAATGCATGTTTATCACCCTTATTATCACCCTTAAACTACAGCTGTGATCGAGTCAACTCCGTAACCCTTGCCCCGTCGATTGGAGTCAACACTGTTAACGCAGCTCGTGCGTCTCAGTTGACATTGAATACCATGTCTAATGGAACCCCAGATATCAAGAGAGTCAATATTATTGTACTACAAACTTTACGTTAAGCTGTCGGTTTCGGCCGGTGTCGATTGACTAGTTGTTATATTAAAACCAAGCCAGAGGGATTTCGGCGATTTGTAAACTCTGACACCAGGGTTAGTCAAGTTCGCCACATACTTGACTATACCTACGCGATAAGAAGATGTCAAACTTTATGTGGCGAGGCCTCGTATTCAAAGCATTGGAATCTTTTTTGGTATTACAATTCCGTTTTAAGATAGAGTTAAAATAAAAAAAAATACTTTGACTTATTTTAAGTTAAATCCTGAAGGTTCTATAAAATAAAGCTATTTTCCTTTAGCTTTGAACTAGTTGGGAAGATTCGGTCGGAGAATTAAGATAAATTGAGCTAAGCAGGCCTTTGCTCGGCAGGGGGTGACAGCCTAGAAAAAAAATCTTAGCCCTAACTTAAGGCCCTAACTTAAGGCCTTAAGGCGACTACAGCACCCAATAAAAGCAGCACACATAAGAATAGTGCCATCTCCGTCTCTCAACAGGCCTGGGCCGGCAGTGCGAACAGTGTCGATACACGAAGTTTACGGACTATAAAAGCGTGCGTGCGTAAAAATATGTTTGAAAGTTAGAAAAATGAGATTTATGGAAAGGTAACAGCTTAAATCGAAAAATGCGTTAACTACTTATCGAGAGTGTTCAATCACGAACATTTTGATAGCAAATTCAAGTTCATGTGTGCATTTTACTATCGTTTTTACGGCTTAAAAGATACACAATATTGGTATTTAGAGGTGACTTTGTGAGCTTTTTCTATCGAACCAAAAGTGCTGAATCATGTTTTCGGCAAACTAAGTACTTATCTAGTTTACGTCCTGAATATTACCGTAGTATTTTTTTTCTTCGATTTAATGCAGTGCGTCATGCTTATCTACGCATCATAAAATTTTAATTTAGGTGCTGTAGTCGCCTTAAGCTTAGCCTAGAGCGATACTTCGAACCTACATTTGATTTATGTCATTTTTCTCGTACGACCACTACCGCAAATCCAAAAAGTATAGATGATTCGGGCGTTTCTCATTTATACATTACCAGCAACGTTGTAAGTTTTTTATATTATATTTCAGCTTTGCTTACCTGTAACAAGACAAAAATACATTATTAGATTTGCATTTTTAACACTATGTTATATTAGAAAGACAAAGAGATATAAAAATATAATGAACAAAGTGGAAATATTGTATGTAGGTTTCAGCTTTTCGCATTCTACATCATAAAGTCATAACATTCCAGTTTTTTTACTCATTCTTTCACTATATTGGGAAAGGCTGATAGATTTTTTTTCCATACGGATGAGATAATACGAGAAATAAGGAGAATAATGAGTACGTACATACATACGCTCATGCCTATAGTCCCTAAAGGGGTAAACAGAGCTCTAGTGGTTCTAGAACCACTACATGCCACGTTTGACACAAATTGTGAGGGTTGTCAGATGGAATAAGTTTCATAATTGTGAGAGGTGGTCAGCCTTTCGCCCATTATACAGCAAAAACCTCGTGTCCCTCTTACAGACTTTTACTGTATTCCTGGGAAGATTAATAAGTAGCTGGCACATTCTAAGTTTTTCTTCCAGTCCCAGTCCAGCATGGAGTAATGAGTAGACGGATATAATTATTGAATGTTGAATATGTATATGTTACAGTTAAAACTAGTTAGTAGATAGAACGCGTTTTTCCTAGTTAGAACTAGTTTTTACTTAATGCCTTTGTTAATACTAGAATTGACTAATGTCTGAATCAAATATCAGTTAAAACTAGTTTCTGCAAGACAAAACGCGTTTTCCCGAAGCGAATCAGTTAAAACTGTTCCGACCGAGGTTAGAGTTCATCATACCTTATTCTGATTGGCTTGAGGTTATGTTGTGGGTTATGTTGTTGTTGTGCTTACCGTTTAACGCAACCAAAGTCTTTTCTGGCACTTCGCCGGCCGCTGCCGCGGCAGGCTCGCTTCGCTCGCTCGGCTCGTGCGTTGGGGGTCGCAGTTCTAACCTAACCTAATCTAACCAACCCTTAACGGCTAGGCTACTAACAAACCTAACCTACAGTTTTACTGATTCTAAATTCTAGTTTTAATTGATTATTTCTAGTTTTAACACAGGCAATAAGTAATAACTAAATTTAACTAGGGAAAACGAGTTCTAACGAAAAATGGGTTTTAACTGTGACATATATAAGCGCTGGTAGCCCAGCGGTGCTCTTAACTGAACAGTGTGTTTAAGCAACATACACAGGGGCAAGGAACCTGATGACCGAATTGGCAATTTATCACGAGCGTTTCCGTGCTTCGGAGGGCACGTTAAGCTGTCGGTCCCGGCTGTTGTCGAGTGACTACAGTCGTTAAACCTAGAGGCCATTGTGCGGTTTGAAAACTCTGTCACCAGGGTTAGTCAAGTTCGCCACACACTTGACTATACCTACACGATAGGGAAGAGGGACTACACTACCTCTACATTGTATGTATGTGTAAATGTATACCGAATCTGTCAGTTGAGCAGTTGTCGATTACACAAGCAAACAGTTTCTACTCCCACGAGGAAACTGTTTAGGGTTGTGGGATCTATACGAGTTATATGAAACAATAAATGTTATTCTCTAATTTGACATAGGTAGTATAAGTAAACTATATTCTATGAACTTTTGGCTTTTTCTGTCCGGTCTTGACCACAATCTCGATCAGGGGAGATGTGGAAAACTCACCCAGAAGACTAACGAAATACCTAAAACCAGGAATTCCTGGTACCTGGTGAGTAATTACTCAGAAACCCAGAAATTATTTATAGATTTCTGAATATTATCTCTTTGATTTTAGCGCTACTGTATAAAGACAAGAAATAAAGCTGGTAGCTATGACCAAAATCAAAGAATATTTTTTTTTAGATGGGTTTATTCTTGACCAGAAGGTCAAAAATGAGGCGACGATGGAGCGAGTTAACCCAGAAAATGCCTATAAAGGCACTGGTACTCCCACGCACCGACGGAACACAGCAAGCTGTTTGGCGTCGGACTCATTTATAAAGGTGAAAGGTGGGATTAACTGATTTACAAAATAAAACTTACAAAATGTGTAAACCTACGCGCGATTCTTGCACACCAATAAAGGTGGGCAAGATTTGTATCGCACGCGCCGTAAACAGTCGCGCGACGGGTTAATAAAAATGACAATGACAATTTTTTTTTACTTACTACAAATAAATACTAATAAATTAAACTTAAACTCCATGACAAATACAATAAGATAAAACAAAATTAACTGTAAAAAATAAACAAATTAAAAAGCTTATGGCTAGAATTATAGGCAAATATAATAAATAAGATTATGGTGATAAGTAGGACTTTAAGTCTGACAACCCTCGTGTAAGAGGCCAGTGGAGACTGTTAGTAATTAATTCAGTCTCGAGCGCTAATTTCCACCCCCTCCCCGACACGTTTCACCCCCTGGTCCCTCTTTAAGATGAGCTTAAATAAATAAACGCTTCACACTCAAAGGCCCACATTAAGGTTTTCCCTTGTGTCGTGGGTCCCTTGGAACACACAAAGACAGACACAAACACCCATGACCCGAGTACAAACATTTGCTTTTTACACAAATATTTGCCCCGACTGGGAATCGAACCAAGGGCCCGCCGATCAAGAGGCAGCGTGTCACTACCACTCGACCAAACCGGCCGTCGAGCTTATTAGATTTAATAGATATATGATTGTAGTAATATTATGTTATTTGTTTGATTAGGTAAGTTTAGATAAAGTAAGTCTTTTTATTATTATTATAAGAATGATTTTGATTTAACGTAGCATCTAGTGGTTCTAGAACCACTGATGCTCTGCCTACCCCGTTAGGGATTATAGACGTGAGGGTGTGTGAGTGTGTGTATGGTTAACTCTTGACCTCAATCTTGACCAAGGTCACAGATAAGGTCGACGATGGAGCAAGGTAACCCAGAAAATGCCTATTAAGGCACTGGTACTCCCACGCACCGACGGAATACAGCAAGCTGTTTGGCGTCGGACTTCGGTAGGAGGGTGGTCGCGAATCAGACGGCACTTTACAGAGCCTACCACACCGCATGAGACCATAGGACGACACCTCAGTTTCAGAGCAAATTGAAGAGCCTACCACACCGCATGAGACCATAGGACGACACCTCAGATTCAGAGCAAATTGAGGTGCCGTATTGATAGGAGGCAGGTCTCATTGAGTTTCCTTAGTCGCTTCTTACGACATCCACAGAAAGAGATGCGGTGGTGTTATTCTGAACCGATCACCACTTCTTACTTAAAGCATCCTGAACGCATTGTTGTACTAAAGGATAACGAGACAGCAAATGCAATAACTATACCACTACCATCCTTCCCTCTTTCCTCAAAAACCCATCTTCCGTGACTCGATCACGTGCGTAATAACAATAAATCACCGAGCAATAATCGTTTAGGAGGCGAAACAAAACACATCCCGAGCAGTCCCTGTATTTACGACGTTTATTTTCATTAATTGTTTTTATGTGACGCGCTGCTACGCATATGGGTTTACTCAGCCCGCGGTATACTGTCGTACAGTACAGTTATGTCGGTATTAATATTTCATTTGGAAATTTTACAGCGTATGGAATGGTAATACATGACTAAAAGGTATAAAAGGTGGAGTTACAAAAATCCAATGACAATACTTCTTACCAGCCCATATACGTCCCCACCAAGGGGCACGAACCTCCCTACGAAACACGAAGGGGATTTAAGCCATAGTCCACCACGCTGGCCAATGAGGGTTGGTGGACCGCTCGTCTTTCGAAAACGATTTTTTCTTGGACGGACAGGTTTCATCACGTTTCCTTCACCGTTACGCAAGTGATAACTATAAATCCGTACATAAATCCGAAAAGACGAATTTAGTGGTACAGGCCCACACCAGGATTTAAACCCGCGACCGTCGGATTACAAGTCTGGCTCATTACCAACTGGGCTATCACCGCATGACAATCTTATAACCAGAAAACCGGCCGACTTGGAAAACAAAGTTATAAGCTCTGCCAAACTGTTTTTGATCCCCGTTAAAGAAGCGAGGTCTTATAAGTTTGGCGTTTATGTATCTGAGTGTCTGATGCATCCATACACTACGCCTATAATTCCATTCGGGGCAAGCAGAGTCTATTGGCGTATCTAGGGTTATTTTGTAGGGGGGGGCCCTGGCGAAAATTAAATGTACTCTCTAGTTTAATACGCTGTGTATTCATAAGTAACTAATACTGTATTATAGTTTGTAATAATAAGTAAGTATGTAGATTTCTCAGCTGTAGATAACTACATAATTTTATTTTAAATGACTTTTGTGTGAATTTATCAGTATTTTGGTATCAGTTATAGAATTTCGAATTGGTAGCCCAATATCCCCCCCCCCCCCCCCCTATATACGCCTATGGCAGAGTCATGTAGTGAGTCTGGTTGTAGCTCCTAAACGAATGGACCGATTTCGATGCGTTTATTTTTTGTTTGAAAGCTGACGTGAGATGGTTCTTAGCATTACTTTATCAATATACTTAAGTAATTCATGTCTACTAAGATTTATACTTAAGTAATTAATGTCGGGGGTGATAACTTTTTTTACTTTAAGAGTTATTAGTTTATTACAATAGAATGTAATGGGAATTGAGAACTCCCTTTTTTATCAGCCCACACATAAACGTCCCCACCGACGGGCACGGGCCTCCCGAAGGAAAGGAAAGGAAAGGAAAGGAAAGGTGATATTTCACTTTAATATGGAGCTTGGGCCTGGTCATTGTACAGTACTCCAAAAGTCGTCATTAATACTAATAATGACATTAGTAGCGTCTATTTTTCATAAAATACATTAGTTTTATTGTAGAAAAATATTTAAGATTGATTATTATTGCCATACTTACAATGATGGTGGAATGAAATGACAGATGACAGTGACATTAATGACAGTTGTCAAGTGAACGCGCGTTCAAAAATCTATCTACCAGTTTAATCTCATCATCTCATGACATCAAAATATTATAAAAAGTTAATGCTCTGGTGTTATTATTCTTACGCCATTTGTTTTATCCAATATTATAAAGATTTAGCTAGGATTTACTTGTTAAATACAAACAAGTCGATTAATTATTAACAATTAAGCATTGACTATTTTGAACGTGAATTGTCAAACAATATGGCAACCTCAGCGTGTTAACTACGAAAACACGTATGATTTTCAATAGTTTATAATTTCCTACAAATCAGCCAGGGATTTTTGAAATTTTTTGATATTTTTCCAGGAATAAACTATTTATTTTTTATTTTTCTGGATACTGTACAAAGACCAGGCCCATTTTGAAAAATCACCTTTAGTCCATAGTCCACCACGCTGACCCAATGCGGGTTGGTGGAATTCTTACTAGGCAATTAATTTACCTGTGGCAGGAAACTTAAATAAAAACTCTGTTTATAATCTCGTGCTGTAACCGCACTGTAAATTACTAATATCGCGGCCGAGCTGCACGCGTTGATGAGTATTAAAAATAGCTTTATTGTGTTTTTTTATGGTAACGCTCCGTCCGCGGGATGTAAACGGATCTCTGAGGGTGACTGGGTATTATTATATCTTTTTTATCCAGGACTAGCTTTCCGCCCGCGGCTCCGCCCGCGTCCTAATTTTTTTTAAAATAAAAAGTATCCTATAAACCTCACGGAGCCCGAGACCTTTCCAACGAATGCAAAACCGTGGAAATCGGTTCGTGCGTTCTGGAGTTATAGCGTCAGGAAGGAAAACCCGACTTATTTTTATATAGTAGAGATAAAACATTCAGCTTAAGATTCTTTTGAAGTATCTATAAAGTTATCTGTCTAAAAAGAATTAACTAGTTGGTGCTACTTCTTTTTAAATTGTTTAAATTGATGCAACAATTTAGTGAAAAACAATTTTTAAATTGTTGCATAATTTTTGGGATGAGCTCTGGCCCATGTACACACGGCAGCACATCAGGCTAAATATATTGACCTTGACGGCGCTCTTATCGCACTCGGAATAGCGGTGGCTTTCGTATTGCAAATGGGTAACCAAACGAGCTGTTGTCCGTACATATAACAGCATATCAGGTTAAACACAAGTTGCACTACGAAAATGGTCACTATTACGAGCGCAGTAAGAGCGAGCTCAAGGTCAAAGTGGGGTAACCTGATGTGCTGCTGTGTGTACTTTGCTTGACCTTGAACGAACTTTGCCGGAGAAAGACGCCCAGTTGCCGAAACGACCTTTAAAGTTAATGCGACTTTATACAGGGCTTTAGGTAAATCTCTTTCAAACTCTCGGGTGGTTAATCAGTCCATGAAACTGAACAACTTTCCCCAAGGAACATATGTCAAAATACGAAAAAAAAATTTTGATCTCTTATACAAAATGCGCTATAATTATGCTGATGAAGTTTGTATGGGAACTCAAAATTTTTTTTTTCGTATTTTGACCCATGTTCCTTGGGGAAGTTGTTCAGTTTCATGGACTGATTAACCACCCGAGAGGATGAAAGAGAGATACCTAAAGACCTGTATATCATACTGTCACGTTCCGTCTTGCTGACGTAAACAAGGACGGCATTACATTTAAAGAAGCTTTAACTTTAATGAACGTTACTGCAACTGAGTGTGTATGAGGTCAAAAGCGAACCCACTTTATACAAAAAAAAAATTAAAACAGCGCTATTGGGCTACGAACGCTTTCCAATAAAAAATGCTGTGTTTTCGGGTAAAAGCGGGGTGTGGTGAGGTAGGTTGCATTGACGGGGGGAGGAGGAGTGACGCAATATGAGTGAGAGAGACAATACATGTTTTACGGCAATACCACAAGTAAAAGCGAGATCAAAACATGAATTGCTCAACTTTTAGATGCCGTTTAGGAATGTGTGAGCCAATCTGGTCCTTCTAAGAGGATTTATTTTTAAAACAAACATTCTACCTACTCCCCAATGATATTATAAGTGAGAAGTAGATAGGATGCTAAAAAAGTAACAAATTGGATAACTTTAAATTAGTTAGCAAAAAAAAAACGATGTGAAACAGCCCACGATACTTAACAACTTTCTTGAAGGGACAGGTCGAAATATTGAAATAGTAGATTGTTAATCGAGGGTGGAAAGAATCAATTTCCGAGGTATTTAGACGCCCGAGCGCAGCGAGTAGGGCATGTAATATCGGAAGGTTTTGAATTCCGATACTGATTTTCGATATTCGACATCAATATCGGAATTCCGATATTATATCGGAATTCCACATATTCTTCATATAGGTTAACTATATACAATAAAGAAAGTTTAAAATCAAAATCTTTAATTTGGTACGAGACAAACTGTTTTGCCGCAAAATTATACCAATTAAACCAACTCAGAATTAACATTAATAAACTAAATATTTAAAAGTCTAATTTAAAAAGCTATTTTTTTCTTTTCATTACAATATAGGGTTACCTCATTAAATCTGGCCGCAAATAAGGGTTGCCTACTGCTAAAGATCCGGCTGCAAAATCAGTGCGCTCATGATCCTTTGCTAAAATCCCAATTCCTACGCATGTTTATGATTAGGAGAATACATAACCGCTAAATTGCCTGTCATAATCCGGCCGCTAGTATTTTTAATTAAATTATTTTTAATTGATTTTTCGGAATCATATTTCAATCACTTGTTTTTTAAATAAAATGTCATCCACTTCATGGCAATATACATATGAAAGGACTTTGAAAAATCACGGTTGCCGCTGCACACCGTCTTCGCAGCCAGGTGTAAAACAGGTATGATTTTGGTATAGTATTTCGTTCATCTACGATTTATATATCAAATTAAAGCTAATTTTCTTCTATTAAAATATTTCGTTCAATAAAATGTCATCATTTTTAATTAAAAATACCAGCGGCCAGACATTGACAGGCAACCCAGCAGACATAATATATTCTTCTAATCATAAACATATGCAAAAATAAGGTTTTTAGCAAAAACTCGATAAGCGTAACAATTCCGCAGCTGAATCTTAGACTACAACTGATTGACAGGACTCAGGACAGCCAGGTAGATTTGTTTCTCTGTGCGAGCGAATAAGCAAGAGAGACGTACGCAGTGAAAGAGTGAAACAGACAGATTGAGTTGCGTCATTACTTGGCCTAACAGTTTTGCTAAACACCACCGGCTAGTTATCAGAAATTGCCCCTAATTTAGTTACTCAAATGGAAAACTAGTCTGATTCCGATATTACGATATTGGATCAATCAGTATCGGAAATATAATATCGGAACTTTCATTCCGAGATTCCGATATTTCGATATTCCGAGATTCCGATATTCATGCCCTAGCAGCGAGGCTATAGTCCGAGTAGGAATTGATTCTTTTACCCGTGTTAAACACTCTACTTTTCATTTCTAATATGAGGAAAGTAAAACTAGTTGTTTATCTAAACTATTTATTGATAATATATATTAATATTAGTAGTACCTATTTTTTTGAATTCCGTCACAGATACAGATGCATAACAGATTAGTATCCCGCCAATCAATGTCGACATTTTAAATATGAAACTCACCGCGTAATAGCTTATTCCGCTCAAAGAAGTTTGCGCTAAGTTCACACTGGCTGTTTAGAAACACACATGGCCGCAGCATTTTTTCTGAATTAGTTTTGTTTTTACGTAAAACTCTTCACAGCTGACAGCAGCAGTTCTATTTTTAAAGTTCATTCCGGCCCTTAGGTGGGAAGTAATTTGTATGAGTTTTTCCCTCCCTATGGAGGGAAGCAGCATTTTCCACCCAATAATCAGATCAAAATAACACTACTTTCCGAGTATGAGAAATGAAAACAAAATTTCACCTCTCCATACGTGTGCGATCAGCTGATTTGCCTTTATATGAGAAGACAAAACTTTATTTTGAGAAAGGTTCCTTGGGGAAAAGTCGTTCAGTTTCATGAGGAGCAACAACCCCTTAGGGCTCTTTTACTGTCATGCGTTTTTGCGCCCGCATGCGTGCCGCCCGCAACCTGTCATTTCATACATGTTTTTATTGTAAGGCGGGCCACACGCACGCGGCAAAAGAAAAACATGTATGAAATGACCAGCCGGGCTATGATGATCGCAACCACATATTATTTCACACGTTATCTCGTGGTCACGTGACTATTTCGACCAATGAGATAACGAGAAAGCGTCACGTGACCACGAGATAACGCGTGAGATAATATGTCGTTGCGATCATCATAGCCCGGCTGGCCTGGCCCGCACGCGCAAACACGAACGACAATAAAAGAACCTTAAGTTTCACTGGCTAATTTTAAGTCGATCCATATAAAAATATTTTGACGATTGAAACTACAGGTAGCGAAGCCGGCAACTCTAACATTACAAAAACCATCACTATTTCAAACGAGGTAAAGGAGACGTCAAAGTAAACATTTCATTTCATTCATTCATTATATTATCATTACAGGAGTTCCCAAGTCGACAATGTGCCTATTTGTCAGAATAATTGCATATAAAATATTAAATTTAGAACACTATTACTAAAAAAAAGAATTAAAATTATTATTCACTAACAACAATGATTAAAAATAATAAATTATACTTAAAGAATTTGGTACCTATAAAAACTGAAAGCATAAAAAAATACTGACGGATGGCAACATAGTTATGTCATCATTACCATAACTTTTTACATTTCTTCGTAATGGCCGATATAATGTAATCAAAAGGTAAAAAAAACGATTGACATGGTGACATGTAAAAGGCATGACTGATGTGCAGAAGACAAACTAAATCTTCTTGCTTCCAATATCATTGGTCGTCGCTACCTACCCCCATTCCGACCCTGCGCTGAACAGACTGTAAATATCAACACGTTTCACGCTTCCACCGCCGGGTGGCACCCCTAACACCCGCTCTTCACCTCCCCGTCAAACACTAAGCACAAGGACGATTTGAAGTTTTTACCTAATTATGTGATGCCTCTGGGAGGGAATTGTATGAATGAGGCATTTTATGGAATTCGGACTTAACTCCATAAAATTCTCGGAAAATATTTGTGTAAAAAGCAGATATATTTTTTTTTTGTATCTGTCTTTGTGTGCCCACGATACAAGGGAAAGCCTTAGAGTGGGCCTAAATGTATAGCATTATATCTAGAAATTATCCTAGACGTGTTTTAAAGTACTAAAGACTGATTTTCGTAAGAAAATAAGAAAATTCTTATATTATTTTCTTATATACAATTTCTTTGGAACTGCGAGATGATCTTTGGAAAGTATACATAATAAAACTAATTACACAACTGACAAAAATAATCGATAAAATAGAGATAAAGTAATTGATACGAGTTTTCAGAAAAAGCTATCTTCTCGATTCCTCTAATCTCACAACCTCGTATGTTACAGTACACGACAGCATTAAAAGAAATTCCAAGAGAAACTTTGTTCGCAATAAGCAAAAAACCAATATGACTCGCAAACATTTCCCTCCCATCTGTGACAAGGGGGGGCGGGGCAGGGCACTCCGTTGCCAACTTCATTGGGATCAGGGCGATTACCAACAGTAATCGCAGACCCGCGCCACTTCGGGAGCTCACAGTCTTACTAGAAAAACGAAGCATCCACCCGAACACGCGGCGAATCACCAGCGTAACTGTACCTTCTGCGTCCCGCCACATCTTTGTCTGAACAGACGATACAGGGTGAAAGGCCCATCCAAACAGGGATCTCACTAAACTGGATAAACATCAAGCAACTTACGACGTTTTCGTTTGCAGCGAATCAATTTCCATTTGGGCGCTTCAGGCTTTGTACTCCCAACAGGCATAAAGAGGAAAAGCTGTCTTTTCGTCGGTGTAATAAAGTATAATTTACTTCGACACGGATTTCGGTGATTTCTTCGGTTATTTGTTGGGGTAATACGTGATTTGCGGCGCTGATAGTAGGGTTCATTTTAGTGGCGCGGCCGTGGGGTATGGAGGTCGTATTGCGAGGGTGGTAAGATATATTTTGGTGTATTTTCGAGGATGAATTTTGAAGAGGATCGCGCGATAATTCCCTCGGCAGGCTGCGGGAGTCTCGTCGACTTTTAATTAAAGTTTTACACTTAGATCGGTCGGATACACATGGACGGATCTGTCTTTAGGGATACATACATTTGAATTAAAGAGGTTCATTCCTTTTGGTATTAATTAGTCTACATTTTAAGACCAGAAACTATTTCAGAATCGGAAGACGTAGCTATGGGCCCAAGCACAACGTGATCGCGGTAAAATGGCAAAAATGTGTCTAAATGACAACGCCAGAGGGAGAGCAAGCCTTTGCACGGTACTCTTGCGCAATCCGAGTTAAGTTTCAGCGTCATAGGAGGCGTGATGTGCGAGGTAGTCGCGGGCCGTGCTAGCTAAGCTGGCGTCTGAGTTTTTATCACTATAATGGTTGTCTAACCAAATGGTTAGAACTCCATGGTAGAGCTATTTAGATTAACAATCTAACAAGCCTTCTGGAGCACTGTATCATCTTGCTATATCATCATCTGCAATACCAACAAAGACGAAATTTTGTCTTTTTGAAGAAACACGCAGTCTTTTCAACAGTACGGTACATTAGGCTTCATTAAAGGCACTTCCAGAAGGGCTCTGCAAACACCCAACAAGTTTCAAAGCTACGTCTGACGTTGTCTAGTGGATTGTGTATTTGTGTCCCCTCGTTAGGGTTTTAATTGCTCCTCTCGTGATCCCCGGATTTATTTACTTCGGGACTTCGCGGATTAGCTTTCTCTGTTTGTGGGCAGAAAGGATCAATATGAAATGGAATTTTAATTGAGGGTAGAAAATGAGTAATGGATTGATGTCATAAACTGCGAAAGACTCAAAATGACTCAATAGACTGGCCGCCGTAGAGTTCAGTTATAAATATATATGAAAAATTTATACATATACAGAGCTTTAGGTAAATCTCTTTCAACCTGTCGGGTGGTTAATCAGTCCATGAAACTGAACAACTTCCCCAAGGAACATAGGTCAATATACGAAAAAAAATTTGATCTACCATACAAAATGCGCTATATGCTGATGAAGTTTGTATGGGAGATCAAAATATTTTTTCATATTTTGACCTAAGTATGTTCCTTGGGGAAAGTTCATGGACTGATTTAGCACCCGAGAGGTTGAAAGAGATTTACCTAAAGCCCTGTATATGAAAATCTCAAACTGGGCGTAGAAGCGTGGGCAGACAACCGATGAGATGGGCTGACGATCTTGCCAGTATTGCAGGGAAGAACTGGATGTGAAAGACTCAAGAGCGAAGAGAGTGGAAGTGTTGACGAGCAAAAGGCTTACTACAATGTAAAAGAGTTCCTCGATGAATAACTGTGTAAATTAAGAAATTAATTTTATTTTTACATAATATAAGTTTTGTTAATTAAAATTTATAGACCATGGATTATTTTGATTTAATTTACATTAATATAATAAAGTTTTTGACATTGCATGTTTTATACAGTGATAAATGAAATGAATCTACACTAATATTATAAAGAGGAAAGATTTGTATTTTTGAATGTAACGAATAAACATAAAAACTACTGGACCAATTTAAAAAATTCTTTCACCATTAAGATGCTACATTATCCCTGAGTAACATAGGCTACATAATTTTCCTGAATTACTACGAGAACGAAGTCCCGAGCGGAATGCTAGTATGATATAAAGCATTGGGTGACCATAGGTTGAAAAAAAGATAAGAAAATACAGTGTGTAAGGGACAGTTTAGCAAATACTTAAATGGAACCTGCCATGAAAATACAGTAATCCATCCAATAATAAGCCTGGCATTACATTAACACGCTAAGCAGTGTGTATAAGGATGGTGCGAAAGTGTCGAGTGGGGCGCCGTCGTGAGTGATAGCGCGTAATGCGGGTAGGTAATAAACTGCGGGCTAAGGGGAACAGGCGATCTTCGCAGATGGTTTGCGGGGTGCCCATGAGTTTCAGATTTTACAGTTAAAAGTGAGAAATAAGAAAAACTGTAGCAATTTTTTTATAAAAGAGCACCCTCGAGTTTCTTATCTGTTCTTCTCGAGGGAAGATGGCACATTTACGTACATAACTGATATTGACTTAAAAAATACTTAAATGTTATTGACATATTTTAAGCAACATTTATTGTTTACTGAAATAAATATATTTTGCACTAGCTTTCCGCGCGGAACTTGTTCCCGTAGGAAGTCGGGAAAATTATGAAGTCTATGTTACTCGGGGATAATGTAGAATCTAATAAATAAAAATCTCAACATCTCAGAAATCGTACCCACCATACGGCCACGTCCGGATAATCGTATAAAATAGCACGGATGTCCTTATCCGCGGATCGTCGGCGGCGATATAAAAATCACCCGCGCCTCCCTCGTGACGAGGGCGTCGGGTCGGGTGAGGGGTTAGGGTTGCAAACTCAAAAAAAAAGGAACTTTTTGTCCGAAAACTCGCCTGAAATGAAATGTCGGACGTTTTGAAACCAAAGCGATTTTAAAAGTGGCTTTTGTTTACGTGCTGTGATGTGCCAGGGAAACAGAACAATAAGTTACATGCCCCAAATTAGGTATCCAACGGCATTCTAATTATACAAAAAATTTAGGAACTATATGATGCCACAGACAGGCATACAGACAGATACACACGTCAAACTTGTAAAACCCCTATTTTTCGTCCGGTATCTTAGCCTAGGACTGTATCCGGAAAAACCCGGACTTTCGGCATCCCTAAATGATTCACCACAAAGCGGAGCAACTTCAATGTATGGTTGCTTGTTAGTCACCTCTCGGGATCTTCTTTTTCTGTTTGCCCGCTAATGTTGTTTGAGAACTCGCTTATATCAATATGATTTGTTTTGCTCTCTTGTGTTTTTAAGGGTATGAGACATTTAATATAATTAACTAGCTTTCCGCCCGCGGCTTCGGCCGCGTGAACTTCGGGAACCGCGTGAAGTTTTTTCCCGCTAACTCCCGTTCCCGTGGGAACTTTGCAATATCCTGTTGCAACTAAGCTTTAAGTTTACTAAGGTATTTGCATGCCAAATTTCAAGCGTCTAACTTAAGCGGTTTAGATTTTTCATACAAAAGGATTTTCCCGCTAATTCCCGTTCCCGTGGGAATGTCGGAAATTCTTTTCTTAATGCACCTCTACGGTACCTAAGCTACGTCCCTTACAAATTTCAAGTGCCTACGTGTAGCCGTTTAGGCTGTGCGTTGATATGTCAGTCAGTCAGTCAGTCAGTCAGTTTCTCCTTTTATATATTTATAAGATACAGCATCCGAAGCACATTCGTATTTAACTGATACACGTTCGACCACCGTCACTTTTGAAGTTTCACAGTCATAAGGTCGCTAAGGCGAGTGATAGCCCAGTTGGTAATGAGCCAGACTTGTAATCGAAAAGGTTGCGGGTTCAAATCCTGGTGCGGGCCTGTAGCACTATTTCTTCTTTCCGGATTTATGTACGGATTTTTAATTATGGTGAAGGTAACATCGTGATGAAACCCTCCCGCCCAAGAAAATTCATTTTCTAAAGGCGCGCGGTCCACCAACCCGCATCGGGCCAGTGTGGTGGACTATGGCCTTTTTTTTTATTTTTTTCTTACTACAAAGGGTAAGCTTAAAACTAGTATATAGTAAACTAACTAGCAAATAGATATTTATATCTATCTTATAGTAAAAGTCTAACTGTTTGATTATGTGTGTGTGTGTATGTGTGTGTGTGTGTGTGTGTGTGTGTGTGTGTGTGTGTGTGTGTGTGCGCGTGTGTGTGTGTGGGTGTGGCCTAAATCCCCTTCGTGTTCCGAAGGGACGCTCGTGCCCCTCGGTGGGGACGTATCGTATATGGTCTGGTAAAAAAAGGCCGCCATTGAGTCAAGGTTAGCGTGTAAGAACCCATCACAATATGTTCAAAACTGGTGAGTGTTAACGTTTTACAAATGCAAAAAAAATGTGTTGAAATTGATAATGTGCAAACTATCGCTTCAAATTGTTCGAAGAGTAGTTTTTGACAGGTTAAGATTGTAACCATACAGGCGCTATCATTACACCTGATATGAAACAATTTACTAACTCCCGCATTAAACGTCTTTCGAAGAAATCGGGGCCAATTACTCGACGATTCCATTTGACAAAGTGTTTTCTTAGAAACGAACCATTTGACTAAAATGAGTGTCGCTACCTCGCAACAAACCTCTTATAAATCGAAGAGTTCACTCGGGGGTGGGAGAGTAGACAGCTGAGAGCTACGCCTCAGTGGGCAGAAGTCGCATCGGCTTATAACGGGGGCGACAGAGCGCCAACAAAACAAACCGACGATGTAGAGAAGATTTTTCAATGGTATATAAGTTTTAAACATGTTATACCGAATTCAAATCAAAAATTAACAAGTACGTCTTAACTCTACAAAAACATCACCCACTAGCGGTTGTTTTGGGTCAAACCCTAGTTAATAATCCTCAATCTAAAATGTAATGAACAAATTGTATAACCTGCTTTATCCTTAATGCTTGAAGATGTAACTATGATACAACTGTACTTTTAACCTATGCTATTGTTAACTTTCTTTATAAGTCAGTAATTTTGTAAGTACCACAACACACACACAAACACACATACACACACACATATACACACAACACTACACACAACATACACATTTTTATTTTTTATTTCTAGATTTAGTTTTTAATTTTGGTAGGTTCTGACAGAATACCAGAGCGGCAGCCTAGCCGTGCTACAATGCTGAGTCAGCGCCATTTAAGTGTTCCGAATTAATTGTAATGTTTTATTTGTAATTAATTGTAATGTGATTCACTTAATAAAGTTCTTTCTATTCTATTCTATAATTCTTACCACGATGTTTGTTTTAAATGAGTATTTGATATTTCGGCGCTGTTGCAAACACCATGATCAAATTCAAATTCCTTTTAATAGAACATTCAGGATTTTACTTAATATACTTTTGTCAAAATTACATTAAATACATACAAACATACATTAAAGGATTTAAATACATACATCACATTCGTTCATTTGACTATGCCTATTCGCAAAGGTGCAGTCTTCCCCAGAGAAGAATAGGCAAGAAATCACAGACGCACAATGTGAGGGTTCACAATATACTAAAGTTGTGTCAAACTATTGTTGGTTAAAACTTTTCGCTTTGTCTAGAAAAGACAAAAAAAAAGTTTAAGTTTTATAAAAATAATAAAATAAAATAATTTTCCACGTCAAAAACGTAAGAGTCACCGACTTCAATCCCAAAAACCCTCCTTTTTTGATGTTGGTTAAAAATCGACTAGCATGAAGCTCCTAGTCGAGACGAATCAAATGAGCACAAACACGGCGGAATTGCTTTATTTTATTACAGAGTTCCCATGGCTATTTACCGTCTCCATCATCAGACCCTGAATATCACATAGGATCGGAGTCCTTATTAATTAGACTCAAACACATTCAAATTCGATGGTATTACATAATTTTGTTACAGAGATCCCATACTCCTAAACCATTCATCATCAGCTTCATCATCAGCTCAGCAACATCAGATGGTGACCATTAGATGCAAAAATCTACATAGATTAAGATAATTTCTGATAAACAGTGTATATGCCTACAAAATTTGAGGGTTTCCCTCGATTTCCCCAGGATCCCATCATCAGATCCTGACCTGGTGACCTCTGACGTATGACCTACCAAATAAAAAAAGAATTATTAAAATCGGTTTATAATTGCCGGAGTAATCGCGTAACAAATATACAAAAAAAAATACAGTCGAATTGAGAACCTCCTCCTTTTTTGAAGTCGGTTGATAAAATAGGTAGGGAGGCCCGTGCTCCTCGGTGGGACGACGACGACTATAAGACAGATGTAGGTCAAAGGGTGTTCCACCTGTTATTTTATTTTTTGTGTTGGTTCACTTAATAAAGTCTTACTTTATTATAAAAAGCGACAAACAACCATGCTCTTTTCTGTAAATAGGGAAAACGACATTGGCTTGTTTAGTTTTTGTCCGGTTTCACAAAAATAAAGTTATTTAGTTACTACTAGCTGATGCCCGCAACTTCGTTTGCGTGTAAATTTTTTTTTTGTACAGAGTACACAGATTGAAAACATCTATCTTACGTTATTTAGATTTTTACATACAAAAGTTTTTTCCCGCTAACTCCCGTTCCCGTGGGAATCTTGCAATATCCTGTTGCAACTAAGCTTTAAGTTTACTAAGGTACCTGCATGCCAAATTTCAAGCGTCTAAGCAGTTTAGATTTTTCATACAAAAGGATTTTCCCGCTTATTCCCGTTCCCGTGGGAATTTCGGGAATTCCTTTCTTAGTGCACCTCTACGGTACCTAAGCTACGTCCCTTCCAAATTTCAAGTGCCTACGTTTAGCCGTTTAGGCTGTGCGTTGATATCAGTCAGTCAGTCAGTCAGTTTCTCCTTTTATATATTTAGATAACACCCACAGACATATACACGACTAGATTACGCTTGTCTCATCGTCTCTGTAGAAACCAAGCGTGCCCTTATTTTAACATCTACCGTGACGTCACATGAGCGATTTAGTGATGGAACAGTGCTGCTAAAGGTAGCAAATTTTGCTCTCTTTTTGACATGCGAAGTTGCGTCATATAGTCGTGTGTACAATTTTACATGTATGTGATAACGATAACATTTAATAAGAAACCAAAATGATCCCACTCCTGTTTATCATATTCAAGTGCAACAAACAGACAGATACCACTCACAAAAAGAAGAGTTCCCTCGTGAGTGGGAGCGTAGACAGCTGATATAAACACCTCAATGAATAGAAGTCGCATCGGCTTATAACGAGGGCGACAAGGCGTGGATACACAGGAAAATCAAACCGAGAACTTTTCGTGCGCTTTGGCCTCTTAAAGCCGCAGACCCACCGCGGCGCACGAAGAGGCTTACGCTACGCACGTGTCTTAAGGCGACTACAGCACCTGATAAAAGCAGCACACATAGGAATAGTGCCATCTCCGTCTTTCAACAGGCCTGGGTCGGCAGTGCGAACAGTGTCGATACACGAAGTTTACGGACTATGAAAGCGTGCGTGCGTAAAAACATGTTCGAAAGTTAGAAAAATGAGATTTATGGAAAGGTAACAGCTTAAATCGAAAAATGCGTTAACTACTTATCGAGAGTGTTCAATCACGAACATTTTGATAGCAAATTCAAGTTCCTTTGTGCATTTTACTATCGTTTTTACAGCTTAAAAGATACACAATATTGGGTATTTAGAGGTGACTTTGTGAGCTTTTTCTATCGAACCAAAAGTGCTGAATCATGTTTTCAGCAAACTACTTATCTAGTTTATATCCTGAATATTACCGTAGTATTTTTTTCTTCGATTTAATGCAGTGCGTCATGCTTATCTACGCATCATAAAATCGTAATTTAGGTGCTGTAGTCGCCTTAAGCTTCGCTTTGCAAAAAAATGTGTGTGATTGTGTCCACTGCGACCCACGAACACGCTATTATTATCGATTATTATCTACTCAGTGAGTGTGACAAAATGTACCAATTAGATTATGATCTAATCCACGCAGCTAAAATGCGCCGCGTGCTCGTGCACAGCATACGCAGCGCCTTATCAACAACGAAATAAATGTGGAGCCTAAGATGAAATAACTATCTTTGTAAAATACTTTAAACTACCGAAAAATTAAGGTGATTCTCTAAGATAACCTTTATGCATTAAAAAAAAGAGAATTATTGGCTGTAGATATGAAGCGGCGATTTTTTTTACCTATGTTCCTAGGAGAAAACTTATTCACTTCAGTGTGCTGATTGACATCATTAATTTTCGCAAACTAAACTAAAAATTAGATTTTCTGGAATATTGTAGAAAAATCATGTGCAACCTGAGCTATGTTTGAACAGTGTAGGTTCTGGGAATGCGGCTATTCCTGGTAAATACTGGGGTAATTATCCCGTGCAACTTGTTCCGGGAAGCGACGCCCTCCGACTGCCAACTAACCCCCACCCCTAGCACTAGGGATGTTACCCACAGGACGGTAAATGGATACTCGTTATAACTCGTTCTGAAAGTTGACTTTTCTAATTCGAAGTCCAAAGGAATAACAAGGAGCGAGATTTGATAAAAAAATGACGATTCTCCATTCAACTTGTGCGATCAGCTGATTTGCCTTTGAATGGAAGCAAATTTTTTTTTCAAGAATTATATACTGGGCTTTAGGTAAATCTATTTCAACCTCTCGGGTGGTTAATCAGGCCATGAAACTAAACAACTTCCGCAAGAAACGTAGGTCAAAATACGAAAAAAAAAATTTGAGTTCCCATACTAACTTCATCAGCATATAGCGCAAGTTCCTTGGGGAAGTTGTTCAGTTTCATGGACTGATTAACCAAAAGCCCTGTATAGGTTCCTTAGGGAAGTTGTTCAGTTTCATGGACTGATTAACCACCCGAGAGGTTGAAAGAGATTTACCTAAAAGTTGTTCAGTTTCATGGGGAGGACCACACTCTAAGGAAAATCAACCCTAAAGTTGCTAATTTAAAGTCACCATAATATATGAATTTTCCTTTACTTTTTGGTATCGCCTGAAAACAGTTTCTTTGCAGATTGCACCTAGCATATCTAGACTATGCTTGACTATTGTCCAAAATTTAACCTCTAATTCACACTTTAAAATATCAATCCTAGTGACACAAAATGCAATCTTTTTTTTTCATTATGAGATGGGTTAACTCTTGACCCCAATCTTGACCAAGGTCATTGATGAGGTCGACGATGGAGCGAGTTAACCCAGAAAATGCCAAAGGCACTAGTACTCCCACGCACCGACGGAACACACTACACAATCACCACTTCCCAAGATCAACAAAATAGCATTTTTTATTACAGAATGAAAAAGTTAAAAATACTAGTTCCACCTATCCGTGCCCCTACCCCACCCTTCCCTCCACCCCTCCCCTCCACTCCAATCAACTGACAGAGCACGGAGTTACTTTTGCATAGGAATTCCAAGTGCTGTGCACTACTCTACAGCAGAATTCTACCAAACTCCACAGACGTTATATTTGACAATTGAAATGCTACATTTTGTTGGAAACTCTAGGAATGATTTGTATTTATTATTACTATTTTGTTTATTATAACATGGGTTAACTCCTGACCTCAATCTTGACCATAAAGGCTAAAGATGAGGTCGACGCTGGAGCGAGTTAACCCAGAAAATGGCTATAGGCACTGGTACTCCCACGCACCGACGGAACACAGCAGGCTGTTTGGCGTCGGACTTCGGTAGGAGGGTGGTCGCGAACCAGACGGCCCTTTACAGAGCCTACCACAACGCATGAGACCATAGGACGACACCTCAGATTCAGAAAAAAAATGAAGTGTCGTTGCCTGGGATGGATCACTAGGAGGCAGGTCTTATTTGTGTTTCCTTAGTTGCCTCTTACGACACCCGCGGAAAGAGATGGGGTGGTGTTATTCTCAACCGATCACCACACGGCAATAAAATTAACAGATAATTAAAATATTTCTAGAGAAGAACATTGTATAATTTCTAAACTGCGCTGGAAAATATACAGTACCATTGTAAAGGGACTACTGGGTATTTGTGGTACTGTGGGGGGAGACCTGACAACTAATCACCACTATACTTATGGGTTATGTAAGGGTATTCACCTTATCCAAGATCTTTGTCCAATTTTTTAGGTGAAATCTGATCTGGCACACATCTGATAAATGGCCCTTATTTCATAAGGTCATCAAACTTTAATCAAAGGAATGGGACGAGTGTAATGCCACCCTAATAACCCGCAGAATTGTCAGACAGACTCTTCTGTCAAGAGATTCTATGACCGTGTGATCTTCCTACACCACCCGTAGGGAATATATTTATGGATATTTGAAGTAAGCAAGGCTTGATTCAATCTTTTTATACGCTAAAACAAAGATAACAGCGAGATTTTGTGTTGAAAACTGTTCTGACAAAATGCTTCACCTTATCACTCTCAAAATGAGTGTCAAACGTGGCGTCATGTAACCCTTATGGTGTTCTGCCTACCTCGTCTGGGATTATAGGCTTTGTATGGCTGGATGGATCCCGACAAAATGAAAAACTGCCGACACACAATACAATGATCTCTTCATTACGAAAGTTAATACAAGTCGGGACGCGAATATGCGGCGCGGTGTAATATAAATTATGAGGCGACAGATAGGGGGCGCCAAAGCAGATAGGGGGCGGTAATTGGCAGCCGCGGGGCGACAAATCTGCCGGCCATTTCCGACCGGATCCCGTTACGCCCCCCTCACCCCTAGGAGCTTGGATACACCGCCCTCAGACAGAGAGCTCTCGGCATCGTAGCGGTGCAAGTAATGAGATGTTCAGTGGTATTTTAATATGCATATCTATCTATCTATAGAGGGGAGACCCGCCAGGCACAGGCGGGTGATCAGTCCACTTGGGACCATTTTACCCAATTCCCCATAACAGCGCATGATTTTTACCTCTGCATCGACAGTTCCACCTCTTTAAACCACCCAGAAGCTTTTGCAAGCCCAATTATCTCCTTAATGCTAATAAGAAAGAAAGAAAGAAAATAATTTATTCATTGCCAACAATACATTATAGTACAATTTTAGGTTATGATTATAGCAAAGTTCGATCAAATACATAAATTGTAAATTCCTTCATCTATACTACAATATATTGCACAAAGAAATGGCCCCGACTCAGCATTCCCTACCAGTAATCCAGTACCCTACTCCTTTATTTGGTCCTTTTATCTCATCCATGCCTTATATGCATAAGTATGGCACGATGAATTTTGAGGTTGTGAATCAGTCTACCAAACATTTTCCAAAGAACAATTTGTATGGAGAGGCGGACAGTTGCTTAGCTACAGTCAATGCATATGCTGAAGTTTACAGTAATGCCAAAAATACAATCAGCGTCTTTACAGAGGCACTAAGGATCAAACGTCCATCAACAAATGACGTTCTGGCGACAAAACCGATGGCGGTATAATCAAACTACTAAACGAACGAATCAAATTATCTGACTGGCATTGGGCCTAATTAGTGCGAGGCTCTGGTCTGCGCTAGGGTACCAGCTCATATGGTGTAAACGAGCTGCCCGTCCGATGGGCCGACGACCAGCAGTAGACTGTCATGATGTAGGTAGATAGATAGATACAATTTTTATTTTCAATACAGTACACACAAAAAGACAGTACAGAAAAGATAGATAGATAAAGAATTTCTTCCTTGCTTTAAAACATACACACAACATACAAAACAACCACAGGTACAAATACTCGTAATAAACAAAAAGGTTACAAAATTATTTATTAAGGAGTGTTGTGTGTGTGTCAGAGTGCAATAAAAAGGCCATAGGTCAGTATAAGTTTTGTCCAAAGGACAAAACACGGTATTCTGCTATAACCTCATTAAAGTCAATCACGAGTGCTCAGCAGCGATGATAAACACTAAAAGTAGAGACGTTTAACTCCGCTTGACTCTCATAGCAAAGACCATACAACACCAACCCCCGGCCTGCAAAGCTGCGCGCGCATCGCACTACGGAGACCATGATGCAGACCGTACAAAGACTTTCCTTGTTTAATGCATGGTACTATTGCAGGAGTGTACTTGTCCCTCCCTCCTGTCGTTTGGAGAGGGGATACACTAAGTACTAACTTTAATGAACTGTTCAGTACCTTTGTAAAGAAAGAAATGGGACAAGTAGTTCGAGAAAGTGATTTCGTTTTTAACCACCGATGAAAAAAGAGGGTTGTTAAAATTTTGACGTCTGTGTTTCTTTTGTATCTAACGTGTCTGGCTGTGGAATCCTACAACTCCTATTTCGTTTTTGATACGGTTAAATAATGAAATCTATCAATCCCTACATTCATCGATCAGCAGGCCGAGTACGATAGTGACAGGGCCGCGACAACACCGCGGTCCTATGTCAAAATGTCAACATTAACAACGCCATAGGGCGAGCAAGCCTTTGCGCGGGACCCTCGCGCAATCAAAATGAAGTTTCAGCGTGAGCCGAGAGCGAGTTTGTCGTTATTGTGCTAGAGCTGCATAACTCCTGAACGGAAACATTTTTTATTTAAAACAAAAAAAATCTCATCGAAAGTTTTCAAAATTGGTCCGTTCGTTTAAGAGCGGATACTACAGACAAACACACAGCAACACACGTAACTTACCCCTTTTTTGCCACAGGTTAAAAGCCATTGACTCATAAAGAACAATACTAAAATACCCAAAAGTTTACACATTATTATAGTTTTAGCAGTTTTTTTATTAAAAAAATACTGTCCTGTACGAGTATATACTGCTTGCTTTGTCATCCGACTCAAAGCAGCCAGCAAAGGTCATTTGAAGTAACAAACGGCGTAAAGGGAGAGATCTAATACATCATAGTGCCGCGGTCTCACTAAGTTAACTACTCACTAACTACTCACTAAGTTAACTACTCACTAAGTACTCCGCAGTAAAATTGAGCGTGCTCTTTGGAAGTAAAGGTAATGCTGGTAAGTTTTGTCATAAACGCGACATTTCTTTCGCTCGTTGCCCAGTGGCACTCGCTGATCTCAACCGATCAGTGTGGTTAACCAACGTACAAAGAGGCAGAGAACCTGATGGGCGACCAAAGTGGAGCGTTTCCGTGCTTCGAAGGGCACGTTAAGCTGTCGGTCCCGGCTGTTGTCGATTGACTACAGTCGTTAAAACCAAGTCAGAGGCCATTGTGCGGTTTGAAAACTCTGTCACCAGGGCCTAGCCGAGTTCGCCACATACTTGACTATACCTACACGATAAGAAGAAGAACTAAGTACTCCGCAGTAAAATTGAGCGTGCTCTTTGGAAGTAAAGGTAATGTTCTGGTAAGTTTTGTCATAAACGCCACGTTCCATTTGCATTTTACATTGAATGGCATTACACAATAACGCAGAACTACATAAGCTCATGTCTGTGGAAGAGATTACAGATGGAAAACAGTGAATAATATCAGCTATAACATACATAAAGACGCTCACGCCTCACATCCCTATTGAGGTAGGCAGAGGGTTCGTTTTACAACCACTTGATGCCACGTTTGATATAAATTCAGAGGGTTATAAGATGAAATAAAGTGGTGAGGGGTAGGCAACAGGCACATTCTATGTTTTTCTTTTGTTCCCAGTCCAGCATGGAAGAAAGCATAAAAGCTATAACTCTTGACATTAAAAATTTTGTACCACCCCATATATTCATAGCTTTTCTTCTTCTTATCGTGAAGGTATAGTCATGTGTGCTGAACTTTGAAAACTCTGAAAAAAAGAGTTTTCAAACTGCCAAATGACCTCTGGCTTCATCTATACTATTATTATGAAGAGGAAAAATTTGATTGTTTGTTTGTTTGTTTGAATAGGCTCCGAAACTACAAGACCGATTTGAAAAATTCTTTCGCCATTAGAATCCCAAATAATCCGTGATGAACATAGGGTACATGGTTTTTTCCGAATTCCCACGGAAACGAAGTCCCGAGCGGAATGCTAGTAGTTTATAACTTTTAAAAAAATCATAGCACACGAGACGTGTCGATTGATACATGACGACGAAGTCTAGAAGATTCGAAAGGCGACGCAGGTTGAATTAGCGAGAGGAAGTCGGTGTCATACCTTTACAAAACTGCGTATTAAATAAATGTGTCCCACTCACGCCTCTCGTTTTGGTTTACACTAGGCGCAAAATTCTCTAACTCAGCCACCTAGCTACCGCACATTCCAGAGGGGTATAACCGATCCATCAATGTGGCTATGGCGGTCAGTTGCGCCCCCTTCGGCTGTAGTTAACCTTTCGACTGCTAAGTGGACCCTCACTTTGGGTCGCGTCAGTGGCGTAGCTAGATAACCAAAGGCCCTGGGGCAAAAAATACACTACGGCCCCAACTAATTAAAACCATTTGTGACTGTATAGTAAAAGGTACAACTTTCGGGGTAGTCAATAAGAGCTATTTTACAATAGCTTATCACACTAATTGTGAACCTTAACGACTATCACGAAAATTTTACCTTTCCATTTTTACAGTCACATTTGTTTCGTATTCGTCGTATTCTGAATCCGACGTAAGTAGGTACTCCAGATTTTTCGTACTCCAGATTCATCGTAAAACGTAGTCGGTCAAGAAAGTGGTGTTATTGGTTTAAAAATCTCTAGGTAATTAATTAGGATTTCAAATAAGTTGCCATTTTTAAAGTCGCGTTCCTGGAATCTGGTTTATATATATTCCGCATGCGGGAGAAATTTTCACTAGTTTAATTTAAGTTTGTAAGTCAGATTCAAAACTCACTCGGTGCTTACTGGACAAGTGTTACAATACATAGTTGTTTGCAGCTCAACACGCGCTTTCCGACGCTGTGTGATTGGGTGTGTGTATTATTGTATGTATATATTTACATATATATATATTTATATATATATATATATATATTAGTTTATTATATTATAGTATTATTCGTATGTATAAATATGTAGGTATTTAATATATTTATTTTTGTAGGATATAATAGGTGTAATTAATTTCTAACTTAATAAGTTATTCAGTACACCCGCTATGATATTTCCTCTCTCAAATTCTTCCCTAAGGTTGCCTGGAAGAAATCGCTGAAAGCGATAAGGCCGCCTTATTGTATATGCCTTGGGTTTTTGTAAATTTATTTTTATTTTTAGTTATTTTTCTGTTTGTGTGTACAATAAAGTATATTTGATTTGATTTGAGATCCGAAGATGACATAATAATATATTACGATACCTGATATTGACATTATTAACAATAGTTTAAATATAATTGACAAAATGTACTTTACTTTAACAAAATTGATTAGAATTATGTAAAATATGTACACCGAATTTTTCGGTAGAATATAATGTGACCTAACCATTGTAACAATTTGACATCATCCTAATTGTAAATGACATATATTCTAACAAATAAACGATTGATATGAATTGATTTTCCGAGATGCCCCCTAAGCTTGCCCCGTCTAGCCGTCCGGTACAATAGCTACGCCACTGGGTCGCGAATCTCTTGTGACACAAGCTACACGATAATTTGTCTTTGTTACAGTATCTACCACTGATAAAGATTTATTGCGTTTTTGTCGGAGGTCAATCTTTGCGACTAAAATACGAATTAAAGTTTTTTGGGGTTAGGTAGCTTTCTTGTTGGGTCAGTTTTGACTTTAAAATAAAAGAAGCTTTACTCAAAAGTAACTTAAAACTTAAATTTTCACTGACTGGAAATGTAAACCGTTATTGATAAGATGATCATAAAACTCAATAAGTATTTAGATTTACACTTAAGTCTTTTTTTAATTAATGCCAAATGTGAAGTCAAGTGGTTATATTTTAGAGTAACATAACGATCAGCCTACCCCGGATGTTAGTTTATGGATCTAGATCGGATTGCCTGTTTTTTTTTTAATTATCAAAAAAGTTTGCATGTAAAATTGCTGCCCTCTTTTGAAACTTAAATCTTGTTCTATAGGTACTATAGGCAAGGGTAAGACTTCATGCTCTTGACTGTACCTACAATTCATAATTTTTTCATCCTCCATAATATTAAGTTGCCCCCACCTGGGCCAAGGGCTGGCGACGCCCTCGACTACAGGGCTACTGATTGCCTCTTCCTCTCACTATCACTTTCCCTCATAACTTGAGACTGTAATAATAATAACGGCCTTATTGTTGATACAAAAATATACTATTTCAGATATACAGGGCTTTAGGTAAATCTCTTTCAACCTCTCGGGTGGTTAATTATTCCATGAAACTAAAATAACTTCCCCAAGGAACATAGGTCAAAATACAAAAAAAAAAAGTTGAGTTCCCATACAACTTCATCAGCATTTTGTAAGGGAGATCAAATTTTTTTTTTCGTATTTTGACCTATGTTCCTTAGGGAAAGTTGTTCAGTTTCATGGACTGATTTAGCACCCGAGAGGTTGAAAGAGAGATACCTAAAGCTAAATTCCTGTATAAAACATAACACACTGTAAGTACGGTGGTATATACCTGGTTGAGGGAAGAACGGCGCCCCGACGCTCATGGTGGGATGCGGCGCCCGGTACTCCATCACTGCACTTCACTTCACGACTGTACTTCACTATCACTTCATTTCGATTCACTAAGTATACTATACCATCACTACACTGAGCTAAGTGTATAAAGGTCAAATACTGTCAGTTCGGGTGTTTGTTTGCTTTTTTGACGGCATTTCGTCTATTTGGTTGCTAATGTCTTAATAGGATTTATTTATTGAGGTTTTTTTCGAATTAATTGAGTTTTCATATTTTGGAAGTGTGTTTATGTTGTGCTAATGTCTAGCTGTTTCAAAAAAATCGAAAAAAAGTTTGTACTTTGTATACAGACTAAATTAAAAAAAATTATAATAAGTTTGTACAGGCAAAATTCAAATTTAATGTGCACAGTATGTATGAGATGCCATTTTTCAGGATATCCAAACCATGTGTGTAGAACACACTTTTTTCTGACGGCCGGTTTGGTCGGGTGGTAGTGGCGCTGCCTCTTGATTGACGGGTCCTGGGTTCGATTCCCAGTCGGGGCAAACATTTGTGTAAAAAGCAGATGTTTTTTCTCGTGTCATGGGTGTTCCAAGGTACCCACGACACCAGGGAAAACCTTAGTGTGGGCCTTTGAGTGTGCAGCGTAAAAAAAAATTTGCTAGTACAAGTATGGTACCTCAGTTATACTCTATTATAATTTTCAGTGCCATAATTTTCCCATCCCACTTCTTCCATGGAAAGAAAAAGCTGGAACCAGTTTGAAAATAAAGGTATAAATAAATATACGTATCAATTAATAATTTATCAATGTAAAGCTTCGCGACCGCCAGTCGCCAATCGTCCCGCAAATTAACTTGCGAAGCGACCGGTATCGATTGACTTGTCAGAGTTGTCAGGGCATGTGAGTGAACTCATCCTGTATATCCGACTGTATCGTACCGTACACCCTGTATATCTGACTACAGGGTGAAATTGAAAACATTCGACAAACTTTGAGGGATAAATCCATCCATGATTACGAACAACTCTTTCTATAAGACCAACTTTTCTACTAAAAAATAAAAATCTGTTATTCCATGCATTTTGGTTGAGTAATAATAACTAATAAACGCTACACACTCAAAGGTCCACACTGTTTTCCCTTGTGTCGTGGGTCCCTTGGAACACACATAAAGACAAACACAAACACCCATGACCCGAGAACAAACATCTGCTTTTTACACAAATGTTTGCCCCGACTGGGGATCGAACCCAGGGCCCGCCGATCAAGAGGCAGCGTCACTACCACTCGACCAAACCAGCCGTCAAGTAGGTATTGAACTTTTGTGTGGAACAGCAGATTTTATTTTTTTCGTAGGAATATTGGGCCTATAGAAAAAGTTGTTCGTAATCATAGATTCATCCCTCAAAGTTTGTCGAATGTTTTCAATTTCACTCTGTATATTGTACAGTACATCCTGGACGTAGGTGTGCTGTGCCCACCCTGTATACAATATGATAATTTATAATGAATGTAGCGGACTGATCGGCTTATATGTGCGGCTAGCTTTTGTTGTGGTTAGACTCTGATATTCAAATAGATAGAGTACAACCGCCTAATGGCCCTGTGTACTCTACCTTATGTGTGTCAAAATAAGGAAAAGAACATAGATAGGTATGAGAATTAATTGCTCAGCTCTAGTTATTTCAGACTACCTTTCCGCCCGCGTGGACTACAGGTTATATCGTGCCCAACTGTGGGATAAAATGTAGCCCATGTCCTTTCCTAAGGTCTAATCTATCTCTGTACCAAATTTCATCAAAAACAGTTCAGTAGTTTAGCCATGAAAGCGTGATAGACAGACAGAGTTACTTTCACATTTATAATATTAAGTAGGGATTTAGTTAACATTAAAAAATAAGAAAATATTTAATGCGATTAAAAAGAGCATCCTCAGAGTTTCTTTGCCTATTCTTCTCTGGGGAAGACTGCACATTTTCGAATAGGCGTAGAGTCAGTAGGGTCAAAAGAACGGATGTGCATGAATGTATTTAAATCCTTTAATGTATGTTTGTATGTATTTAATGTAATTTTGACTTATTTTAAGTAACATCTTATTCAGTAACATTCGTTCTGTAAAATAAAGATATTTAGAATTTGATAGGAATATGAAAAAAAATGTGTATAAATATCCCTCAAGCGGTTAAGTGTTTTAAAAAAACTAAACGAAAAAAAAAACGTTTTTCAGTATACATTGAGCTGTTTTTTTTTAATGTAAGGATTTCTTGGTGAAAGTTGTCCAATTTCAGAGAGCGATTCAGTTTCGGTAATAAAACATTTTCTAGTCCAAACATTTTAAAAAGATCAATAAATAGAATCAACATTAAAACAAATATAATTTTCAACAAAAGCATAAATCCACATTTTAACAGATCAAACAAAAACTACGGCAGAAAACTCCAACGTGAATGTGGTATCAGAATATTGTAAATTGATTTGCATATTGGCAACAGTGCAGCGAAGGTTTCAATTGGTCCACATCAATATCCGGTGGTAGCAGACTACCCCCTCTCCCCCCTTGGTGCATAGATCTACTGTATGGAACAATTGGAACATGTTAAAGCGGGATCTTGCCACTATATTTGTTTTAAATGAGTATGCGATATTTCCAGTGCTGTTGCTTGCACCATGATCAATCACTGAGGAAGTCATTTGCTCTTACGGATGATAAGAACCCGTTTTAATCTAAATAAATGTAACCTAATTTTTAACCGACTTCAAAAAAGGAGGAGGTTTCTCAATTCGACCGTATATATATTTTTTTTATGTATGTCCGCGGATAACTTCGTCGTTTATGAACCGATTTTGATTATTCTTTTTTTGTTGGAAAGGGAGTATCCTAAGGGTGGTCTCATGGTAAGGAAACCAGGAACTGATGGTGGAATCCTGAAGAAATTGAGGGAAACTCTCGAAAAAATTGTCTTTTTGGGATTGAAGTCGGTGACTCTACGTTTTTGACGTGGAAAATTATCATCATCTATTATATTGCGCACTGCCAAAGGAAGGAATTGTCTGCTTGGGTCTGTATTTCCGGGCTCATATAACCCGAATTTTTAAAATTTGAGTGAATAGGTGTCTTCTGAATGAGTTTGCAACATCCTCGACCGCATCTTCGCCCTTGTGCTACATTGTAGTCTAGAGCGAACCTGTTATTAATAAAATAAAATAGCTTTCCTACAGGATTCGAACTGGCACATTTTAGAAAAAGCTTTTCTACGGGATACGAATTGGGCAAAGGCGGCAACTGGCACATTTAAAAATTTTCCCAGTCGAGCATGGAAGAAGAATATGACTTTATCTGTACACTTGTTACTCTGGGCACCACCCCCTTCGCGCCTGCAGCTCTGGAAATATTAAATTTTTATTCGGCCCATCCGTGGGCAATGAATGAATCGCTCAGATACGGAGAGCTTTAAAATTAATACATACACCGCGGTATGCGTGCACAATGTGCAACACTTCATGCGGTTATGCGTCTGTTATCGATTTCGATATATCGATAGCAAATATTAATAATTTTCCACGTTAAAAATATTAGAGTCAACCGACTTCAATCCCAGCAATACCTATTAGTATAACGACAAATATAATGTGTATATGTTTTCTATTATGAGATCTCTAAATTATGAGACCACTTTAGAACTCTTTCAAAAAAAAATTGAAAATCGGCTGACTATTGGCGAAGTTATCGCGTAGCAAACATCCCAAAAAAAAGGATTGTCAAATTGAGGACCTCCTCTTTTTTTTGAAGTCGGTTAATTACGAATAGGCGGCAGGGTGATCTCACCGGATACCGGAGAGGTGTTTTCCCAGCGATAGGACGAAATAGGCTAAATAAAAAAGTATTTACAACATATTGAACCACTACTAACAGAGTTTGTAACCTGTATTAAATAAGTAATTTTCGTGAAATACAATAAATAAATAAATAGCTCTATTTAATCAATAAATTTAAAAAAGAATAAAAGAAAAAATAAAAAAATCAGCAATACCAAGAACAAAGTATTTTTAAATTTTTGCAAAGGTATAAAAGGTCGCAGATTTAATTCAATTAATTTATTTGCGTTGAAAAGAGTAAGCAGTAAATGATGGAAAGCTAATCTTATCCTTCGTAACTCTGTGCCGATTCTCATTCGGGATATACTGGCAATTTACAAAACTCAAAACATAAAGTACAGTTAACCCCTCGAGTCTCAAGTTGCTCGCGGCCTGTACTGTGCATTGTATACGGCCGACGCGAGGGGTGGTGGTAAATTAACAAGCCTCCCGACTCCCGCTGGCGTAGAAAAAGCCGAGAGCTCGCCGCCGCCGCCGCTAAATACGGAAGCCTAAACGATGGTAAGTAATTCCGTAAGCTCAGAAATCTGCTTTAAAACATTGGCTTTTTTGTGAATATTTAAAAAAGTGTTGGTGTTTTGGGAGTTTTAGAAAAACTTAAGGCGTTTTACTAGTTAATTATTAATTAGTTTGTGACATGGGACAGATAGGCAAACCAACTATTCAATCGATGTCTTATTGGTGGTTTATTGGAGTAAATTAATGCGTGTTTTTCAAGTAGTGTATAAAAAAAATTAAGTCCTGTTCTTATTTGACAAACGAAAGTTCACATCAATTTAAATTTGAAATCAGAGGTCATCTATTACGGTTATGGAATTGCCTGACATTTAAAACCTATAAATGTTTCCCTATCGTTTTATGTAAAAAGGTACTTGAAGGTTTAACGTATCTCAGTAATTTTAAAACAGAAGCAGAAACATGCGTCCAACAATAACAACGCATATCTTTAAAAAAAAATCAAATTAAACATCCTGTCACCCCCAACATTAATTTCAAAAGTTGTAAAAGGTCGCAATGTCCTGCGTTTCCCGCCGACATGTCCCCCCTAGTGACAGTTGTCGGCGCGGTGACACGCGGGCGCTATCGCCAACTCGAGCTTTCATTATTAAAGCGTCATACTCGAGGGCCAGCGTGGCCCGTGCGACTCGCTAACGGTTAACTTTAATAATTTAGAAAAAAAATTTAAGTACACATTTTTTTTGTATTTTTTTCCAGATTATGGAAGTACATATACTATTTATTTTTTATTTTAATGTCACGTGAATATGCACTGGGATTTTTTTTATTATTTAGTTCCGAGAGGCTTGTTTAAGTACTAAATGTGAGAATTTAGAATAGCTAAAGAGACATTTTTAATTGTTTTGGTAGTATCCGTCAATAATGTCAATAACACCTTTTTAGATTAAGATCAATATTTATCTTTCACCAACTTTCTCCCAAGACAAACAATCTCAAAGCCACTGAAATCCATTCGCCGACACCGATCCTTCGAGAGCACTTATCGTATCAATCACATCACTTCAATCCGATATTATCGATGTTTGCGCCCATCACTAGTCACTACGCGTTCGAGAGACGTGCGTCACTCGCGGCGGCTCACGTCCGACTGATTCAAGAGCGTCTGTTGACAACACGCATGCGCCATAGCGGCGGTTTTTGCTCTTCAACTTTGTACTTTAAAATGATGCAGTTAAGGTGTGTTTTTAAAAGGCAAGGTAATGCAGACACCTGTATAAGCCGGTCGGAAGCGAGTGCAGTGTCATTTCTAGTGTTCCCGCAGTGCTTCCGTAATAAAAATGAGTTCAGAAACGTTATATGAGATGTACGGACTGTGTCCTAAAAGTTAATGGTTGAGTTGGCTGAAGTGATAGCTGTAGCTTAAACCAAGTCAGGTTATGTGTATTTAGATTTTTTTTGCTTTTTTATAAAATAAAATAAATCCAAATACAAATACAAATTCCTTTATTCCACACACAATATAAACACAGACATAATAGCAAACATTTAGAAAGGCAGGGTGGAAAGGGTGTGGGCACAGCAAGCTGATTTTAAGCCCAACCTGAGTCACAAAGAGGGAAGTGAACTAAAATTCTTGAGTACATATAAAATAGGTTGTGATACCTAGTGGCTTTCTCAATAAGAAGGTATAATCTTTAAAAAAAGTGATTAAGCCTTAAAAACCTCTTCTAGCAACCAATAGTAGTTTTTTGTATGAGGAGTACCATTTCAATTTTTGTAAAACATTTGCTAAATATTTTTTGAGTATAAATCTAAAAAAGCGGTCGTTTCATCCAAAATCAAGCCCAAAATAGTAGGCAGGGCACAGTGTAGGTCTAGCTAGAACAACTTGACACTATAAGAAAATTTAAGTTAAAAATGAAATTGAAAATATTTGATTGAATTGAACTGACTTCCTCTTTGAACCGAACGTATACTACGTGTATGTACAGGGGCTGTATTTTTGAAACGCTCGGCTCGTGTCAAATTATAGTTTCTACTGGTTTACCTACCTATTTGTAATTTTTGAAACATTCGCGACGCAGTTAGTGGTCGCAATAAATTCAATAAAATAATGGCGTTCACAATCCTGATTTTGGCAATATCTGAGTATCTTAAAACAATATTTTTAATTGAATATATGTATATTCAACTGTGACATCATCGAATAGTAGGTATTTCCCTCTATAACATATCTTTCTTATTTTTCAAGATATTAAAAACCTGTTCGCACCGGGTTATTTATAAGAAAGAAGCTACAATTTAAATAATAATAATGAAAAAAAAAATAAGTCATCTACCCTATTCAGGCGGGTGTTTCAAAAATAGTGCCCCAGTATTATATCTGTGTATCTGTGTGCATTGTCTGTGTGCAGTGAGCGCAGTGCAACAGTAACGTGATTACGTTTGCGTCGAGCGAGTCGGACAGGACCCGCCGTTCGAATGTACACACGGCAGCACATCAGGTTACCCACTTGCATTACGAAAGCCGGCGCTATTACAAGCGAGATAAGGGCGACGTCAAGGTCAACATGTATAGCCCGATGTGCTGCCGTGTGTACATTTTACGGTTACCTTTGAATAGGTTTTTTGTTTGGTTTGGTTGAGATTCGCTTTTGTAAAAATACCACTTCTGCATAGCTAACATACACGCGTGATCTGCCCGTCTCGTTCTATCACATAGCGTCATTATAGTACCGGCAGTACGACATTGTCTCAAACGTCCATGTTAGCCCAGCTGGATGGATTGATGATACTATGTAGTGATATAGCTTATATCAGACAATATTGGAGATCAGAATAAAACATAGCATATATTGGATGACTTTAAATTAGTAAGCGAAAATTAAGGACGTGAATCAGCCCACCAAACTGAACAACTTTACCCAAGGAACATAGCCGAAAAATGAAAAAAAAAAAAGATTATGGAAACTTGAAACATTTTTTTATAGAGTTCTTTGAGAAAAGTTGTTCAGTTTCATGGCAAGATTCAGCCCTTCACGTTTCACTAACTAATAAAAAGCCACCCTATATAGTACGTCAAGTTATCGGTCCCGGCTGTTGTTGATTTGCTACAGTCAGACATTTGACTATACCTACACGATAAGAAGAAGAAGAATGAAGTCCCGAACAGAAAGCTAGTAATGGAAAAATTCGAGTACGAAATGTAAAAGCAGTCGCCCTAAAGGGCTCTCGGCTTCGTAAAGAACACTCCAGAAGCTCCACAACTCCCACGTACAAATATATCGAAGTTATAAATAGCCTGCAATATCGACACATCCAGATGGCAATGCAGGGCCGTATTCAGGGATCCCTTTTGGGGGTGTAACAATTTAATATCGACAGTGTAACTTAAGATGTTTTATTTTTATTTCTGAACAGTTTAAAATATTGTATAATCATTGTGCGCGGGTTGGCAATCCACAGCAGGGCTCCTGCGATACAAGCCTAGCTTAGTGCAGGGCCCGCTGATTTTGCATGTAAGCGTAATCTGTCTTAATAAATTATTTTATGTGTGAACAAGTGCATTTGAAACTAGATTCAATGATCTATTTCTTATTATTGTTGGTTTGGCAGAAAAGTTATTGATGTGGTGTTCGCGACTTTACTAAGAATGCTTTAAAATTCAATTTAATAAAATCATCTCACTTTCTGTCGAGAAAGCAATTAATTGATTTGATTATCATTTTTAAAGATTATGTGTCACTGTAGGAGAAGGTGTGTTCAGGAGCTTCATGAGCTCACTGCGCCTGCCCCTGTCTTCTATCGGACATCCAGACACACTACGTGGTATCACCCTAATTTTGTCGAAATCACGCGGATCCGCACTGAGCGCTTTTCATCATCTTTTATATTGCAAACTGCTAAGGCATGGAATTCCCTGTCTGCGTCTGTATCTCTGATCTCATATAACCCGAACCTCTTTAAAGTTCGAGTGAAAAGGCTTCTTCTGGAGCTTGCTACATCCTCGACCGCATCTTCGCCCTTGTGCTAGATTGTGGTCAAGAGCGATTCCATCTTAATATATAAAACAAAGTCGGGTTTGTTCGAACATTTATAACTCGAGAACGGATGGACCGATTTTGATAAAATTTGGTATGGAGGTAGCTGACACCCTGAATTAACACATAGGCTACATAATATTCCCAAATTCCAAATTCCGTCCCTTGAGGTCCGGGGCGGAAAGCTAGTTATTAATAGAAAAAAATGACCCTTGAGTACAGCCCTGCTGAAGGCGTATGGCGAGTGTAAGTGTAGAGTCGGTCATCTCAAGCCCCATTTCACTCCAACTTCGCGTGCTGACGCAATACGTCTTCCGCTGCTAATTTGAGGATGCCTGGTGTCAGCAGGACTCAATACACGCACAACACTAAATATTTACATTCGTGTATGAAATCATTTAGTTAAAATGATTAACTAAATGATAAACTAGTTAATACGTAACTTCACATTTTAGTTTTACTTTCTTTTTTCTATTTGTATTTCACAGATGATGTGATGATATACGTATAAAAGATTCTAGACATTTACACACATCCTCATTTGTTTTGTTACAAACTTTAATTAGACTTTTGTAAATTAGTTGGCGAAACTTCAAAAGGTGATTCTCCCCAAAAAAATGTTTGACTTCCCATTCAAAGGCAAATATCAGCTGACTGCACAAGTTGTATCCAATGGAGAGGATTATTTTTATTTTCATATTTCAAGCTATGTTCCTTAGGGAAAGTTGTTCACAGTTTAGCAGCCATGTATTTAAAAGTCAGACTTTTTATAAAGTCGGCGTTTTTTAATTCTTTTGAAAATGTTTTCGACTCGCTAAAAATGGCTTCTCACTTCACTGTATCTGGCTAACGACTAACACATTTTTTTCAGAAACATCGAGAACGAGCCACAACACTACAGTAATAATAATAAACAGAAAACCATGTTCGATTACTGCGTATTAATTAATTCACATACAGAATTATCGATATTTAATTTGAACAGCCTTCTCTGAACCCGTTTAATTATACAAATGGAGCACGGCGGGACGCCGATATTAATTCCTAAAATTATGTAATGATAATCCGAAAATAATTATGAATATCTAACAGATCCGCGGCCTTTATGTACGAAATTGTTGACTCCTTTTAACCTAACCAACTGTTCAGATATTGAAAACTGAATTCAGTTAGTACCTGATAAAAGACAAATATTTGAAACAGTTTTTTTTTCTTATCAGCCCATATACGTCCCCACCGAGGGGCACGGGCCTCAAGGGGACTTAAGCTATAGTCCACCACGCTGGCCCAATGCGGGTTGGTGAACCGCGCGCCAAACAAAAACTTTGTTTAGACGTGCGGGATTCATCACGTTTTCCTTGAAATAATACCGACTTGTCATACTAAGTCAGCTGATGGCACAAGTTGTATGGAGAGGACTATTTTTAGGGTTCCGTACCCAAAGGGTAAAAAGCGGACCTTTTACTAAGGCTCCGCTGTCCGTTCCGTCCGTCTGTCACCAGGCTGTATCTCATGAACCGTGGTAGTTAGAAAGTTGAAATTTTCACAGATGAGTTATTTCTGTTGCCGCTGTAACAACAAATAAGTACTAAAAACAATATAATGTTTATGGGGCTCCCACTCAAAAAACGTGCTTTTTTGACGTTTTTATAGATAATGGTACGGAACCCTTATTGCGCGAGTCCGGCTCGCACTTGTCCGGTTTTTTTTTCACTCTCCGACCTATGCTCCTTGGGTAAAGTTGTTCAGTTTAGTGGCCTCCTTTAAGTCGTAATTTTCGCTGGCTTATTTAAATTCATCCAATACATTTTGTTATTGTTAATAACATTTTTATGAGTAACATTTTTCATTTAAGTTATAAACCTTGAAATTCACAACTAAAACCAAAACGGGCGTCGTATTTTATAACAAACATAATTCTCGCAACGCGTCATCTGTTGGCGTTATTGATACGGCGAGCACGACCTCGCCCTGAACCCCGACCTCTTGGAATGTCGCCCGACCTAACGCTACTGTACTTGTATTTGTACAAATACATATAAGGCTGCGGCGGTTACCACTGGGTTGTAAAGAGGTTTATATGAGCTTTTAACATTTGTGTAGTTAGTAGACTTAGGTACCGAGAGATTGAAGTGTTTCTGTCCATCTATCCATAATAATAATAAAAATACACTTATTTAAATGAAAGACACAAACCTTTTAACTAATGATAAAATAAATAAATAATAAGTTTATGTGACACTACAAAGATCGCCAGCACATTAAAATATTTTACAAGGTTTGTCCACTGAGCTATATTATTAGGGACAGCAGCCACTTAAAATAGGTTTAATAAAAACCTGTGCTATAAGTGTCTGCTTTACAACTTGAGTCACAATTTCGACACAGTACAGACATTTCATGGCTTATGTCTACAGGCATTGAATCGAAGTTGGAGGTTAAACAGTACGAAAGACTGGCATAGAGCATAATAAACGGTTTTAAGTATCCCAGGCTCAGCTATTCGTCGAAGGCTCTTAAAAACATAAATCAATTTTCTAATTCTTCCTGCCGTGAGTTCTATGTGCGGGCGAAAGGTAAGTTTAAAAATAGTTTAAACATGCCTGACTTGTAGACTGGTAACACTGATGTTCAGCCCTTACGTATGAGTGAAACGCGGAGTATGAAAATATTAGGTCTCCATGAAATAAATTGCTTTTTTCTGTACAAAATTTTTGGAAAACTGAGTTTTTAATAGAAATATTTTTGAATATTTGAGGATGTGTCATACAATACATACCACCAAGTATTAAAATAAAAATAATTCTGGAAATAGCTGCTGAATCAAAGAAGGTATGTAAAATAATAAAATAACTGAGAAAAAAAGAGCATTTTCATAGGTAACCAAATAATATTAAGTAAACACTCACACCAATAATCCTTGTCGGGGTAGGCAAAGGATAATAATAATTTGGTTCTAGAGACGCCACATTTAAGGCGACTACAGCACGGACAGCACCCGATAAAAGCAGCACACATAGGAATAGTGCCATCTCCGTCTCTCAACAGGCCTGGGCCGGCAGTGCGAACAGTGTCGATACACGAAGTTTACGGACTATGAAAGCGTGCGTGCGTAAAAACATGTTCGAAAGTTAGAAAAATGAGATTTATGGAAAGGTGACAGCTTAAATCGAAAAATGCGTTAACTACTTATCGAGAGTGTTCAATCACGAACATTTTGATAGCAAATTCAAGTTCCTGTGTGCATTTTACTATGGTTTTTACAGCTTAAAAGATACAAATATTGGGTAGGTATTTAGAGGTGACTTTGTGAGCTTTTTATATCGAACCAAAAGTGCTAAATCATGTTTTCAGCAAACTACTTATCTAGTTTATGTCCTGAATATTACCGTAGTATTTTTTTTCTTCGATTCAATGCAGTGCGTCATGTTTATCTACGCATCATAAAATCGTAATTTAGGTGCTGTAGTCGCAAGTAAATTAAAATTACGATGATTAAAACGGCCAGTTTGGTAAAATATTTGTGTAAGAAGAAGATGTTTGTTCCCGGGTTTTGGTTGTTTTTTCTAGACTTTTTGTACGTTTCAACGGACCCAAGACACAAGGGAGAAACTTGGTGTGCGTCTTTGAATGTGGGGGTGACTGTCGCTTAGTTATGAGCATATTGCCCCTGTCTACCCCGTTAGGAATTAAACCCGTGAACATTAACGTGGCATTAAATAAACATAGACAGACAACCAGACAGCCAGCAGCCGTGTAAAGCTGACTTATGGAAGGACCTATTAGTACTTCGCGTTCACGTAAGTAGTTGAAAATGGAGGGAGGTGTAGGTGGAGAGAATGAGAGTCAAATAACGGGACAAGAAAAAAATATACGGGACATTTACGGGACTACTACAATGAACTCTTTTAATAATTATTATTTATTTGTATCTCTCCTATGGGAAATGACGGCGCGAAGGCCGGTCCTTTTGGAAGGCTTACGTGAATACAGATCCAACACGGATTATTAGATTTTGTTAAATACACGTATGTCACCTATTTATCTATGGGCCGAGTTGCCTGATAATAAAGAATTTGATGAAAATAACATAACTTTTTAAGTTTTCATGACTTAGCAGCAAAATATGTGTTCAAAAACGTTCTTGAAAATACTACTTACATGAATATTTGCATTAGAACAACAATAATTTTACATCGTTGTCAAAATTACTAAAAAAACCTAACTGTCCCGACTTTAAAAACCGGGACATTTACCAACCTAGTTCCGGGACCGTCCCGCTAAATCCTCCGCCACCCCTACCAGCAAACATATCTCGTTGTACCCTGTTAGTACTAGCCACTGAGCTCGGCGCATGCGCTGTGGAGTTCACGTAGAGCTCACAATGTTACAGACAGGACGATAATGTACTTACTGATTGAAGATTGGAGGTCTGGTCTTACCTGTAACAAAAATATAACAAAAATTGATTTAATTAATTGTGAAATTGGCTACTTGCTTGGTAAGAGAAATCTTTTTTTTATTCTTTAGGAAGTTATTTATTTCTACTAATAGCTATGTTGTCTTGGCCAACATTATTCTAACCACAGAATAGCATATTCAACCCAAGGGAACGAAAAATTGTTTTTTATTATCTTGTGAAATTTAATTTCACCTACTTTAAAAGTAGTTACCTACAGAAAATTAAGGATGTGAATAAGCGCACTCAAATTAACATCTTCCTTAGCTAGGCAACATCTAAACATAAAATAAAATCGCCTCCCCATCCCACTTTTGGAAAGTCAATTTTTTTAATTAAATCGACGTGGTTCTTTGGAGAGAGATGCTCAGTATCATAGGTAGATTTACATCTCAAATCTACACTAGTATTATAAAGAGGAAAGATTTGTATTTTTGCATGTATGTAACGAATAAACTTAAAAACTATTGGACCCATTTTGATGAAATTTGATACAGAGATAGATTAAACCTTGGGGAGTAACATAGGCTACGTAATTTTCCCAAATTCACACGGGAACGAAGTCCCGCACGGAAAGCTAGATAAATATAAAATTACTTTACATATAACTTCTAATAAACAATATTTTTTTTATTTCAGTATATCAAATCAAAATCAAAAATCGCTTTATTTCATATGTAAGGTTGGCTGACGGGGACATTCGTTGCCTGGCAGTCGAGGAGAGTAGTCGTGTCCTTAGAAAGTACAGTTTACGGAAGTGTCCGTTAAAATAGTGAGATCTAAAATATAATTAAATTGTACATTACCATGAAGTGGAAATATACGTTTAAAGAGGGTGGTTCCTTTGGATTGATGCACGTTTTACACATAGAACATACAGAATGTTGCTTGAACAATGTAGTCTCTAATTTTAATATTATTTTCTTATGCATTTAAATAATTATTTTTATTAATTTCTTAGGTCTACGGCACGTTACGGCATCAATCGGGCAGCGTCGCGACAAAGCGCCGCGCCGCGACCCCCGCCGCGTCACGCTATATGCTAATCATCCGGCGTTTGTCGCCCTCTAAGTACAACTAGTTATGCTTGTTACATCACCTGAGAATGCGAGCTTTTTGCTCCATTTACATTGATAGTTAATTAGTATTATTTAGGTTTTCTTTTACGCGAGGTTAGTCGCGTGGTTCATGTGTTGGGACTAGCATAAACCAGAAATAGAGAGAGATCATTGACACTATTCGAAAAATTGCAAGGCTTCTATTAATTCAAAAAGACTGTAATTTACTCAGTTCTACTTTGTTTGTTTGTTCTTTTCGACTTTGTTACTTTTATCTTAATTTATGATATGACGAAGCCTGTCGGATGTGTTTTTGTACATTTTCTTTTTTAATACTGTGTTCAATTTTTTTTTGTGTATGATTAATTATAACACTTAAATATTTGACATCTACTGACACTGACATTTATTGATAGACGAAATTTTCGGTGCGCCGGCAGTTGAAAAAATCCTTAACATCACATTTTCGGGAAAAAACGTAACTTGTCTTAGTAATGACGGCCAGTTTGGTCGAGTGGTAGTGACGCTGCCTCTTGATCGGCGGGTCCTGGGTTCGATCCCCAGACGGGGCAAATATTTGTGTAAGAAGCAGATGTTTGTTCTCGGGTCATGGGTGTTTGTGTTTGTCTTTATGGGTGTTCCGAGGGACCCACGACACAAGGGAAAACCTTAGTGTGGGCCTTTGAGTGTGTAGCGTTTATTATTATTATTAATCGTTAGGTATTTTGCTAAGCTGTAAAACTATTGGTAAAAGCTGCCCTGCCAAGGTTCTATTCAATGCTGAGCTCTATACCGTATACCGTGGGGTGCAGCACCCCGATTTATCGCTATATGTTAATTCCGCGGCGCCTCCGCGATAAAATGGAGATTAGTCGGCTGTTTGCCGGAATTGCGATTGTACGCTCTAAAAGATATTATGGCTATTCAAGATAATTCCGCTTATAATACTCATATAGTCAACGTGTTTTTTGGTTGATACTAGCTTCCGTCCGGGACTTCGTACCCGTGGGAATTCGGGAAAATGATGTCTATGGCTCGTATTACATACAGAAGGTGATTCAAGTCTTGATCTATACTTAAGTATTAATTGCCTCTTTCTCTCACTATCAAAATGACAAAAACTACTTAAATATAGATCAGAGTCTGAGTCGCGTTAATCCACGGACCTTAAGACTTAATCTAGGGTTAATCTAGTCACCAATATTTATCAAGATTGGACCAGCCGTTTGAGCGTGAAGAAATAACAAACATGCACACATAAACTTTCTTCTTTTTTATTATTATAAGATGGGTTAACTCTTGACCTCAATCTTGACCATAAAGGTCAAAAATGAGGTCGACGATGGAGCGAGTTAACCCAGAAAATGCCTATGAAGGCACTGGTTCTCCCACGCACCGACGGAACACAGCAAGCTGTTTGGCGTCGGACTTCGGTAGGAGGGTGGTCGCGAACCAGACAGCCCTTTACAGAGCCTCAGATTCAGAAAAAAATGAAGTTTCGTTTCCTGGGATGGATTACTAGGAGGCAAGTCTCATTCGTGTTTCCTTAGTTGTCTTTTACGACACCCATGGAAACAGATGGGATGGTGTTATTCTCAACCGATCACCACACGGCAAAAAATAATGAATTCTGTAGCAGTGTGATATGATTCTTCTGTGTGAAGAACCTGGCACATTTAGGTGACTTAATATGTTATCCAATGATCCAATTTGACTGGATGTCACGCAGGTCAAATGGTAATTGCTGTAATTATTTAATCTGTCTAATCCTGCATAGTCGATATGGACGCGTGACTTTATTTAGTCATACTACAGGAAAAATAGCATATTTTGGAGGCAAAATGTACATATCCCACAATATCTGAAGATTATCTAGGAAAAATTTCAAACTTACAGCTTCAATAGCTTTAATTAGCGTATAAATCTTTGTTAGTGGGTAAAAAAAACGATTCTTCTTTTGTATGGGAATTTCTGAATACCGCGTGGTTGAACCCCTAAATTTTTGTAGGACTCGGCAGATCCTCATTTCTAGAGCCAAGATAAAGTTGTAAACAAAGTTTCATTGATGTACATATTTTGCCGCTAAACAGCCATAATTAATCTTACTTTACCTGTACTATCATGTTGATATCGTTCTGCCTGTACTGACGCAATGCGATAGAAAGAGAAGGCGAAACGAAATGCATACGAGAAAAAAATATTTCATTTGTCTATGTGAGCTATGATGGAGGGTCAAGCGCACCCTCAATCTGAAACGGAATATCCTACTTCGGAGCTTTAGAAGGCAATTAGGCACCTTCAGTTCTTGAACGAATTTACCTACCATTAGACAATTTAGTATATTCTTTCGAATATGTTACAATGGCGTTTATCTTTCCTGTCAACCTAAACTTTGTTATATATATGTAATTTCAGAAGTACCCGGGTAGTTTGTCAATTATATACATATTAAGATGCGAGTATTAACACAAAGTACACACGGCTGCCCATCCAGCTAAACATTAATGTTACCCTAATCTCGCTTGTAATAGCGTCAGCTTTCGTAGTGCATATGGGTAACCTGACGTGCTGCTGTATGTAATAGCTTGGTGGAAACCACCCGACAAAACAAAGTGGCGCCGGTGACGCCCGCCCTAGTAACTGGTGGCTGTACAGTGGTATATCTAGTAGGGTTAGGTCATAACACGGCAGAGTATCAGCAAGTGGGGGCCCGCACCCTCTGCCCACGGCCGCATTGTCTCGCGCATGCGCTGTGACAGACCGCAGCTCCATTGTACTGCGGCAACTTCACTACAGTAACGTGCCGTTTCGTCTCATCAGTTTGTTGTCAATCATATACAGCAAGTATGCTGAGTTCTATGTCCGATTTTAACACACAATTCTCTTATACAACTTTTAGAATTGTATTAGAGAATTGTGTATTATTATATACTGTTAAAAAGCAATAAAGTTTGCCTATCTATCAATCTATTTCATGTTCGTTTTTAAAAAGTGTATAGAACGTTTATATTATACAATGACTTCTGAAATATGGTTACCGCCACATTATTGACGGAAAATTTTTGGATGTGGCCAAAATTATAAGCAAAAAACTCAAAGCAATTACTTGATATCTTTGCTGGTTACACTCAGGCCTTTTTTACACAAACCTAGGAATCTAAAAAGGTCGATTTGGCTCTCACTCATGTTTTTTTTAAAGATATCGCTAGTGGTCTATTAAATTTACGATTTGAATTTTTATAAATAATAAACATATCGAATGGAAGCCCGTGTCCCTTGCTTGGGACGCATATCTAATGACGATAGAAATATTTAGGGCTTGGTTTGAATTCTGTAGCAGTTGGCAACATCTAGGACAGACGGTTTTAAGTGACCCTTCGAAGCTCGGAAACTCTCGTGATCAATTGCGACTATGGTCGAACCCATCAGGTTCCCTGCCTTCATGTACGCAGTAGACAGCAATATCGTGTCGCGTCACGCAATGGGACTGCGTTAAAGCACTACACGGGGGCCGCAGAATTAAGCGCTCGTAAAAAGGGGGACCGCGGCGTAACGTCTTGATATCGATGCCGATTCCACCCAGTCCATTACCGCCTCTCCTACCCGGGTGCCAGGGTTACGGCGAGGTTTTACCCGGGGTACGGTGGCCATATGGTTTAAGGTTTAGTTTGGACGAACGGGGACTTCAAAACGGAATGGCCAATTTTAATATTCGTTTTTCAACGAAGTCAGATTTTTTTTTCTTTTTAAATTGTCATAACATAGTTGTATATCCCGCTCAAATAATATGTTAAGGTAATTTGGGGAAACCTGTAAATGGTCATATGTTCTATTTAGATAAGTCATTTTTTGTATTGAGCTTTTGATTTTCTGAATAAACAATTCTGAATAATGAGAAAAAAGCACGAGAAACGAGATAGTAAAAAATGGTCTGCTGGTCTCTGGATTGCCAAGTGCTGGTACAACTTTAGAATGTGAGTCAGTGAACAAATTTCCCCAAGGAACACAAGATGAAATATTTTCCCTTGCCACACAACTTGACCAATCAGACTTACAACGAGGCTAAATTACAGATAATATACATAACATTTACACTTATATCTACAGTCGAGTAATATTTATTGAGAGTAATTGCGCTTAAGCAAAAGTAATTGCTGCAACCATTTCTGTTCTGTGGTCATGAGGGAATTCATCTAAGAATCTGATCAACGTGTCAGTGCGAAATGCCGTTCTTTCGTTTTTGTATCTAATTTGATACACTGGGTCTTAAGTATCAAATACTATTGTGTCTAAGGGGATTCAAATTTAGGGAATTTTGGGGAAAGTTACTTAGTTTCATAGGAGAGATTCATATCCTCTAGTTTTACTAACAGTCACCCCTCTCCTGTTAACCTTGTCCTACAAACCCCTTATAACGTGGTGAATGCATTTGCTTTGGCAGTATTTCAAGTTTAGTTTGACAGATGTTGCTTCAGTGTGCCCCTTATTTGTCATCAGCTTTATCTGTGCAATTCTATATTGACTTACTAAAGTTGGTTTGAACTATAGAATCTGTGATTAATTTTAAATTAAGTCGAATCCAGAATAAATTAGTCATGAAAAAGTTAAAACACTAGAACCCAGGACCCGTCGATCAAGGGCCAGCGTCACTACCACTCGACTAAATTGCTTAATTTAGTCTTAATTTGCTTAATTTACCGGCTGTAAAAGTAGCTATAACCTTCGCGACGTGATTTTGAACTCTCAAAATAATTCTTTCGACGTCCCTACAGTGGGATAAACTATAGATCAACTAGGACAGCGGAAAGTTTTCAAAAAACCTTTATTAGGCTCCATGACATCACAAGCAATAATTCTAAAATTAAAAATGTTGTATCACTCCCGACATTTATTGCTCATAACCATAACTCTTAAACCGCTGAACCAATGTGGAGCAAATATAGCTAAGAACCATCTCGATTACGTCAGCTTTCAAACAAAAAAACCCATATCGAGATCGGTCCATTCGTTTAGGAGCTACGAAGCCACAGACAGACACAGGCATACACGTCAAAATAGCGTAGAGTCAGTAGAGTCAAAAGAACGAATGTATGTATTTAAATCCTTTAATGTAACATCCTGAATGAACGAATATGTTTGTTTGTATTTAATGTAAGTTTGACTTATTTTAAGAAACATGAAATAGAGCTATTTTAAATTTCAATATAACACCCCTCTTTTTTGTCGAGGGTTAAAAACCAGTATTGATGATAAACAGAAAACATTCCTATACCAACTCAGAAATTGGCGTACAACTTCGGGACACAACAAGAGAGCTTGTATCCTCCCCCCTAACTCCCGGTCCCCCCCCCCCCTGCCCCCCTACAACGTCCACACACGTAAACACCGCGATAGAACGCGGGAGGAATTCTGAGTGCCGCGTACAATGTTTCTTTACTCTTGTTGTCAGTTTGTAGATGGAAAAATATATTGGTAATGATAATTTAATATTGGTTTTGTCTTTAAACGTAATGAAACTGAACTGATCATGCATGTGAATGGATGAATGAATGAAATGTTTATTATCTCACAAACAAATAACTGAACAGCTTTCTTCGAGCGATCTATATATTTCATACTGTGCGATTGGTTGATTACTCGAGTTGTTTGGGGAGTCGAAATTTTATATTTTATATTTCTACCTATGTTCCTTGGAAAAAGTAGTTTAGTTTAGTGGGCTGCTTCACATCCTTAATTTTCGCAAACTTATTATTATAAATGAGAAAAGTCATTGCTTAAGTTAAGCTCGCCGTAGTACATGTCCTTTCTCATTTATAGTTTATACTAGCTGATGCCCGCAACTTCGTCTGCGTGTTGTATGCATTTTTATATAGACCGAGTTTGTACTTTCAAATTCAAATTCAAATATATTTGAAACACAACTACAGATACATGAATTGCCGTTTTTATTAAAGCAACTATTTCGTTCGTATAAGGAAAAGCAATTTCTAAAAATATTTTTGATTTGAAAACTTGGCTAACTATGTCATATAAGGTTGATACCTAATACATTACTTTGGATCTAAAAACAAAGCTCAAACATAGTTGTTTCCTCTGTCGGTTATATTTTCTATACCATTGTTACTGCTTTTGATAGATTAAGGTCCGTATTATAGAACGCGACTCAGACTCTGATCTATACTTAAGTAGCAGTCGTTTTTGTTATTTTGATACTGAGAGAGATAGACAATCAACACTTAACACTTGAGTCTCCTTTAGTGGTGCCTCTAAAACTTCTTTAAAAAGTTTAATGTTGTCTTAACAATCCCACAAAAAGTGGTTAATTAATATTGTATTTCGCGTTTCTGTGAAAAACGTAAGGATTTTGTACTTATATAAAAAATCATATTTGATAAAATAAAAATATGTGGAGTAAAAAATTTACGAAAATTGTATGTTGAAAGACCTATTACTTAGGTAAGTACAATAAATGGCACACGAATTCCTAAGTGCTAAATACGGACTTAGTTTTGATTTTCAGAGGAATAGAAGTTTCTAAAACAGGTCACCTATGTCAGTATCTAAGACAACCCCCGTGCATTTGAGATTTCAGCTAGCACGCTGCTTTTATTGTGCTTTGCGATAATTGTGTAAAAATGATTCAATAAAAAAATAAATTTAAGATAGAAATGACTAATTTTTTCCCTTCAATGGACATTTGTAGAAATAAGCAAAGGTGTCAGTACTTAATCCAAACTAAGAAACTTATTAGAATAGTAATATTATAATATTTATCAAGGGCTTATATACGCAATACTACGCTTGATGTAAACTAAAATCAAAAATCAATAAATAGCCCTTATTTCATATAAGAACATCAAAGCCATAGATCAAATCTATAGACCATATTCCGTTTTAATGAAACAAATGTCAATTGTCAGTTTCTATTGAGTTTCCCGCCTTTAAAAATAAGAAATGCATTGAAAACACCGGCTGTACGACCATAGATTCCTTTGCTTAAAAATAAAAAATAAGCCGTTTATTGTTTTCAAAAAGTGATATCCTTGAATAATGTCATTTAGTTTCTCCGACAGGGCCGAATTAAGATTTGAAGACTAAATACTTAATCAATATGCTGTATGCAATATGCTGAGTCAGCGCCAATTTGATTGGCATGATACAGATAACACGGTGTAAAATAGTTTTATGAAATTATTTGTTTCTGTTTCTTACTCTGTTTACTTCATTGTTTGCTTGCTGATTCATGTTTACTTGTATGTTTGTTGTTTGTCTATTACTGTGTTGTGCTGTTTTATGTCAATTGAATAAAGTGTCAATCTATCTATCTATCATAAAATCAATTACTTAGCACTTCACACTGTAACTTTCTGCACTAAAGTTTCTCTCTTATCGTTTGTTTGCCCAAACCGGAAATCGAACCCAGAAACCGTCGATTCACAGGCTGTGTAACTCTACCACTCAACCAAGCTTCTCGACAAAAAATTAAGAAAGGATCTATTATACAAAATATCTCATAAATCTCAATCCGGTCCTTTTATCAAATGCTGCGTACTCATAGACATAGAAAAAATAAGTTAAATATCAACACTGTCTAGGGATATTGCTTAATTTTTCATACAAAAAGGTCTGTTTGAGAAGCTATAAAAGCATACTCGAGACACATGGAGGGATATAATTTTAAGATGAGTGTTAAACCTGAATTTTAAATTCCCGTCAATGAATTTTGTTTAAATTGATTTTTTTAAAAACGTGACGTAAACGAAAACAAAAATGCACTTTTTTCTGCTTTTTGTACGAAAATGGTGGAATTAGCGCAATTTTTTTTTCATTTTAATCACATTTTTACAAATTTCAAGAAAAATTAAATTCATTGATAAAAATTGAAAATTCATGTTTGGCACTTGCTCATCTGAAAATTATATCACTCCGTGTATCTCCAGTATGGTATTATAGCTTCTCAAACAGACCTCTTTTGTATGAAAAATCATGCAATATCCCTAGCCAGTGTTGATATGTATATTTTTCTATGTTTGGCGTAAATAATAGAAAGAACTTGAGAAACATTGTAAGTGCCTATTCCATTCAAGGGTTGCCCTTGATTTTGATGGGATTCCATCAGATCCTGAATTGGTGACAATAGGACCACTTCTGGAGTATACTCTTTCAAACAAAAAAAGAATTTTGAAAATCGGTCCACAAATGGCGGAGAAATCGGTGAACATACATAAAATAAAGATATACAATGGTTTAAGATTTCGTAGTTTTCCTTTCATTTAATTTACCAAGTTTGTTAGAAAGATTTCATCCTTTTAATTGACCCTAAAGATCGACGCAATAAAAGTACAGGGTATTCTTACAGATTTTAGTCGGTTCGATTCGATTCCCGGTTGCGGCAAGCGAATTTTCAAAAATTCTTGAATGCAGTTTTCTTTCTTTTCAAAAATATAGGAATGTTTTCTTTGAGTACAATTTTCTATCTACAGTATCAAGAGTACTATCCCTTCAGGTGGCATTACAAAATTACACCCTGTATACAGTCGAACATAAAACCTCCTCCTTTTTGGAAGTCGGTTAAAATGTAATTCAAGTGATACAGTGTATCCGCTCCGATCCAGCGGCAGTGCTTCTCGCCGCCATAGTTCTTCGTAAACAAAACACTATCGGCTTACGGAGAATGAGAGAAGTAAAGAAATATAAATTGAAGACATAGCTAAGAAATACATATATTGAAGACCTGGCTGTATGGATGCAGATTCCTTTGCCTTTCTCGAAAGAGATAAATTTAAAAAACAACATGTCCTTGCTTTTAGCCCATGTATATGTCAAAAATACGTTGATCTCTATGGTATGAGTAAAATGTTCTGAAAAACACCTAGCTTTTAATTTTTTCAGGGGTTTTTGTTGTTGGTTTTATATATACTGGCTAAATTTCGAGATTTTATGTAGCCTAAATGTTGACCGGGGATATAAGGTACCCCTATGCAAAATTTCATTTAAATCGGTCCAACAGTTACGGAGATTAGCCCGTGCAAACAGACAAACAGACAAACAGAGAAACAAAAAAATCTAAAAAAATCGGGATTTGTTTTATTTATCTTCTTACATCCCCCTGACTCGGTTTTTAGCATTTTTTTTCTATGTACAGAAATTCGACCTCTACAGTTTTATTATATGTATAGATGAATATGAGCTACGTCATATCTTTTCGTCGCCACTCCCGCAGTGTCTAAAGACCAAGGTCTTTAATCAATGCGTCCTACCAGTCATGACCTACGGAGCCGAAACGTGGAACATGACAGTGAGGTTGGCCCACCGATTGCACGTCGCTCAGCGAGCTATGGAACGGTACATGCTCGGGATCTCGCTAAGGGATAGAATCCGAAACGAGGTTATCCGACAGAAAATCGGAGTGTTGGATATTATCCAAAAGTGTAGCAAGCTGAAGTGGCAGTGGGCTGGCCATGTCTGTCGCAGAACCGACGAGCATTGGAGTAGACAGGTTCTCGAAGGAGGATCGTGCAAAGTGGCGCACCTTGGGGGAGGCCTATGTTCAGCAGTGGACTGCAATTGGCTGATATGATGATATGATATGATGATGTGTGTTCGATACAATAAAAAATAAAGATAAGATATTATTATTTTATTTACGAAAAACCGTTTTTATTTTCTGGTGATCTCGCCTCTATCGCAAGCTTGCGGCAAAATTATCAATTTATTATTTTCTGGTGTTACTTTGTGAAAATCGCATCATTTTACATCCTCATCTCACTTAGCCCTCACTTTCGTAAGAACTCGTCATAGAATAGAATAGAAAAATATTTATTTTATAGGACATTCAGGATGTCACTTAAAACAAGTCAAGATTACAATGAAATACATACAAACATACATTGAACGATTTAAATACATACATACGCATTCGTACCTCTGATCCTACTGACTCTACGCCTATTCGCAAAGGTGCAGTCTTCCTCAGAGAAGAACAGGCAAGAAACTCTGAGGTTGCTCTTTTAAATCGCATTACAAATTTTCTTATTTACTAATTTTAACTAAATCTGAAATAACTCTAGAGCTGAGCAGTTCATTCCCATGGCTGCCTGTCTGATAGATAATCAGAAATTTTGTAATAGCCCTTTTTGCAAAGTTTTTGTTTAATCACTGTCTTAAATTTACCCAAAGGTAAATTTTGAATACACATGGGAATCTTATTGTAGAAACGTATACATTGACCCATAAAAGAGTTCGTGACCTTGTGGAGACGTAGTACCCATACACTCGTAGTACCCATCCAAAGTTTGCAGTACATATCTCCGCCTGTATTAATGTTTGTCTAGCAATATACCCCGACTCCGTCTGTGAGCACACGGTACTTAGCATGACGGATGACACAGCCGACCGCCTTACAAAATAAACAAGTCAGGGCGACAAATCACCCCCTTCGAGCACGCATGCGCACTGCTCGCTGTGGAAAGGTGCCAGTCCAGCGTAGGGGGAAAATATGCTATGCTATATGGAGTGGCTTAATTAGCTAGCCGGACTTAGGTCCCTATTCCAGAACGCGACTCAGACTCTGATCTATACTTAAGTAGCAGTTGTCTTTGTCATTTCGATAGTGAGAGAAAGAGACAACCAATACTTAAGTATACAGGGCTTTAGGTAAATCTCTTTCAACCCCTCGGGTGGTTAATCAGTCCATGAAACCGAACAACTTCCCCAAGGAACATAGGTCAAAATACGAGAAAAAAATTTTGAGTTCCCATATAAACTTCATCAGCATTTTGTATGGGAGATCAAAATAGTTTCTCATATTTTGACCTATGTTCCTTGCAGGCGCGGTCCGAAGGGGGGGGGGTCACAGGGGACATGACCCCCCCCAAATCTAACGTCAAATTGAAAAATCTCAAAAATTTGCCAAATAATAAAAGGAAATTTCTAGCTATCCCCTAACCGCGATAAATTTATAGTTTGCTGACATCTAGTGGTGTTTTTATGAACTACGTACGATGGCCAAAATAACTTGGAAATGACATCTAGTTTAGAAACAAGGAACCGAACTACGTAGTTTTGGTAATCCTAGCAAAATCGATATGCGTCGTTATGATAAAGATTGTATAACAATATTTTAATAATGTAATTTGTCGGTTTATTGTAAAGATTCAAGATAAAGGCTGTCTACTTAGTTGTGAATTGGGTGAGTGACCCCCTCCAAAATTTCTGGCTGCGACCGCGCCTGGTTCCTTGGGAAAGTTGTTCAGTTTCATGGACTGATTAACCACCCGAGAGGTTGAAAGAGTTTTACCTAAAGCCCTGTAGATAAAGACTTGAGTCTCTTTCAGTAATACGAGCCTTAAAGGGGTGATTAGCGGAAGTCAAAGGGGACTTCTTCTTATCAGCTCATATACGTCCCCACCGAGGGGCACGGGCCTCACGAAGGGGATTTAGGCCATAGTCCACCACGCTGGCTCAAAGCGACTTTCCTCAAAGAACCTATGCGAAATTCTTCTTCTTCTGCCTAGCGCTTAGTCCTGTTTCTCATTCGGGGTACGCTTGACCATGTTCTAGGCTTTGGCAGGTCAAGTCGTTACAGTGGAGCGACTTCCATCTGACCTCCGTGACCCTGCTAACAGGGGAACCTGACCGGATTGGATCATGGTTACACATTCAGTCTCCTAAATGTGCAGGTTTCCTCACGATGTTTTCCCTCACCGTAAGAGCATCGGTTAGTGTGCAACTAATGTACATAACTCAGATAATGAGTCATTGGTACATGGCAGCACTGGGGATCGAACTTGGTACCTCTCGCTTACAGTTCAACCCAAGCCGTTAGACCACTGACTATACGAAATTCTCAAAAAAAAAATTTGACGTGCAATATTAAAGCAATTCAGCTGGTCGCACAAGTTTTATGGAGAAGCGAAAAAAAAAGAAGCAGTTTCCTGCAGCACATACTTTTCTATGTTTTATTGTTATGTATATTCTATTTCTCTTTGTTATTATGTTCTATGTTTCTGTGCTTATCTGTATCTGTTACTTTCTTTGCTATTCGTCTTTTATTTGTTCCTTATTTCCTCGTTTTTTTGTATTGTTAAACTTTATCGTTGCTTTTGTTATTGTCTCTTCTGTACTGTCTCTTTGTAAGTGTGTACTGTGTTGGACATTTTCTTATCTATATTTTCTTAGACGGCCGGTTTGGTGGAGTGGTAGTAGCGCTGCTACTCAACGGGTCCTGGGTTCGATTCCCAGACGGAGCAAATATTTGTGTGAAAAGCAGATGTTTGTTCTCGGGTCATGGGTGTTTGTGTTTGTCTTTATGTGTGTTCCGAGGGACCCACGACACAAGTGAAAACCTTAATGTGGGCCTTTGAGTGTGTAGCGTTTATTTATTATTATCTTATCTATCCATGGTTGACTAGCCTGCGAGTTGACGTCACAGTTATATCGCGAGGGCAGACAGCTGGGCCGCGGTCACATGCCGCTTTAATTCATCATACCCCGCGTTTATTTATTGCGCCTTACTCAGCAAAGTAACTTTCACAATTAGGCAATTTTTATCAGAACAAGTAATTAGGTGTTTCACTTTGTATTTGGTTTCTTCCTTGCTTATTACTTGCTTTCCGCCCGCGGGTATGCATGCCTGGATTTAAAGAAGTCCTCAATACTTCCTGATAAAATGTAAGGTGTATTCAAGTTAGGAGAAACTTTTGGGGGTCATTTTCTCCATATAGTTCAATAAGAATGAAATTCTCAAAAAAAAATCGTCATCCCATAAAAAGGCAAATCAGCAGATCGCAAGTTTTGAGCGTGGCAATTTATAATGAGCGTGTCCGTGCTTTGGAGGGCACTTTAAACTGTCGGTCTCGGCTGTTGTCGATTGACTACAGTCGTTAAAACCAAGTCAGAGGCCATTGTGCAGTTCAACATCAAGATGACTATGAAAAATGGATTACGATTGACTTTACTGTTAAATTTACGAAAGATTTGGCTATAATAGCCTTACTTCGGGAATTGCCTGACTGGCGAAGAAAAAAGAAGTTTAAGATTTGGCGAAAGCCTTAAAAAAGATGAACACAAGAAATATTGCTTAAGATTTGGCTGTATGGCACAGTTCCATTGCCTATCCATTGGGATGAATTTTACTACTACTACTTGTGCAGTTCAAAAACTCTGACACCAGGGTTAGCCAAGTTCGCCACACACTTGACTATACCTACACGATAAGAAGAAGAAGACAAGACCTGTAGTGACTTGCCTCTTAGCTAGCTCACTTGTAAGCCGCTTTGATGAGCGCGTCGCTTCCCGCTAAGTGCTCTCTGGCTCCCGCCGATGTTGCGATACTGATGCCTTTGTTTCGACACTTTACTTCACATAGCTAGCAGTTTCTATGCTATAGTATGTATGTGATCAACTATGAGGGCTTCGATTTTATTATAACGCTAATATTATGTTTATTAGGCATTCCGCTCGGGACTTCGTTCCTGTGAAAATTCGGGAAATTTATGTAGCCTATACGTTACTCAGGTGACCCTCGGAGTTTCTTGCCTATTCTTCTCCTGAGGAAGACTGCACCTTTGCGAAAAGGCGCAAAGTCAAAAATGCTAATGTAATTCACTATATTTCTCAGTTATTTATATCGATTTTGCTAATGTATTTTTATGACGTTTTCAAGACACACTTTGTATGTTCTATGAAAATGAAGCATTTTTAATTTTTTTTTGAATTTTGAATGTAGGGTTTTTCAAATCGGTCCAGTAGTTTCGGAGCCTATTCAATGCAAACAAACAAACAATCAAAATCTTTCCTATTTATAATATGAGTATAGATTAATAAGTAACTTTGTATCACCCCCGCCCCCCCATTTCTATAACCCCCAACATTCGATTGCTTATAACTTTTAAATGTCTGACCCAATTTTTATGAACGAAATCGGTCCATTCGTGAGGAGCTATGATGCCACAGACAGACACACAGATACGCACGTCAAATTTATAACAATCCCTATTTTTTCTCAGGAGTTACAGTTCTTCTTCTATCTTGTAGGTCAAGTGTGTGGCGAACTTTGCTAACCCTAGTGTCAGAGTTTTCAAAACCTGGTGTGTTTAATGCAGTAAAATTTTTCAGAGCCAGTTCCATTTCTCAGCGCTATTTCGTGATTGAAAAAATGCGACTTTCGAAAATAGCGTTTTGTTTCCCGCTAACAGTGGCACTGGACCTCATCCTACTCGAGCGCTCGCGGCAAATGGCTTTCCAATAATCCGACTCGACTCATCACGTACCGCTGTACACCAGGCTATACACATGTTGACCTGTAGTGTGCGAACACCCTTAAAGTGTAAGAGCAGCCTCAAATACCTGTGACGTAAGCAACCCTGAATGACGTATGACGTATTGTAGAATCATGCACTTATATTGTTTAAACATTGCCTTTTATGGAGAGAAGACCTTTGTAACATGATGTCAAAATAATACAATACAATGATTTTATTTTCTATACTGGGTGAAAATGAACCTCCTAGCTATATTCAAAATCCTGAACCAGTATCACTCAAAGAACACATTTATTAAAAAAATTTTTTTTTCAATGGGAATAGTTCATTTTTGCCTAAACGTAGACATTACTCCTACACCAGGCACGCGAGGGGTGCGGGTAGCGCTAGGGAGGTGCACCCAAGTGGTGTCTACGTTTAGGAAAAAAAAATCCCCCCCCCCAAAAAAAAAATTAAAACAAAAAAAATTAAGTGTTCAGTAAGTGATACTGGTTCAGGATTTTCAATAAAGCTAGGAGGTTCTTTTTCAACCTGAATAAGAGCCACCGATTTCCCAATAAATCATTTCATATCCAACCTACAACGTGGTTTTACTTCTCTCCAAACTCTGGACATCTCAGACCTTGACGTAACCATTATATCACTTTTAATAGCATTGGCTTTGGGTAACCTGACGTGCTGCTGTATGCATTAAAGTAACGCTGCTGTTCCCTTTGTGCGACTGGCTAATTCGACTCGGTTGAGCTTAATAAGGTTCAGCTAGATTAAATAAATAATAATAATATTGAATGTAACAAGACAAGGGCACGGACATTTAAGTCTGTGGATGCAAAATTAACTATATATAATTTTCCACGTTAAAAAAACGTATGAGTCACCGATTTCAATCCCAACAACAATTCGCACAAAGTCGTTTTTTTGCAGACTACAATGCTTATTAGCGATAACCACTAACGAAAATGTCACTCATTTATTTAGATGATGTTCTGGTTTGTAGTAAGTTTTTTATTGTTGTTTTTGTTGATTTTTTTAAAAGCGCTTAATCATTTTCAATAGAATTTTTTTAGGACCACCTCTGGAGTATACTCTTTCGAACGAAAAAAGAATTTTGAAAATCGGTCCATAATTGGCGGAGAAATCGGTGAACATACATAAAAAAAAACATACAGTCTAACATAGAACCTCCTTTTTTTGAAGTCGGTTAAAAATAAAAAAATATTTATTTTATTTATAAGACAGCACCAAAGAGACAGCCCTGTATATTCTCTATACTTGCATAAGCTTGGCCTTTGTTCGATTGCCAATTCGGAATCACATTTCCACTCTTTGTCGGATGACTACGGCAACGGGCGAGGCGTACTGTTCGGTGTACGCTTGTGTCGAGTTTGATCTATTTGTGGAGCGCTCAGGTTTAGCGATAGATATCGATTGGCTTTGTTACTACATTTTAAGGCAGATGTTTATTGTTTATACAATTGAAGACGGCAAAACAAAATGACTTGTGATTTTTTGTTTGTTTTAGAAAAAGCAGATTGTAATTTTTTGTTTTCAAATGTTTTGGTACCGCTTAGACGATGTCGCTTACTGTAGGTTCTGACGGAAGAACAGCACACGGCATACGCCGTTTTAACACACATTTTTTCTTTCTTTTTAATTATTATTTTATAGTATTTTTGGGTATATAAGTTTGTTTTGTATAACTGTGTTTAAGTAAAGTTTTTATTTTTCTATCTACTAAACAAGTAATAATAAATTAAGCCTAAGGTTTAATCGTGTCTTGATACCCTTGGAACACAAAAGGGCGCCTGTATTGTACTTCTATGCTAATCTCGTTTGTTAGTCATATATACAATACAATACAATACAATATACTTTATTGCACTCCAACACAGATAAGGTACAGTTACATTTTATACAAAAAGTTATGTCAGGGTACAAAAGGCGGCCCCATTGCTAAGAAGCAATATCTTATCGGCAACCTTTGGGTGTGGAGAAGAAGTAACAAACCGTTTAGATGTGGGTGCAAATATAATACATGCTACTTACATAGAATAAATTACACATATAGAACAATAAAACATATCTACCTAACCTAACCTAACCTAACATACATACAAAACAAAACATATAATACATATATGATATATACCTATACCTATATAAATATATACCAAATTATACAATGAACATCATTGAACATAACATTACAGAGAGAAAAAAAAAAAAAAAAAGGACATTCTATGGAAAATTGAAAGAAGACAAAAACACACAGCCATAAATAAACTAATAATTGCATATTGATTCAAAGTGCCTCCTCAGCATTGTTTTGAAAGTGAGCAAGGTTTGCGCGGATCGTATACTACTGGGCAAGGAATTCCAAAGGCGTGCGCCGTGCACTGTGAAGGATTTAGTGTAGTAATTGGTCTCATGAACAGGCAGGTCGATGAGGTATCTTGTGTTACTGCGCGGTTCCCGCCCGCGGCCATCCGAGCAAAACGCAAAGCGTTCCCTGAGATAAGCCGGAGCATGTGGATCACGCAGTGTTTTAAAAAGTAAGCACAGAATATGAGTGTCACGGCGCAGCCGAATGGGTAACCATTTGAGTTTCCTCCTAAATTCGGATATATGGTCGAACTTTCTGACTCCATAAATGAACCGTATTGCCATGTTTTGCAGTCGTTCCATTTTACTGAGACGTTCCTCTGTCAAGTCGAGATACGCAACATCTGCATAGTCGAGCAACGGGAGAAGGAGAGCCTGAGCGAGCGCAATTTTAGTAGGAATTGGAAGGAAGTTTCCTAACCTTCGCAATGACATAAATGATGAAAACACTTTGCGACTCACTTCGCCCACCTGCTTCGACCAAGACAGCGTCGTATCGAAAAAAACGCCTAAGTTCTTGACAGTGTCACAGTAACTAATGCTAACATCTTTGTACTTAACAGGTGGAAGAGATGTCACGTCGAGTTTGCTTATCTGCCGACTACCGCCAATCACAATGGTCTGGGACTTGGTAGGATTGACACTCAGTCCATGAGAATCGGACCACTGCGCAATGCGCGACAAGTCGGCATTCATGCGGTTAATGGCAGTAACGATATTGTGCACTGGCTCAAGAGTGTATAATTGGAGGTCGTCAGCGTATAAGTGGAAAGAGGAAGAGATTGAAGAAGTGATGCCATTAATAAAAATGGAAAAGAGCAGCGGCGATAATACACCACCTTGTGGGACACCTGATGAAGTACAGGCCCAATCAGATTGTTGATCATCCACACGTACACGCTGACGACGACCCACTAAGTATGTACGGAACCACTGCAAAACAGAAGGCGATGCCCCAAGAGAACTCATCATAGCGAGTAGGATATCAAAATCAACCATGTTGAATGCGTTGCTGAAGTCCAACAAAGTTAGCAAGGTGACTTTTTGTTGTTCCATACCGAGACGGATGTCATCCGTCACTTTGACCAGAGCCGTAACTGTGCTGTGTCCCGGGCGGAAACCAGATTGCATCGCATTCAACAGGTTGTTTTGATTAAGAAAAGTCGATAATTGGTGATGAACAAGCCGTTCTAGAACTTTGGATAGAAAAGGAAGGATTGAAATTGGGCGATAATGGGAGAAAGAAGTTGGGTTACTATTCTTGGCCAGTGGAATCACAACGGCGTCCTTCCACGCCTTGGGAAAGACTTGTGTTATTAGGGAATAATTTAGGATATGCGTGATGACAGGAAGTACAACATCGAGGACAGGGATGATCATAGCACGGCTGATCTCATCACTGCCCACGGCGCTTGAAGTAATAGAAAGGATATGCTTCCTGACATCAGCATCAGAGACAGGGGTAAAGGAGAAGAAGGAAGATGGAGAGGAGTTGCTATAAATTTCTCCCAGGGCATCAGCCTTCTGACTAGAACAGCTAAAGGCAACGTTCGACATAGTAAAGTGGGAGTTCAAAGAATTTAAGTCTACATTTGACGGTGCATCCTGACGAACTTTGCCAATGCCGAGAGATCGAAAAAATTTCCAGACTTTGGACGGGTTCCCATTCTCGATGGACGCATGAAAGTTGCGGCGTTGAGCGTCACGACATGCAGTGTGACACCGGTTGCGAATGCGTTTATAAGCTTCACGTGCTTCATCAGTGTAAGACTTTCGCAATTTGGCTTTAGCAGCCGCCTTTTTTGTGACCAACTCACGGATTTCCGGAGTGAGCCACGGCGAGGGCAGATGCTTCATACGCACCGCGCGAATTGGAGCATGCTGATCAAACAGTTGAGTCAAAAGATAACCAAAAATTGCAATCTTGTCATTCACATCAACGGCAGAGTACACCGAGTTCCAGTCTAGTTTCACCGCATCAGATATAAGTTGATCCGTATTCATCTCCTTGAAGTTACGCTGCATCAAGATTTTTGGTTTGGGTTTCGGTGGGCGGATTCTATAGGATAGGTATATAAGGTCATGGCGGGAGAAGCAGTCTGCAGGAAATTGTCCATGGGAATCAACATGATCAATGGAGGAAACAATGGCTAGGTCTAGCAGAGAAGGAGCACAATTAGGAGACTGATGAGTGGGACCAGAAGGAAGGATATGAAGATTAGAAGACTCGATTACAGATACCAGTTTCTTAGCACGATGATCGGCTTTTAGCAGACAGGTATTGAAATCTCCAAGGATTAAAGTATGAGAGTAGGAAGGTACGAGGTGTTCAAGGAGGGATTCAAATGTGGAAAAGTAATTGACGGTGAGATTAGGAGAATAAAAGACGCCAAGAAGAACTTTAGTGTGAGAAAGGAAAATTTCAACAAATAAATGCTCGGCGGAATTGGAGGTGTCAGAGGCAGATCTATCAACAATAGAAAAAGGAATATGGGATCGGAGATAGATCGCAACACCACCTCCACCCTTACCTGTACGGTCATTACGGATGAGCTGAAAACCTGGCAGTGGGTAATACGAAGAGGCAAGGCATGGCTTAAGCCAACTTTCTGAAATTAAAATCGCATGTACTGCTTTCAGGTTTTTGTCATCGAAGGCTGCTAAGAAATCAGTGTAATGCGCGGGAAGGCTCTGTGCATTGATGTGAACGACATTAAAGTTTTTGAATTTCCCATCAAAACATTCATTTATGGAGTCAGAAAGAGGCGGAGGAATGCTACGGAAGCTATCGTCACTGTTGCAAACGTCGCTGGAGGAAAATGAAAAGAAAGTGTCTGAAATAGTATTATTGTCTTCATCAGAGTCACTGGTTACCGAGTTCTCAATACTTGAAGCTATTAATTTATCCATTGTATATAAGTAATAATAAATTGTTAATATAATTTATATAATTTAAATAAATAAATAAGTAAAATTGCCTAATACTAAAATTAAATTAATCCAACACCTGCTGGTAGCCGATTTCCATATAAATATTACATGATTAACATTACTATGGTGCCAATTCTGCCGTACACATGGAGTCACCATAAAAATAACACTGAGAGAGTCGATATGCATAAAATAAACAAAGACCTCTGCATACATACAGCATAGCTGACGCCCAGGACAATCACATTATTTAAGTTGGAACTATCCTGAAAATAAAGGTACAAATATGCGGTAATTAACTCATTTTTCCTATAGATATATAAGTTACTCTATGTTTCCTACATATGTCTACGATCAGGATTCAGGATACAACAAGTTACGCTCGATTCGCTTTGTAGAACGAAAACACAGACCACTTAGAAAACGAAAACATGGTAATAAATGCGTAATGCGGAACGTATATAAAGTTCCGTTTCATATTGGTCAAAATGTACTAAAAACATAAAGCTAGACAGAGACAGATAAATGGAAAGTGTGCGAGCGAAATTACAACTTGTAACATTTAAAGTGGCAATAAAACGCACACACATTGACATTGACACTGACAACCAGAGAAAATGTAAACAAAATTGAAGTTAATTAATTGTGGGTAAATAAGTGAATTTAAGCCTAGAAATATAAAAAGATGACAAAATACGTTACAACGGAAAATTCGATTAACCGGTAGGTACAAAAAATACTAATTTAAAATACCGTAATCTCAAGTTGTATTCTTATATGAACATAGTGCATTGCGCATACCTAAATATAATCTTCGTTTACTTTTTTGCAGGAACTCGCTTGATACGCCGTGGTTCTACCGGGGTCCTGTCCGCAGCGGCCTTGACTTTGGGCTTCACTGCCGGACCTCCATTCTCCACCAATGTTGTAGAGATTGAAGGGATCTGCGAGTGCGCCGTGATCTCATGACGTTTGCCATCCGCATCCAGAACAAAAATTCTGCCATCTCGTGTCCAGCTACTGGGTACTCCTACCCTTTTACGAGCCGCCTTGAAGAGATCCTGACGTGCCTTTGTGAGAAATTCCGAGATAGTGATGTTCTTCCCTTTGAGTGCAGACTTGGCTGACCAAAACTTGTTTCGGAGATCAATGTCGTGGAACTTCACTAATATTGGCTTGGGACGGTCTGCACTGGATCGGCCTATACGATGACACCGGCTGATATCATCAAAAACAATCTCCGGGGTGATACCCATTTTGCTGGCTACCTCCAAAACTGACTCCGCAACTATCTCATCATTTTCCTCAGGGATTCTGTGGATGAGCAGCATCTTTCGACGGCTACGCATGTCTAGCCTATCGCATTCCCTGGCTAGACGTTCTAATTGAGTCTGCAACGCTTTAAGTGATGTCATCATAAACGCTTTGAAAGTAGCAAAGTCAACGGCCAGAGAGTTGGAGTTTCCTTTGTCACTTACTTGAGGGTGACTGGCTTCGAACTGTGCCATCCTGCTGTGGAATTGATTCGCCAAATCGTGCATGGATTGTTTGAGCTCCTCCATAGTTAGTGATTATTGGTGGTGTTTCAGTGATTGTGGTCGAAATTGAATTGGAGACAATGGAAACTTACTACCAACAGGTACACTTGTCACTCATACATTAAAATGTTAATTGAGAGTAGATTACTAGAATTATTATGTTTATTTTAATTTATTATACAAGAGCACAAATTTTACGTGTGTATTCTTTCACAACCCACGAAAAAAAAAAAAAAAAAAAAATATTTTTGAAGTGAAAACTTCTTAGACCGCAAGGAAGTAATATAAGTCTAAGTTTTCACTTCTGCCGGCACTCCCGGAGTGCAACCCGTTTTTTTATATGTATAAGTCTCAGAAAATAAAAGAAATCTTGTAAATCACCCGTCCTCCCACTACTCTATCCACACAAACTTAACAACAACATAATTACGAGCACATGTATAAATAATCAAATTAATGAACTCCCCTTCCTCAACAAACAACCTTAATTTCATTGTAAAATCGCTTTTAATTCAACTACATAGAGTACAGACAGCAGCACGTAAGGCGCTATTACGAGCGAGACAAGGGCTACCTCAAGTTCAACTTGTATAGTTTGATGTGCTGCCGTGTGTACGGCTCTGAAGCCTCAATTGTATAAGTGGCGTGGCGTTGAAGCTGATACAAAGAGACATAAACGGCAGTCATGCGAATCAATTCATCGGGTGGCGCCGTGTTCGATGTACAGGGGTGGTATGGAGGGAGCGAGCGGTTGCGGTTTTGACCTATTCGTCTATTGGATGACTTAAAATTAGTTGGCGAAATTAAAGGATGTTAATCAGACCTCGAAAGTGAACAACAAAGGATTGCTCACGTTAAAAACGTATGAATCAACCGACTTCAATTCTAACAATGCCTATTAGCAGATAACCAAACCAAGACGTCATCTATGTAAGTATAACTTTTGTTTATTTATTTATTTATAGACTAGTAGGAATTCGGCAAAATTATGTAGCCTATGTTCACCAGAGATAAAGTAGGATTCTAACGGTGAAAGAATTTTTCAAATCGATCCAGTAGTTTCGGAGCCTATTCAATGCAAACAAACAATAAAATCTTTCCACTTTTTAATATAAGTGCAGATTAGTTAACGTTTGACCAAGTTCATAGATGGGGTCGACGATACAGCGAGTTAACCCAGAAAATGCCTATAAAGGCACTGGTACTCCCACGCACCGACGGAACACAGCAAGCTGTTTGGCGTCGGACTTCGGTAGGAGGGTGGTCGCGAATCAGACGACCCTTCACACAAACTGAGGTGTCGTTACCTAGTATAGATTAATAAGAGGCAGCTCTCATTTGTATTTCCTTGGTCGCCTCTTACACCCACGCCAAGAGATGGGGTGATGTTTAACCAGTCAAAATACAGCAAAATTTAGAGAAATCTTTTAACTTATACCACAGGAAAACAATCTACGCGAAACACCAATATGTTGTGATATCCATGAGCCACCCTCTCCACACCCCATTGTCAACAAACATCATAACAACCGATCCTCCCCTTCAAATTTTAACCGTATGACAACGAAATAAAGACTATATTTCTACATCAAGTTACGAGATGATGCTTTTTATAGATATTGTGACGACTAATACAATTTTGTTGAAGGTATTTTAAGCTTTGAAATTGCTTTGTTGCATACATGTTGGTTTGATGATGGTTTTGGAAATACATATACGCATCGAAAGTAATTGAAAAATATCGGATCAAGCACGATATTTTATAAAAGTTATTTGTGATAAAAGGCTGAGAATAAAAACCTATTTAAATTAAATTTTAAGTTTATTCTCATTTTGTCAGAAATACGTTTTATTTTTTAACAAAAAAGTAAGGTAACGAACTTATTCATTCAGTCTTCGCGAGTTTTGATACACAAAAATAAGTAAAATACTATACAAATAATGATATAATATGTTTTGTTAATTTAATGCTAGTACGAGTAGTAGACAAATAAACACAATTTACTATGCAGATCAACTAACGAACTGAAATGAGCCTACGTTACGGAATGAGTAGGCGTGGTGGGCGATAAGCCCTTTTGTTTAAGTTAAATTTTAATATTTTCAGAACTAGCTTTCCGCCCGTGGCTCCCACTTACCGTATGGTGATCAGTTGAGAATAACGCCACCCCATCTCTTTCTGTGGGTGTCGTAAAAGGCGACTAAGGAAACACAAATGAGACCTGCCTCCTAGTAATCCATCCCAGGCAACCACACTTCATTTTTTTCTGAATCGGAGGTGCCTTCCTATGGTCTCATGCAGTGTGGTAGGCTCTGTAAAGGACCGTCGGGTTCGCGACCACCTTCCTACCGAAGTCCGACGCCAAACAGCTTGCTGTGTTCCGTCGGTGCGTGGGAGTATCAGTGCCTTTATAGGCATTATCTGGGTTAACTCGCTCCATCGTCGACCTCATCTTTGACCTTTATGGTCAAGATTGAGGTCAAGAGTTAACCCATCTTATAATTTAAAAAAAAAACTTATTTTGTTTTTTTTCTGTGGCTGGCCAGCTATTCAATCATTATTTTTCTTTTTTATCATTGAAAATATGGTAAATTTTTTTCCCAAATCTAGGTTATTTTAAAGAAATAGCTAAAAGTAAATTATAATAAAGTCATTTTAAAAATATATTCTCTAATGAATACTTACTTAACTTTTTGTTATTTCAATTTTACATCGCGCTGTAATCGAGCGGCCGTATAGAAAGTTGGAACATGTTTTTTTTATAATTTGACAGCTGTCAGTTGAAAACGATTCTCCCTAGGGTCGAAGAGTATCACTTTCAACTCGCTCCTCAGGCAACTTCAGACATACATTCCGAGTATGAGTAATGAAAACAATATTTTTGGATGGCTTCGCGGACCACTTCGGGTGCTTCCAGGGAGCGCCAGTGTCCCGCGGACCACTGGTATAAAGTACAGTCCGTACGTACCTGCGTCCTTGTGGTTGTTGTGCGCGTGCTGCGTGTGGTTGCGGGGCGCGTGCGCGTGCGCGGGCGCGGGCGCGGGCGCGGGCTGCTTGGGGGACGAGCGCTTGGACAGCCCGCGCGACACCACCAGCGACTGCGGGATCTGGGTGACAGACACACTACTTTACACTGCTCGCTTTGAATGGTCCCGATTATTTGTTTTTTTTTTTTATCTCAAAGTTTAAACTTAGAATTGGTAGTTCTGTATTGTTCTTGCAACTTAATTTTAAGCTTGCCGTAAGGGGCCTTCCGAACGGGCGATACTTTTAGTGCAATATCTGGCAATATGTGGCTGCAACATACGGCCCGGCAATGGGAAACATTTTCAATGCAACATATCGCTCGGTAATTTATATCTCGGCAATATTGTAACAACAGTATCACCCATAATATATTTTCATAGACGGACTACAAAATTGATCAATAATGGCTGACGAAATTGCACATTGTTTAAAAAAGTAAATTAAAAAAGAAGAAGAAAATATGGATTAATCTCTTTTTTTTAGGTACTTAATAAGGATAGGACAGAGTATTGGTCATTTTTATTTTTATTACTTCCATACAACAACAACATGCAAACACCAAAACAAAGCACAGAGTATAGCAACTAATCATGTGCAGCATCATGGCAAACTTAATGTCTCGTAGAAAAGGATGCACAACGCCACAACAACAGAGGACGTATGAAACAACAATAGAAGTGACCCGGCAATATTGCAGTATTTTCGATCATTAAAAATATGTGACCATAGTAAACATGTATAGACGAACGGTCCACCAACCCGCATTATGTCAGCGTGATGGACTATGGCCTAAATCCCCTTCGTGTTTCGAAGGGAGGGTCGTGCCCCTCGGTGGAGACGTATATGCGCTGGTAAAAAAAAACGCACTAGTTTGTCGGAGCGGTCTCCGGAGGGCAGGCGCGCTATGGTGACGTCAGCGCTGTCCTCGGGCGGCGGCGGCTGCTGGATCCAGTTATATTGTATGATACATATACATGCATACGAAGTGGTGGTGTGTATATATATATACGCACTAGTTTGTCGGAGCGGTCTCCGGAGGGCAGGCGCGCTATGGTGACGTCAGCGCTGTCCTCGGGCGGCGGCGGCTGCTGGATCCAGTTATACTCCCGCTTTTCTACTGGAACGCCTCGCCGCTCGTAGTCTTGCGCTTGCGTTCTGTATGACAACAACAAGTTGAGAATTATGATGTGTGAAGAGAGTCTAACCGAATTGACACGTGTAAACAATAAGGCGCAAGTGAGTCTGACCGAATTGACATATGTGAACAACAAGCAGACAAGTGAGTCTGACTGTATTAACATGTGTAAACAATTAGGCGGACAAGTGAGTCTGACCGAATTAACATGGGTAAACGGCAAGTGAGTCTGACCGTATTGACATGTGTAAACAATAAGGCGGACCAGAGTGTCGGTCTGAATTGACATGTGTGAACAATAAGGCGGACAAGTGTGTCTGTCTGAGTTGACATGTGTGAACAACAAGCAGACAAGTGAGTCTGGCCGAATTGACATGTGTAAGCGGCAAGGCAAGTGAGTCTGACAAAATTGACATGTGTAAACAATAAGACCGACAATTGAGTCTGAAAACGGCAAGTGTGTCTGACAGAATTGGCATGTGTAAACAATAAGGCGTACAACTGAGTTTGACCGAAATGTTCGGCGGGAAATGCCAGGACTAGATCTCCTGGTGCTCCATTAGTTTGTTCTCTATTTAACTGTGTGTAAATAAAGTTCTTATCTTTGAGGGCCGGTTTGGTCGAGTGCCACTGCACTGCCTCTTGATCGACGGGTCCTGGGTTCGAATCCCAGTCGGGGCAAATATTTGTTTAAAAAGCTGATGTTTGTTTTCGGGTCGTGGGTGTTTGTGTCTGTCTTTATGTGTGTTCCGAGGGACCCACGACACAAGGAAAAACCTTAATGTGGGACTTTGAGTGTATAGCGTTTTATCTTAAGTCAAGCGGCGAAATTTCTCTTTCCCTTACTAAGCACATTACGTAGTGCGTGTATAGTGACACCTGTGTCTCATACGGAGAACTGCAGACTCGTACCACTTATTCTGATACAAACTTTGCGCCCGGGACTTCGTTTCCGGGGAAATTTTGAAAAATTATGTAGCCTATGTGATAATCCAGGGTGTCAGTTTGAACGTGAAAGAGTAACAAACATCCTTACATAGACACTTTCGCGTTTATAATATTACTAGCCATTTTCCGCGGCTTCGCTCGCGCAAAGAACTCTTCTAGTCACTAATTTCATTCTTGACCTCTTAGGGGATGATTTTAGAAAAATCGCGAAACAAGTGTTCGTTTATTTGCCTCTTGAAGTTTCGAGTCAAAATGACCAAAAAAGTTGCTTTCATACTTTGAACATCAATTTCTTGCCTACTTTATAAAAGACACCTTTTTGTCAAATTTCAGCTTTCTAGGTCTAAGGGTTTGGGTTGGGCGTTGATGAGTCAGTGAATCAGGACTTCCAAATTAATATATAAGAAGAAGAAGATAAGTAAGAAGATTATTGTAGAGATAACACAAGTACTGACCTTAAGCTTTCATAACAGTCTAAACATACTACGGCGAAGTCGCCATTTTCTAATAGTAACGAGTTTTCAGTCCGTCTTTGCATTAAGAAGGGGAATTCCTGTAACAAAAACAAAACATGATTTTATATTATGTGATTTAAAATAAGTATTATATAAAATAATATAAAACTTTCCCAAGAACCATCTAAGGTCGAAATAAGATGAAAACAATTTTTTGCCTTTTAGTATGTTTCAACCTTGTGGTGATCGGTTGAGAATAACACCACCCATCTCTATCCACGGGTATTTTAAGAGGCGACTAAGAAAACTCAAATGAGATCTGTTTCCTAGTAATCTATCTTAGGCAACAACACCTCAGTTTGTTTAGAATCTGAGGTGTCATCGTATGGTCTCATGCGGAGTGGTATGCTCTGTGTCTATCCGTCTGGTTCGCGACCACCCTCTTACCGAAGTCCGACGCCAAACAGCTTGCTGTTTTCCGTCGGTGCGTTTTCAATGCCTTAATAGGCATTTTCTGGGTTAACTCGCTCCATCGTCGACCTCATCAGTGACCTTGGTCAAGGTTGGGGTCAAGAGTGAACCCTTACCTTGATGGGCAGTGCTCGCACCCGCTTGCGGTACGTCTTGATCCCGCACAGGTGGCAGTGGTAGTCGTGCGTGTTGTATCTGTAGTGTGTAGTGTATAGTGTGTAGTGTATAGTGGGTGGTGTTACCTTGATGGGCAGTGCTCGCACCCGCTTGCGGTACGTCTTGATCCCGCACAGGTGGCAGTGGTAGTCGTGCGTGTTGTATCTGTAGTGTGTAGTGTATAGTGTGTAGTGTATAGTGGGTGGTGTTACCTTGATGGGCAGTGCTCGCACCCGCTTGCGGTACGTCTTGATCCCGCACAGGTGGCAGTGGTAGTCGTGCGTGTTGTATCTGTAGTGTGTAGTGTATAGTGTGTAGTGTATAGTGGGTGGTGTTACCTTGATGGGCAGTGCTCGCACCCGCTTGCGGTACGTCTTGATCCCGCACAGGTGACAGTGGTAGTCGTGCGTGTTGTATCTGTAGTGTGTAGTGTATAGTGTGTAGTGTATAGTGGGTGGTGTTACCTTGATGGGCAGTGCTCGCACCCGCTTGCGGTACGTCTTGATCCCGCACAGGTGACAGTGGTAGTCGTGCGTGTTGTATCTGTAGTGTGTAGTGTATAGTGTGTAGTGTATAGTGGGTGGTGTTACCTTGATGGGCAGTGCTCGCACCCGCTTGCGGTACGTCTTGATCCCGCACAGGTGGCAGTGGTAGTCGTGCGTGTTGTATCTGTAGTGTGTAGTGTATAGTGTGTAGTGTATAGTGGGTGGTGTTACCTTGATGGGCAGTGCTCGCACCCGCTTGCGGTACGTCTTGATCCCGCACAGGTGACAGTGGTAGTCGTGCGTGTTGTATCTGTAGTGTGTAGTGTATAGTGTGTAGTGTATAGTGGGTGGTGTTACCTTGATGGGCAGTGCTCGCACCCGCTTGCGGTACGTCTTGATCCCGCACAGGTGGCAGTGGTAGTCGTGCGTGTTGTATCTGTAGTGTGTAGTGTATAGTGTGTAGTGTATAGTGGGTGGTGTTACCTTGATGGGCAGTGCTCGCACCCGCTTGCGGTACGTCTTGATCCCGCACAGGTGGCAGTGGTAGTCGTGCGTGTTGTATCTGTAGTGTGTAGTGTATAGTGTGTAGTGTATAGTGGGTGGTGTTACCTTGATGGGCAGTGCCCGCACCCGCTTGCGGTACGTCTTGATCCCGCACAGGTGGCAGTGGTAGTCGTGCGTGTTGTATCTGTAGTGTGTAGTGTATAGTGTGTAGTGTATAGTGGGTGGTGTTACCTTGATGGGCAGTGCTCGCACCCGCTTGCGGTACGTCTTGATCCCGCACAGGTGACAGTGGTAGTCGTGCGTGTTGTATCTGTAGTGTGTAGTGTATAGTGTGTAGTGTATAGTGGGTGGTGTTACCTTGATGGGCAGTGCCCGCACCCGCTTGCGGTACGTCTTGATCCCGCACAGGTGGCAGTGGTAGTCGTGCGTGTTGTATCTGTAGTGTGTAGTGTATAGTGTGTAGTGTATAGTGGGTGGTGTTACCTTGATGGGCAGTGCTCGCACCCGCTTGCGGTACGTCTTGATCCCGCACAGGTGACAGTGGTAGTCGTGCGTGTTGTATCTGTAGTGTGTAGTGTATAGTGTGTAGTGTATAGTGGGTGGTGTTACCTTGATGGGCAGTGCCCGCACCCGCTTGCGGTACGTCTTGATCCCGCACAGGTGGCAGTGGTAGTCGTGCGTGTTGTATCTGTAGTGTGTAGTGTATAGTGTGTAGTGTATAGTGGGTGGTGTTACCTTGATGGGCAGTGCTCGCACCCGCTTGCGGTACGTCTTGATCCCGCACAGGTGACAGTGGTAGTCGTGCGTGTTGTATCTGTAGTGTGTAGTGTATAGTGTGTAGTGTATAGTGGGTGGTGTTACCTTGATGGGCAGTGCTCGCACCCGCTTGCGGTACGTCTTGATCCCGCACAGGTGGCAGTGGTAGTCGTGCGTGTTGTATCTGTAGTGTGTAGTGTATAGTGTGTAGTGTATAGTGGGTGGTGTTACCTTGATGGGCAGTGCTCGCACCCGCTTGCGGTACGTCTTGATCCCGCACAGGTGGCAGTGGTAGTCGTGCGTGTTGTATCTGTAGTGTGTAGTGTATAGTGTGTAGTGTATAGTGGGTGGTGTTACCTTGATGGGCAGTGCTCGCACCCGCTTGCGGTACGTCTTGATCCCGCACAGGTGACAGTGGTAGTCGTGCGTGTTGTATCTGTAGTGTGTAGTGTATAGTGTGTAGTGTATAGTGGGTGGTGTTACCTTGATGGGCAGTGCTCGCACCCGCTTGCGGTACGTCTTGATCCCGCACAGGTGGCAGTGGTAGTCGTGCGTGTTGTATCTGTAGTGTGTAGTGTATAGTGTGTAGTGTATAGTGGGTGGTGTTACCTTGATGGGCAGTGCTCGCACCCGCTTGCGGTACGTCTTGATCCCGCACAGGTGGCAGTGGTAGTCGTGCGTGTTGTATCTGTAGTGTGTAGTGTATAGTGTGTAGTGTATAGTGGGTGGTGTTACCTTGATGGGCAGTGCTCGCACCCGCTTGCGGTACGTCTTGATCCCGCACAGGTGGCAGTGGTAGTCGTGCGTGTTGTATCTGTAGTGTGTAGTGTATAGTGTGTAGTGTATAGTGGGTGGTGTTACCTTGATGGGCAGTGCTCGCACCCGCTTGCGGTACGTCTTGATCCCGCACAGGTGGCAGTGGTAGTCGTGCGTGTTGTATCTGTAGTGTGTAGTGTATAGTGTGTAGTGTATAGTGGGTGGTGTTACCTTGATGGGCAGTGCTCGCACCCGCTTGCGGTACGTCTTGATCCCGCACAGGTGGCAGTGGTAGTCGTGCGTGTTGTATCTGTAGTGTGTAGTGTATAGTGTGTAGTGTATAGTGGGTGGTGTTACCTTGATGGGCAGTGCTCGCACCCGCTTGCGGTACGTCTTGATCCCGCACAGGTGGCAGTGGTAGTCGTGCGTGTTGTATCTGTAGTGTGTAGTGTATAGTGTGTAGTGTATAGTGGGTGGTGTTACCTTGATGGGCAGTGCTCGCACCCGCTTGCGGTACGTCTTGATCCCGCACAGGTGGCAGTGGTAGTCGTGCGTGTTGTATCTGTAGTGTGTAGTGTATAGTGTGTAGTGTATAGTGGGTGGTGTTACTTTGATGGGCAGTGCTCGCACCCGCTTGCGGTACGTCTTGATCCCGCACAGGTGGCAGTGGTAGTCGTGCGTGTTGTATCTGTAGTGTGTAGTGTATAGTGTGTAGTGTATAGTGGGTGGTGTTACCTTGATGGGCAGTGCTCGCACCCGCTTGCGGTACGTCTTGATCCCGCACAGGTGGCAGTGGTAGTCGTGCGTGTTGTATCTGTAGTGTGTAGTGTATAGTGTGTAGTGTATAGTGGGTGGTGTTACCTTGATGGGCAGTGCTCGCACCCGCTTGCGGTACGTCTTGATCCCGCACAGGTGGCAGTGGTAGTCGTGCGTGTTGTATCTGTAGTGTGTAGTGTATAGTGTGTAGTGTATAGTGGGTGGTGTTACCTTGATGGGCAGTGCTCGCACCCGCTTGCGGTACGTCTTGATCCCGCACAGGTGGCAGTGGTAGTCGTGCGTGTTGTATCGACGCGCTTCTGCCGGGCACCCGCCTAGCGCCTCGTACCTATGGAATACACATATACAGCGATTTCAAAAGAACATATACACTAGCCAAATAGACTTGAATAAAAATGAAGCGGACAAGTGAATATGGCCAAAGACGAGCAATTATGAGTATGACCAAATGTGAGAATAATAAGGCAGACGAATTAGTTTTGTTGAATTGACGTGTGAACAATAAGGCGGACAAGTGAGTCAGTTTCCTCCATACCAGATTTTATCAAAATTGGTCCAGAAGTTTGAGCGTGAAATTGTAACAAACACCCGTACAAACTTCGTGTTTATAATATTAGTAAGGATAAACTTTCCGTCCGCGTGGACAACAGGTTATATCGTGCCCAGTTGTGGGATAAAATGTAAATCTAAATCAGGAGTTATTTTTGCATTTATAATATTAGTAGAATTAATCAGAACAATAATCTTACCGTCTCCACTGACTTAGGAGCGAATGGTAACAAAAGGTACAGACTAGAGCCGAGCCGTTCTCACGTAACTGCTCGGCGTTTGGATGGCTCTGGAAACAAACAAACAACATTTTTTAAAATTATTGTAGTTATTAGTATTACATAACTTTTGAGAACTGTCTGTCTATGAATAATGACGTTATTAAACAATTTTCCTGTATTTTTTAATAACCACTTGCAACGAATTCTTTAATTTTACTGCATGATTATAAATTTTATAAGTTGCCGACAGGCGCTATGGCTCTATAGAAGGTTAATACTTTATAATATAAAGTGATAAAATACAAAGAATAACAAGCTTACAATAATAGAGCGAAAATTAATAACAGAATATAAAATACTAATAACTCAACAACTTTCCCCGAAATGTAAAGAAAATAATTATGGCTCTCCATAAAAATTGTGCGATCAGCTGATTTACCTTTGTATCGGAACTTCATATAGGTTCCTTGGAAAAGTTATTCAGTTTAATGAGGACAATCACCCTAAGGTTTCGCTAACTGCTTGTAGACTAACCTGATGCGTGAGCAGACAGGGGAAGTAGGGCGCGTTGCCCTGCGGCTGGCCGTACAGGATGCGCGCCAGCGTCAGGTCGGAGTGCAGCCCGCACAGGAAGCAGTAGATCGACGTGCACGCTGCAACGGTATACGCATTACGTCAGCTGGCATAGCAAATAAAGAAACAAACAAAAATAAAGAAGGTGGCCCAGAACGGACCCAGACCCCGGCACTAAAGTTGTGTTATGTATCTTATAATTTAGAGAATAATTAATAATCAATTTTAAAATTTTCACCAGCGCCCAAATCGATGACTAGATTTATCCCCATTGACCAGTACTACGATAGATATGTCCCGACTGACTAGTTTTACGATAGATTTGTTCCTATTGACCGATATTACAACAAATATATTACCACTGACCAGTTTCACAATAAAAAAAGTTCCCCATTGACCAGTTCTAGAAAATATATTTTCCCATTGATTAGTATTACAACAGATATTTCCCCATTAGACAGCATTACAATATACATACATTTCCCCAGTGACTAGTATTCCAAAAGATATTATAGATATAGATATTTCCCCATTGACTAGTATTACATTTTGTCCCCATTGTCCAATAGTATAATGAATATACTACAATAAATATGTCCCCAACAACAAGTTTTACAACAGATTTGTTTCCATTGATAAATATTACAACAGATCTATTCCCAACTGACCAGTAGTACAATAGATATTTCCCCCACTAACCAGTATTGCTGGCGACGGTTCTATCGGAGGTAGTAGAGGGGGGTGTGGGTATGACTCGCTCGCCGTTCCACGCGGGCGTAGGCAGGGGCGATGGGATGTTGTATCTGGAAAATAAAATTATTTTATAAATAATATCGGGACACTTCTCGATCAATACGTGAGTTCAATAAACTTTCGTAATGTTTGATCCACTTTATGATTTTATAAGTCTGAAAATCAAAATATATGATTATACAGGCTGAAAATCAGTGTTGCCAGTCTGAAATACAGACTGACAAAAAATCGCTTAGCCCAGGCCTTTTTACCAACTGCAGCATCCATACGCAAATTAATCTGTTTATATTGTATGTATTTCTGTTTATTTTAAATGTGTGTTTTTTATGTCATTTGTGATCGTCTAAATGTTTGTATATCTGTGTGCTGCATTCTTAAGTCCATAGTGTCAATTTACCAATTCATTGTTTCCATGAAGGCAAGATTAAAATAATCATTTTTATTTTGTGTAAGTCCTTTTGAGATGTAAAATGACTCCACTGTTGGAGATCCTAAACTAAATAAATAAATAAAAGCCAATTTTTTTGTGTTAAGGGTGTTGTTTAATAGAGTTTTTGGGGTTTTGATTATGACATCCATTTGAAATCCAAGATGTCATGTCCAGCCCAGTATGGTCTAGGGATATTAGGCTATCGATTCCAAATTCTCTGATGAAAGCCAAAATATTGATAACTTAACACAAAAATCATTTGAAAACTCAAATAATTATCAACAACCGAAAAATCTACATACTTACTTATTATTACATACTATAATACAGTACATTCCATTTAACTACTTATGAATACGCTTACTTATGAACTTTCGTCAGAATTTTCGGCCTAAAAAATAGATACGGCAATGATGGTTGCCGGTGTGATAGATTGATTAATCACGCGGCCCGCCGCCCCCCGCGCCCGCCGCCCCCCGCGCTCGCTGGACACAGGAATTGCATCCTGTGCGAGAGTACTGAGTACGAGTTTATTCCCATGTTTGCTGCCCTGTGATCGCGGAAAGTTGAACGTGTTTACCAAAGATAAATCGTTCACGTTTCTATTGGGCTGAATATAAAGAAAACGTAGGTGATGATTAGTGGGCTCCCATTTCCACATTTAGGCAAGTGGCCCATTATGCGTGTGAGTCAATGGCTACTCCAGCCAAAGATGAGTGGTTCAGCTTCGGTAAAAACGTCCAAACTCACCGCGAATGGGGGTCTGTTAGATATTCCTCACCGGCGATGTTCTAAGGGCACTCTCTCTGCATCCGTGCGGTCCCCGTAATGTCTGAAACACCGACTGACCCGCCCCCCGCCCCGCCCCGCCCCACCACTCCAGGCACGGAAAGTAAATGTACTGAGCAGTTTATTCCCATGTTGGCTAGTCTGTTATGTTTATTGGGCGTTTTCCGCACTTAGCATATCTATTGGGTCATTGTGCGTGATATTGTTTAGGGTAGCTATTCCAGTCAGCCAATATCCACCAAAGCACATCGGGCCAGCGTGGTGGACTACGGCCTAAATCCCCTTCGTGTTTCCAAGAGAGGCTCGTGCCCCTCGGTGGGGACACGTATATGCGCTGTTAAAAAAATGTCCTCCCACAAACACGCAAGATTCCTTTCGTTCCTGCATAGATGTTGCTCACCTGCGATGTTCTAAGGGCACTCTCTCCGCGTCCATCCGGTCCCACTGGCGCGCCAGATGCCGCACGCAGCGGCTGCAGGCCAGCACCCGCCCCCCGCGCGCGCCGCCCGCCCCGCCCCCGCCGCCCCCGCCGCCCGCCAGGCACGGGAAGTGCATGGCGTGAGAGTTCATGTACTCCGCTGTGGTTGATAGCCACTCCATCGATTGTTGAGGGAATAGGCCGCAGCATACGTAGCACCTGTATAACAAATTCTAACTAATTCAAAAAAGCTCTATTTCATAGAACATTCGAGATAATACTTAAAATAAGACAAAGTTACATTAAATACATACATCTTAGACCATACACTCTATAGACGGAGTACTTATGATGTCACAGCACTTTTGAAAGAGATGCAAACACGTGAGTTCCTACAAGATAGTAAGAGATAGATTGCTTTAACGCCATCTCTTTCTGCGTAACCCATTTTTTGATGTCACTATTTTCAATTCGTGACATCTGCAGCTTGTGTCAGTCACTACGGTTTATAAGGTTTTGTGCATAAAGTTTATTCGTTTTTGTGGTGAATTTGTGAGAAAAGAGACTCCATTAGTTAAATTGTTGTACAGCTTTTGTACAGTGAAGTATGGTTGGGTGCAGGGAAGGGGTAAACTATTGCTAATTAAAAGGGGCACGGTCCTGGCTCCGTCTATAGAGTATATGTTCTAAGACATACATACATTCTCGTTCATTCAGGATATTACAATGTCTCCTGACTGTTCAACAAAAAACTTCTAAAGCATGTTACCGATCCCAAGACATAGTCGAAGGGCTACTACTCAGCAGCCCGAGCTACAAGTAAAAGGCTATACACAACACATTTTGCAACAAACAGAATAAAACCTGCCGGGTCTGCACAAACACAAACACACCCTCACATACACACACAAATACTCACACAGACACACTGCACGTTATTAATTGTGTTACTACATATAACATGTTCTTTTAATATATATTTCTTATTTTTACTTTTTTGCTAATATTTGTTAGTATTATTAATATAATTTAGCTATGTTTGTTAATGATGGAAAAGCGGTGACTCCTGACACAGGCGGTGAGCTTATTAAGAGTCTCCTGCCCCTAGTTTTAAGTTTACCCTTTACAAAAAGAAATAAATAATTTTATTATTCTTCTTCTTATCGTGTAGGTATAGTCAAGTGTGTGGCGAACTTGTCTAACCCTGGTGTCAGAGTGGTGGTGTCATTTTATTATTTATTATTATTACAATCCATAAAATTAATATGTATCTTAATAAATGAAAGATTAATGATATGTATAGTGCTTATATTTTCTTATTGGGGTTCAGCAAATTCCAAATAAGTATTTTGATTTTCAAATGACGAGAATGAGACACACTGTTTGCCGAGAGATATTAAGAAAATAAAAGCATTTTAAAATGCTATCAAGCAAGGTACTTACCGATACAATCCCATTCCATTTTCCCCGGATACTATTTGGCTGTGTGGACTACTAGATAACGCGTTCGATGTTCTCTTACTTGATTGACTTGAACTAGATTTTATATCATAAGGCTTAAATCTGAAAATAAAAATTAAAACACAGTTTTTAAGGTTGAAAGTTTGAATTTTGGAGCAGTTTTTTACCTAAAACAATATATGTGTAGCACTTGCTTGAAGCATTAGTTCGCTGGCAATGCATTGTTATTAACTATTATTAGTTTTACTGCTAGTCAGTAAAAAAAAACACTCGCTTAGAATAAAATTTGTAAGAAACACTAGTTTGGGACATACATACAATCCTAATTACCTAAAGCATTTGATTAGTTCCCTGCACAATTTGAAAAACTACCAACAAATTGTTGTGGTAAGGTAAATTTTAAGAAGTTTCTTTTATATAAGTTTTTTAGTTTAAGTTTCACTTTTCCTTGTCTTGCTTTTGATTTAATGTGTGATCACCGAATGATATTCTATTCTATTTTTCCGTGTGGTAGTGTGTAAAATTATGACATTAGTCATTTACTTAAATAGGAGTAGCTAGCCCCAGCATAGACATCCAGTCTATTTGAGCTGCTACTGTCAATTAAAAGAAGAGAAAAGACCCTATACAGACAATAGGCTATTTGACAGTATGAAAATGTTTGTGATTATTTGCTTTAAATGCTTCCATCACGTATAAAAAATAGATACACAATCCACAACAAAAAAGCGTCCTCACTAAATGACCACCCACTTGACGTTTTGGGTTGTCTTTTCGTTCAGTTGCATTCGTGCGTTTCGAGAGTACGTATCAGTTCGGTCACTATTTTGTTTCATTTTATATGGAACTGTTTATCTAGTTTTTTATATTTGATCGAAGTTTAAATGCATAAAATGAGGGTTCTTGTGATTCACATGAGTTTAAATATAAATAACAATAATTAATTATCCAAGAAAAACTTAAATAAGTTTGGCTTTTTGTTTCTCGCGCCACATATTGGGAAACGACCCGGATTGGCTAACGTTATGATGACGTCATCCGCTCGTAAACAAAGTTGTCGGTGGTTGAAGTTTCTTTGTGTTCTTGAAAATGTTTACAAGCTTGTGACGTCACTCACAAAGCGCGCCGCCATATTGCTAATTTAAGCGTTTCAACGGCTTATTTGATTTTTGAATTTTTATTTGCAATTTTCTTACGAAATACGCATTTTTTGTTTTGAAAAAATGCTTTGGGTGAATTTCTTTACCGCAACCAAGTAATTATTATAATTATTATAATAATTACGCGAATAGCCTATTAGAGTGGAAATAAGCAGTCAAAATGAATTTGGGTCATAAAAAGTCAGTCACAATCTAAGTGTTATGTCTCCCGACCTGATATTGTTAGAGTGCGAGTTGTTGTGTCCGGTGCTGTGGTCGTTGTCCCCGTAGGCGGGGTACTTGTGCGGGATGGACTTGTTGCACGACGCGCAGATCTGGACCATGCCTGGAACATACATCACTCATTACTATACATTCTTCTTCTTCTTATCGTTATAGTCAAGTGTGTGGCGAACTTGGCTAACCCTGGTGTCAGAGTTTTCAAACCGCACAATGGCCTCTGACTTGGTTTTAACCATTGTAGTCAATCGACAACAGCCGGGACCGAAAGCTTAACGTGCCCTCCGAAGCACGGAAACGCTCGTGATAATTGCCACTTTGGTCACCCATCAGGTTCCCTGCCTCTATGCACGTTGCTTAACTACATTGATCGGTTGAAATCAACGAGAGCCATTGGGTTACGAGCGCTTCCTATACATAACATTACATTACTAAGTATATTCATGTATGTATTTTACATACATACGCTCATGCCCATAATCCCTAACGGGGTAGACAGAGCATGAGTGATTCCAGAACGACTAGATGTCACGTTTGACACCAATTGTGATGGTTATCAGATGGAACAAGTTGCATAATGGTAAGAGGTGGTCAGCCTTCCGCCCATTATACAGCAAAACCCTCGCGTCCCACTTACTGACTTTTACTGTATACCTGGGAAGAGTAGGTAGCAGGCACATTCTAAGTTTTTCTTTCACTCCCAGTCCAGCATGGAAGTAAAGTGTAAAGTATGTATTTTGCACCCACATTTATATGGTGTAATATCGTCTTCTCCACACCCAAAGGTTGCCGACAAGATATTGCTTTTTAGCAATGGGGGTCGCCTTTTGTACCCTAACCTAACTTTATTACTGTACATAGTGTAAATTTTACTCTGTATCGTGTTCTATAACGTTTGTGTGCTAAAAATATATACGTAATTCATTTAACATTCCGGTATAGTCAAGTGTGTGGCGAACTTGAGTAAACCTGGTGTCAAAGTTTTCTAACCGCCAAATGGCCTCTGATTTGGTTTAACAACTGCAATCAATCGACAACAGCCGGAACCGACGGCTTAACGTGCCTTAAGTAGCCTCAAAACGTTCTTTAAAAATTGTTGGAGAAAATCATTTAAAATAAATACACGCGCTTTCCAGAACAACAGATTTTATTCTCAATTAAAAAAAAACATAAAAATACTCTCACTAGGCAACTACATAGATAAAATTAGTAAGCAATTAGAAAAAATCGTTGGTACCGATAGTCAGTTAGTACGGCCATCAGTAGTGTTAATTGGAGTTCGTATTTCATTGTTAGAGCAAACACGAGTTAGTAAAAGTCGTGAGCCGCGCCCATCGTGACGTCAGAGACACGCCTCAAACGGTTCCATTTTTTTTTATAGGCATCAAGTGAAAGAAAGGGCTAGCAGAGGTCTTTTTAAAGTATTTAAAGTAATCTATTGATTATAAAGATAAAAATAGCTCAACATATTACATAACATATACAATTTATGTAGTAACTGTCACCACTGCTCACAATAGGAACCTCAGGTTTCCTGGGCTGTGAGGATGGGCAGTGTTTCCATGAACAAACAGTAAAGAAGGATACAAAAGTGGAGCTATCAAAAGGAATATTGCAATAATAATAATTCAGTAGCGACCGTGAGTGTGAGTGAAGGTGTGGGCGTGTTGTGTGTGTTTGAGGGTGTGTGCGTGTTGTGTGTGTAAAATTACAGATGTATGAGTTTTTCAGTTTCATTGTAATCCAGTTTAAAAGCCAATTTGTAAACGTATCGCGTTACCTTGCGGACTGATGGGGCTGGCGTCGAGATGCGGTTTGAGAGTGGTGATGAAGGGGTAGTAGGGCTCCCGCTCGGGGTTGGCGCAGCAGTACACCAGCCGCAGCTGCGTGCTGGGCGCCGACACGCCGCACACGTAGCACACGAAGCTGGCCGGCGCCCCGCCCGCGCCCCCGCCGCCGCCGCTGGACTCGCGCTCGCAAGGGGAGTGCGTCGCTGCCACTGAAAAGTTTTTTCATCACATTAATAAAAATAAAAGCGGTGTAGACCAGTTGGTAATGAGCCAGACTTGCAATCGGAAGGTTGCGGGTTCAAATCCAGGTGCGTACTCTATACCACTAAATTCGACTTTTCCGATTTAGGTACGGATTTCTAATTATCACTTGCTTTACGGTGAAGGAAAACATCACGATGAAACCCGCCCGTTTTTGAACGACGAGCGGTCAGCCAACCCGCATTGGGCCAGCGTGGAGATATTGGACTATGAAGATATTGTTGAGATATTGCAAATTAGTGTCTAAAAGAAAACAACAGTCTTCAGCTGCCCTAGCATACTCAATGAAACTTCTGTCCCATAAGAGTGTAGACTTCCGAACCAACACAAGAAAAAAGTCCCTATTTGGATTTAGAAAAGCTTTCATTTCTCTTGCGCTTTGATTTGGACATACGTCCTTTTATTAATTCAAGATCATGTGTCAACGTCAATTGAATGGAAAGAAAATGCAACCTGCTACTCATATACAGGGTGTAGAACAGCTTAGCAAATACTTAAATGGTAGAACTTACACATAACTATCATCAGCTATAAGCAATAATTTTTTCCCGGAAACGTCAGGTTAAGGAGTTTTCATTATTTACTTTGGGGCTACGCAACGTATCGTGAAACCGCACGCAGTGCTGCTATCGGAGTGCGATGCACATTGCTGGTTTTCGTTTTTTTACGTTGTTATGATTGTTTTTTATTGAAAAATGGAGTGTATTCGATTAAATATTTAAAAAAATGTAGGTAAGCAGAAAATACTAAAAATAATGAAAAAAAACAAACATTCCGGAGAAAAATTCCACTGGAAAATCATTCAGAATGATTGTCTGAGTTCAGTGTTTGAGTTTTTGCTAAGCTGTCTTTTACATCCTGTATTTAAGGTTATGTTTTCCATGGCAATCAACTGTCATGAGAGTGAATTCTCTAGCATATGCTGAGCAGCTGTGGTCTATTTGAGTACCCACCTAAAGATGATTTGTCGCCCGAGGACGCTAAGGAGAGAGGTGATGGCGGGAGCAAAGATGGCGGCCGAGTGCGGAGGGTGTAGACGCGCTCGTTGCTGGGCACGCCGCGCATCTGTTGACAAAGACACAAAATACATTCATTTACTGTAATTAAGATATAGATAGATAAATGATATGTGAACTTTATTGCTTCTTAACAATATGTAATATTATATAATGTTCTTATACAATTAAGTTGCGAAAGTTTAGTCGCGCCTGCCTGTTACGATTAAGATAGCATATAGATTATACTTGTGAGTAAACACAAGCATAGAATTAGGACTCTGAAAAGACGATTGAAAAGACTTTATTAAAAACTAGCATTCCGCCCGGGACTTCGTTGCCGTAGGAATTCCGGAAAATTATGTAGCTTTCAAATGGTGAAAGAATTTTTCAAATCGGTCCAGTAGTTTAAGAATAGTATAAAAAGGGGAAGTATGTTATCTTCATACAAACGCACCGCGCGCGGCTTGTATTTGTGCGCCATAGTATCTATGCGTCGCTGCACGCACACTCGAACCTTGTGCGGTGTTAGTTCCGACTGGCGCACTGAGAAACGGGTTGAGATTTTGTTGAGTGTGCGTGCGGCGACGCATAGATGCTATGGCGCACACATACAAGCCGCGCGCGGTGCGTTTGTATGAAGATAACCTACTTTGCCGTTTTTATACTATGGTTTCGGAGCCTATTCAATGCAAACAAACAATCAAATCTTTCCTCTTTATAATATTAGTATAGAAAATCAACACGTCTCGTCATAATTGAACCTTCACGCGATTGTGTGCACGACGGGTAACTTAACCTACCACCGGCACCGATACCTAGTCCTAAATAATCCCCCACTAAAGCCAAGAAGCCGGCTGCCTTGCCACGCTGTATAGCCAGCGAAATCCTTTGCACGAGGAACAAACCCGAGCGTGGGTCACCAGTTTTTTGTCGCAGACCACTTATTTTAATAAATTGAAAAAAAAAAAAAAAAAAATAGACAGATATTTATATTTAGAGACCAAACATAAGCCAGTGACTATTTATTTATTTAGGACAACCTGTAGTGACTACACTAATTCTTATAAAATACTGAACATTCAAATAACTTGAGCTAAGTGCGCCACCAAATTAGGTGCCACAACATTCGTATTCAAAAGATGACAGCAAAGAATTTCAAAAAAAGATACAATCAAAATCAAGAAGAAAGAAAAAAAAAGTTACACATACTGAAAGTTCTTTTAACTTTTAATAAGTAGAAAAAAACACCGCCATCTATCGGTAATCAGGCGTAGTTCACGAGATACGTTCGAAGTTCGATCACTAATACTGCCAATACCACATATTCGCTGCGGCTATCTAATCGCACGCAATAAAAAGGTGATTAACCTTTGCTACTCACGCAGAGGGCGTATTCTCAGACCTATCTCTCAACCAAAACAACTATTACGATAAACTTTTATACCTACGTCTTTAGTAGTGATATTCATTACTTTTATTGCGTAGCGGGGGACGGTTCCATATTTACCCGCATAAAATTGAAAGCCCTTTTTTTTTCGCATAAAATTCATCATACTTAATCCGTTCGTCGTTATGACAAAATATCGTTATATGAAAAAAAAAGTTATGCGAAAAAAATTTGGACTTTAAATTTTATGTGAGTAAAGAACCGCGGAGGACAAGTAACGACATAAAAATATAAAATTACAATAGATAAACACGTTTAAACGGATTTTTCAGTATCTGCAAAAATACAAGCCCCAGAAAGGGGAGAACGCACAAAAGAGGGAGAATTCCATGCTGGACTGGAAAGAAAAATTTAGAATATGACAGCTACCTACTCTTCCTAGGTATACAGTAAAAGTATGTAAATAGGATGCGATGGTTTTGCTGCGTAATGGGCGGAAGGCCATCTCTCAGATCACCTCTCAATCTGAGAGTGACCTAGTGTTTCTAGAACCACTGATGCTCTGCCTACCCTGTTGGAAATTATGGGTGTTAGCGTATGTATGTATGTAAGATAACTCCCAAGTTAAAAAATTGACCCCCGACATTCGATCGCTATAAATCTTAAACGGCAAAACCGATTTTCATCAAAAACAGCTAAGAACCATCTCGATCGATCAGGTCAGCTTTCAAACAAAAAAAGCCGCATCGAAATCGGTCCATTCGTTTAGGAGCTACGATGCCAAACACAAACACACAGACACACACGTCAAACTTATTTTGATAGATAGATAAAACGTTTTTTTTTATACACACTTAAGACACACATTTCGAAAATCAATAATACAACGTACAAAAATAAAATCAAAATAAAAAAAAAGAAGCATAAAAATAAAGATACAAAAAAAATAATTGTAAATGTGTATGCCACAATCGTATTGCAAAGCACGCCACCTATCGATGCAGGTTAGTATCACTTGCTAATCTCCAGGCTATCGCCATGCGGTCGCGCGCACGTGACCCGACGACCCGCGGGCTATCGGGAGTAGACAGAGATACACTTGTACCAATGTCTCATTAATGAAGTGGAATAAGGTTACGGCGAAGTTTTGGTGATGTCATTTAATTATACAGGGTGCGTATAAATACGGAGTTACAAAAATAGGTTCTGATATTTCTGTGGGTCTGAAATGTGTGCGTTGTTTATAGTTGTTATTTTGACGTAATATTAATTTAATCGATTACTCAAAAGCCCACACTTCCCCTGTGTCGTGGGTCCCTTGGAACATACATAAAGACAGACACAAGCAGCCATTATTAAAGAATTTTATTTAAGCGCATGTCTATTTTAAGTACGTAATGTTTTATTATGTCAAGTACATTAATTTTGAAGGACGACTAACCGTGCAACTTATTATCAGCGCTACAGCATCACCGCTGTTAGCAAAATTCTGAGCCAGCGCTTTTTTGGGTGACACTGTTAAAATTTTTGTATTTACTTTTAAGTTAGATTTAAGAAAAATTACAAGAGTTTACTATTTCGTTTTTGAATCGAAGTTTAGATTTTTTTCTGAATCACCTTGTATATTTTAGTAGAATGTGTTATACAAGAAGTTTCAAAAAACCCAAAAATAATAATAATTCAAAATTTCTAAAAATTAATTAAAATTTAGCTTATTGCACAGCTCTATTAAAAATATGACAAGTATGTCATATTAATTATATGAAACTTTCATTTTGTAGATGTCAAACCGTTCAACTGATTACTAGAGTTGCGACTATTTCACTTTTAAAATTAAATTTAGGAATTTTTTTTGTTTAATTTGAAACACTGTATAAGTTTTGACACCTGATATTTTTAAAATTGTAAGAATATTCTGATCGTGCAGGGCAACATTATATTTTATTCAGTTTCCGAGGTGTACAATAAATATTTATTTTTGATAATATATGCTAAGCTAAGCGAAGTTTTGCTAATCCTTAACAGATTTGAAAAGAACAATCTACGAAAAAATAACAATTGGCAAACAACAGTCCACAATAGGCAAAATGGACGTACAAAAGTAGCAAAATGGTAACGATCTTAGTAATTGTACAGAGATTTCTTTGTTGAGCTCGCTACATCCTCGACCGCATCTTTGCCCTAAAACCATTTTTAATTTAAAAAAAAATAGTTTGAACCGGAAATAAAAGGCTATACATATGCTGAGCTACGACCATTTTGTGGCACTGTGGCACACATAAAGAATATGTAATAATTATTATTCATCTTTTTTGTATCTTTATTGTTTTGCTTCTTTTTTATTCTAGTATGTGTTGATTTTGTAAATAATGTGTGTGTTTAAGTGTTACAAATAAATATTTTATCTATCTATCTATCTATATGCGGCCAAAAGCTTACAATAACAGATCCAAATGCGTGTGGGCTTATTAAAGATTGCGGACATGGAATATTATGCGTACACATCTTATAAATATGTTTTTGTTATTTTAACCCTTCGCTTGAAATCAGTGTTGCAAGTGGGCAAGTTCCATTGATAACAGATAAATATATCTGCATATTTGTTCGCCCACGATAACTCTTAGTAGATAAAATTAATTTACTGACTAAACAAATACGAACTTATCCGATTTATACGTCAGGACTTAAATAACTTCGGTGAAAGGCCTTGTCTATCATCAATTAATCAAAGAATTAGCTTTCTGGCTGTTTTATTTAAGATTATTTTTAAGTAAGGCTGATTCTACTCAAAAAATGAACAACTTTCCCCAACGAGCACGTATGAAGTTACCAAATAAATCCGGCCAAATGCGAGTCGGACTCGCGCACGAAGGGTTTTGTAATATTACCTGTAAAACCGGCCAAGTGCGAGTCGGACTCTATAAAAACTATTATCTCTATAAAAGTAAATCTAAAATTCCGCTACTTAACTGTTATAAGGGCACCCATACACATTATGTTAATTAATTAATTTCCTAACGAAGTTGGTTAAAAATAAAAAAATATATCTGTACTTAAGGCGACTACAGCACCCGATGAAGGCAACACACATAGGAATAGTGCCATCTCCGTCTCTCAACAGGCCTGGGCCGGCAGTGCGAACAGTGTCGATACACGAAGTTTACGGACTATGAAAGCGTGCGTGCGTAAAAACATGTTCGAAAGTTAGAAAAATGAGATTTATGGAAAGGTAACAGCTTAAATCGAAAAATGCGTTAACTACTTATCGAGAGTGTTCAATCACGAACATTTTGATAGCAAATTCAAGTTCCTGTGTGCATTTTACTATCGTTTTTTACAGCTTAAAAGTTACACAATATTGGTATTTAGAGGTGACTTTGTGAGCTTTTTCTATCGAACCAAAAGTGCTGAATCATGTTTTCAGCAAACTACTAATCTAGTTTATGTCCTGAATATCACCGTAGTATTTTTTCTTCGATTTAATGCAGTGCGTCATGCTTTTCTACGCATCATAAAATCGTAATTTAGGTGCTGTAGTCGCCTTAAATAGTTTTCACAGCTTCTCAAACAGGCCTCTGTTGTATGAAAAATCGTACGTGTTGCTTAGACTTTTTTGATGTGTGTAGTTTAATGCACCTATAGTTTTTTCAAGTCATTAATTACTACATAATTATAGTCCTAATCATTGTTCATTGTAAATCTACTTCTTAGTCATTACATTTCGAATGAAAATATCGAAGCAATTTCAAAAATGTAGTTTTAATATAAATTGATTATAAGTCCTTGAGTAATCAAAGTATCCGATAACATAGCCGTAAGTAGTAAAGCTGATAAAAATTAACGTAAACTAAAACTGCACGTCGTTGTACTTTCGAACTTATCGCAGTGAAATAGAATACATTACTGTGTTATTTGACAACTCACAAACGTCTTTTTAATGTTAACTGGAAGTTGTTAATTTACAGAAAACAATAAAATACATTGTGAAAGGTTTTCAATAGATTCATAATGTAATTATTTGAAATCTGAATTTTCTTTGAATCTTATATTAAGTATAATAATTTAAGAATATTTAGTTTTGATTTGCGTAACGAATGTAATAATTCAGTATATTAGTTTCACGGTGGCGTAACTTATGACATTTAGGTGTATTGAGAGACGGGTACGAAATCTTAAGGCAAAGAAAGTATAGGCCATTTAGAACCAGAACTTGAAGGACCAAAGATGTAATTCATCATGAGCGTTCCTTGCTTCGGGTATACTGAACCATTGGTTCCGGTTGTTTCGATTGGCCAATGTCGTTATACTAAGTTCGTAATGTGTCCAATGGTTCAGTATACACAAGGGCACGGAATTTTTGTATTTAATGTTAAGTTAGAGTTAAGAAAAATACTGTTTCTCCTAAATAAAGTTTAATTTATTAATTCAAAGTGGCTGTTTAGTACGAGCGTTCCCGTGCTTCGGAGGGCACATTCAGTCAGGCTGTTGTCGATTGACTATAGTAGTAAAACCAAGTCAGAGCCCATTTGTTGGTTTAAAAACTCTAAGTCTAACGGCAAGGTTAGTCAAGTTCGACACTTACTTTATTATACCTACACGATTAGAAAGGAAGTTAAACTAAGTAAATTATTAGACCACGTCATCGGTGGTGGCCCGTAACAAAACAACCTTTTTCACTGGAGTTAAATGACGATGCATGTATAAATTTTCAGACAGCCAAAAATTAAGCCGCAAACCTAAACATAATCAAATACCTTGTCAAATCTGGATAAAACAGGCCTAATGCAGATAAGACTGTGTCGTATTTATCAGTGGAATTATAGTATTATCAGTATGTATACTCAGTGTTACGATATGATAGCAGCCAAACTCTTATGATAACTAAGGAGGTCAATACCCACTATCAAACAAGTTTACTAAGAAGCTGTAATAAAAATAACAAATTTGATAATGATATTAAATAAATAACGGGTAAGAGTACATCAAGCTTAACACTAGACCAGGGGTTCCCAAACTGTGCGCCGCGGCACCCACCTTGGTGCGCCGTAGACAGTACAGATGGGCGCCGTGCGGCGATCCTCTGTCACAGAGGCTCTGTAACATACTCCGGTCCGAAACCTTAACTTAAGACGACTACAGCACCCGATAAAGGTAGCACACATAGGAATAGTGCCATCTCCGTCTCTCAACAGGCCCGGGCCGGCAGTGCGAACAGTGTCGATACACGAAGTTTACGGACTATGAAAGCGTGCGTGCGTAAAAACATGTTCGAAAGTTAGAAAAATGAGATCTACGGAAAGGTAACAGCTTAAATCGAAAAATGTTAACTACTTATAGAGAGTGTTCAATCACGAACATTTTGATAGCAAATTCAAGTCCCTGTGTGCATTTTACCATCGTTTTTACAGTTTAAAAGATACACAAATTGGGTATTTAGAGGTGACTTTGTGAGCATTTTCTATCGAACCAAAAGTGCTGAATCATGTTTTCAGCAAACTACTAATCTAGTTTATGTCCTGAATATCACCGTAGTATTTTTTCTTCAATTTAATGCAGTGCGTCATGCTTTTCTATGCATCATAAAATCGTAATTTAGGTGCTGTAGTCGCCTTAAACAGTTTTCACAGCTTCTCAAACAGGCCTCTGTTGTATGAAAAATCGTACGTGTTGCTTAGACTTTTTTGATGTGTGTAGTTTAATGCACCTATAGTTTTTTCAAGTCATTAATTACTACATAATTATAGTCCTAATCATTGTTCATTGTAAATCTACTTCTTAGTCATTACATTTCGAATGAAAATATCGAAGCAATTTCAAAAATGTAGTTTTAATATAAATTGATTATAAGTCCTTGAGTAATCAAAGTATCCGATAACATAGCCGTAAGTAGTAAAGCTGATAAAAATTAACGTAAACTAAAACTGCACGTCGTTGTACTTTCGAACTTATCGCAGTGAAATAGAATACATTACTGTGTGTTATTTGACAACTCACAAACGTCTTTTTAATGTTAACTGGAAGTTGTTAATTTACAGAAAACAGTAAAATACATTGTGAAAGGTTTTCAATAGATTCATAATGTAATTATTTGAAATCTGAATTTTCTTTGAATCTTATATTAAGTATAATAATTTAAGAATATTTAGTTTTGATTTGCGTAACGAATGTAATAATTCAGTATATTAGTTTCACGGTGGCGTAACTTATGACATTTAGGTGTATTGAGAGACGGGTACGAAATCTTAAGGCAAAGAAAGTATAGGCCATTTAGAACCAGAACTTGAAGGACCAAAGATGTAATTCATCATGAGCGTTCCTTGCTTCGTTGGGTATACTGAACCATTGGTTCCGGTTGTTTCGATTGGCCAATGTCGTTATACTAAGTTCGTAATGTGTCCAATGGTTCAGTATACACAAGGGCAGGGAATTTTTGTATTTAATGTTAAGTTAGAGTTAAGAAAAATACTGTTTCTCCTAAATAAAGTTTAATTTATTAATTCAAAGTGGCTGTTTAGTACGAGCGTTCCCGTGCTTCGGAGGGCACATTCAGTCAGGCTGTTGTCGATTGACTATAGTAGTCAAACCAAGTCAGAGCCCATTTGTTGGTTTAAAAACTCTAAGTCTAACAGCTAGGTTAGTCAAGTTCGACACTTACTTTATTATACCTACACGATTAGAAAGGAAGTTAAACTAAGTAAATTATTAGTCGACGTCATCGGTGGTAGCCCGTGATAAAACAATCTTTTTCACTGCAGTTGAATGACGATGCATGTAGAAATCTTCTGACAGTCAAAAATTAAGCCGCAAGCCTAAACATAATCAAATAGCTTTTCAAATCTGGATTGAACAGGCCTAATGCAGTTAAGACTGTGTCGTGTTTATCAACTGAAGTGGAATTATAGTATTATCAGTGTGTATACTCAGTGTTACGATATGATAGCAGCCAAACTCTTATGATAACTAAGGAGGTCAATACCCACTATCAACTTGACAAGTTTACTAAGAAGTTGTAATAAAAATAACAAATTTGATAATGATATTAAATAAATAGCGGGTAAGAGTACATCAAGCTTAACACTAGACCAGGGGTTCCCAAACTGTGCGCCGCGGCGCCCGCCTTGGTGCGCCGTAGACAGTACAGATGGGCGCCGTGCGGCGATCCTCTGTCACAGAGGCTCTGTAACATACTCCGGTCCGAAACCTTAACTTAAGACGACTACAGCACCCGATAAAGGTAGCACACATAGGAATAGTGCCATCTCCGTCTCTCAACAGGCCCGGGCCGGCAGTGCGAACAGTGTCGATACACGAAGTTTACGGACTATGAAAGCGTGCGTGCGTAAAAACATGTTCGAAAAATGAGATCTACGGAAAGGTAACAGCTTAAATCGAAAAATGCGTTAACTACTTATAGAGAGTGTTCAATCACGAACATTTTGATAGCAAATTCAAGTCCCTGTGTGCATTTAACCATCGTTTTTACAGTTTAAAAGATACACAAATTGGGTATTTAGAGGTGACTTTGTGCGCTTTTTCTATCAAACCAAAAGTGCTGAATCATGTTTTCAGCAAACTACTTATCTAGTTTATGTCCTGAATATTACCGTAGTATTTTTTTCTTCGATTTAATGCAGTGCGTCATGCTTATCTACGCATCATAAAATCGTAATTTAGGTGCTGTAGTCGCCTTAAGGTTGGCGGGTACAAAATAAACACTCCAACGCTTTGAAAAACGTGTGGAGATCACAAAACTCAAACTATCACATTGACTAGATAGCTGTTTTTGTTTTAATTGAGTATTCTAATGAATAAATAAAGAACTCAACTTCATATTGTGGATGTCTAAATTTTTGTGCCAATCTACCTAACAAGCATCATTGTATGTACCTATTTTTTTCAACTGTATCTATCTATTTCGACTGTCTAATAGCTAGGTTAGGGCGCCGAGACCAAATTCGGAAGTTATAAGTGTGCCGCGGACTGAAAAAGATTGGGAACCCCTGCACTAGACTTTATATCTTACTTATTGAGTGCGTGTAAGGGGGAAACGTGCATTTCAATTGTTTACGAGCTGCTTTTGAGTGTATTTTACTAAGATAAAACTAATGACGTACTGATGAAGTGGAGTATATGAATCTGACGTGCATACAAAACACTGACAGAGCATTACCACAAGTATTACAGTAACTTCTGTCTGTGTTAAAAGCTGATGTTTGATCTCGGGTGTTTGTGTCTGTTCTTATGCTCCAAGGTACTGACGACACAAGGGAAAACCCAAGTGTGTGCTTTTGAGTGTGTAACGTTTGTTTTTTTTAATAAGCTACTCTTTTCTTTATGGTTATACGTAGTATATTCTCAACTAGCTTTACGCCGAGCTTATGTCACTCTCTAGCTCTCTAACCACCCCTGTGCAAACAATCGGTTGCTCCGTTATTACGGACAAACAAACACTTTCATATTAATCCCTACTAATATTATAAATGCAAAAGTAACTCTTGTCTGTCTGTTACGCTTTCACGTCTAAGTACCGAATCGATTTTGATAAAATTTGGTACAGAGATAGATTAGACCTAGGGATAGGCTACATTTTAGGCTGGGCACGATGTAACCTTATTATATCGTGTTATTTAAAAATCGGTTTATTTTAAACCGTGTGGTGATCGGTTGAGAATAACACCACCCCATCTCTTTCCGTGGGTGTCGTAAGAGGCGACTAAGGAAACACAAATGAGACCTGCCTCCTAGTAATCCATTCCAGGCAACGACACTTCATTTTTTTCTGAATCTGAGGTGTCGTCCTATGGTCTCATGCGGTGTGGTAGGCTCTGTAAAGGGCCGTCTGGTTCGCGACCACCCTCCTACCGAAGTCCGACGCCAAACAGCTTGCTGTGTTCCGTCGGTGCGTGGGAGTACCAGTGCTTTTATAGGCATTTTCTGGGTTAACTCGCTCCATCGTCGACCTCATCTTTGACCTTATGGTCAAGATTGAGGTCAAGAGTTAACCCATCTTATAATAATAATAAAATAAAAAAACCTACAGTCCACGAATGTGGAGTCGCGGACGGAAAACTACTGATACATAAAAATGGAAGCTAATGGAATACAGGCGTGGTTTTCTTCATTTAAAAGTTTAAATGTCTGACTACTTAACAAAGAGGGCTTCGTGAGACTTAATGGCTGCCTTCCGCCCACGATACAGCACAAGATCCCGCACTGAGAAACAGCCGAGACATTCTATATTATTATTTATAAGGTAATTCAGCAAGTAAACAAGTCTAGCAGCGCTCAGACAAACATACAATCGGTATTCCCCACTTACTTATCGCCATTTCACTACCTGATTGTAATCTTTAACGGATGTATATTGTATATACAGAGTGGGATCCATTTCACAGCGCTTCTAGACTTCACATTACACTTGAATCATCATGCTGGACTGGGAGTAAAATAAAAACAGAATGTGCTAGCTACCTGCTCTCCCCAGGCAAACTGTAAAAGTCAGTTAGTGGGACGCGAGGGTTTTGCTGTATTGTGGGCGAAAGGCTCACAACCTCTCACCACTTACATCATATTTAAATCTTAAAACCCTCTGAATATAATAGGTCTTTACCTATGAAATTGCCGATTTTTTCTCAAGCTTTATTTTATTCATAATTTATTTGATTGAACAGCTATTACTAAAATTGATTTTTATTTAAAACCTTGGCCATATAACGGAGATATTGAGTCAAATTAATACATATATACTTCATATCTATTCGCTGAAAAAGAAGCTCAAATGTAGCTCGTTTCATCCGTTGCCCGTTTCATTGCTTATTTTTGCTGTACCGTTGTTACAGTTACAACTTTCAATAAAGTACGTATGATGAAAATTAACTTAATGTTGTCCAAACCTTCCCACAAAATTTAGCTACATTTGGATTTCGCATTCCCGAGAAAAATCCAAAAACGTTAGTATGGAAAATTCAGTTTTCCAAAAAAAATTGTATGAAAAACGGCAATTTCATAGGTAAAGACCTATTAATTATGTCAAACGTTGCATCAAGTGGTTTTAAAACCACTGTTGTTCTGCCTACCTCGATAGGGATTTTAGGCGTCAGCGTATGTATGTTTGTATGTTGTAACACTCGCAAAATTTTAACATCTGCAGTTATAAGACCAAAAAGAGGACCTCAAAGTGACCAAGGATCACTCATAATTTTTCATAAGCGTAACGTAGGTTTTTAGAAAGACTATAAAAATACCCTAAGGTAGTTTACAGACGGTGATCAAACTAAAGTCAAAAACGTAGCTCTCAAAACTGCATGCCTGACTTAGCTAAAAAGACCACCAAAGGACCCCGTCAAACGTGAGAAGGAGATGGCACAAAGAATTGGACTCCGTCACCACAAACTGGTAGCGAATGGCTCAGTTCCGTGTGGATACGCTCCGAAACCGGACCGATTTAAAAAAATTCTTTCACCGTTATATTAGAATAATTTTCCCGAATTCCCACGGGAACGAAGTCCCAGGCGGAAAGCTAGTCATTAACTAAAGTTCACTTTTTTTATGTGGAGATATTTGTGAAATATTAAACTTTTATTTGATCGATTTAAAAAAATAATCTCAACACCTGTATCAAACATATTAATTACTCTATGATACCACAATATCTTATCAGAAAATTAAACTAAAAGATTAAACAGTATGTGTAAGAATGTTGTTTAACCCAAATAAGCGATTGTGACGTAAACAGTGCAGACGTGTGTTTTTCCTGATTAATTGATAAATAATGAGGAGATAATAAAGTAGACTGCGAGGTATGATGTTTTAAGCATGACGTATATTATTTTAAAGAATTCACTCTTTTTATCGTGTAAGTATAATCAAGTTCGTGGCAACCTTGACTAAACCTGGTGTCAGGGTTATTAAAACGTCTAATGACCTCTGACTTGGATTCATTACTGTATTAGTTAATTAGCAACATTCAGGACTGACGATTTAACTTCCACCAACCCGCATTGGGCCAGCGTGGTGGACTATGGCCTAAATCCCCTTCGTGTATCGAAGGGAGGCCCGTGCCCTGAGGTGGGGACGTATATGGGCTGATAAGAAGAAGAAGATTTAACGTGTTCTACGAATTCAAATCAATTTCTTTAATTACGGCGATCCTTTTGTAGATTTCGCCATTGTCCAATGAAGCAGCAAGCAAGAAACCACTCGTTCTAAAATGCCACCTAGATATCAAAGCAACCAAAGTGGCAACGTATGCGTTTCCGTGCTTCAAAGGGCATGATAAGCTGTCGGTCCTGGCTATTGTGTATGGTCTTCAGTCGTTAAACCAAGTCAGAGGCCATTTAGCGGTTTGAAAACTCTGATACTATGGTTGATCAAGTTCGCCACATACTACCCGTACGATTTTTTTTTCTAAAGTAAATGCTATACACTTAAAGACCCACTCTAAGGTTTTCCCATGTGTCGTGGGTCCCTTGGAATACACATAAAGACAAACACAAACACCCATGACCCGGGAACAAACATCTGCTTTTTACACAAATGTTTGCCCCGACTGGGGATCGAACCCAGGACCCGCCGATTAAGAGGCAACGCCACTACCACTAGACCAAACCGGCCGTAACTTGAGACCTGGGCCAACGACGTCATCTTCGGTGTACGGTGAGCGAAATGACAAAAATCGAAAGAGAGTCGAGACACCTATCCGCAACAAAGATGCTATATCTTTGTATATCTTTTTCGATATTTTATCATTTTGCACACCGTACATTGAAGATGACGTCGTCGGCCCAGACATCAACTTAACCCGCACGAGATATACTTGATTATGTCTACATGAATAGGCGTAGAGTCAGTAGGGTCAAAAGAACGAATGCGTATGTATGTATTTAAATCGTTTAATGTATGTTTGTATGTATCTCATTGTAATCTTGACTTGTTTTAAGTGGCATCCTGAATGTCCTATAAAATAAAGATTTTTCTATTCTATTCTATTTTATTAATGATAAGAAGAGACGGACCCATCAAAATGCTGCACCCCGGCCCGGATACCTTTTCTTAGCGCCACTGATCTACATCTTCTTATCGTGTAGGTATAGCCAAATCTGTGGCAAACTTCGCTAACCCTGATGTCAGAGTTTTCAAACCTCTGACTTTGTTTTAACGACTGCAGTCAATCGACAACAGCCGGGACCGACAGCTTAACGTGCCGAAGCACGGAAACGCTCGTGATTAATTGCCGCTTTTGGTCACCCATCAGGTTTAATGCCTCTGTGTACGTTGGTTAACCTCAATGATCGGTTGAGATCAGCGAGGGCCACTGGACTACGACCGCTTCTACGTAGTTACATAGAAGACATAACAGTCTGTTACTATGAACAGGTAGATATAGGTACATCCTTCTGTTTGCCCAGCACTGGGCGCGTGGCATCAGTATACTCAGCTGGAATGACGTATGACGTAGGTCGAACGACGAGCCTGTTTGCTCAGTTGTGTCTGTTGGTTTTACCTACAGCAAATACGCCATTAATATAGTACCTATAGCGATGGTGGCACCACAGTACACCTACTTAAGTTTTCTTTCTTTGTTTTATATGAGATGGGTTAACCCTTGACCTCAATCTTGATCGAGGCAAGTTTAAGCCGCCGTGGGCAGATCTGCAACTTAAATTTTTTAATTGCATTTTTTGGCTTTTTGAAAGCCAGATATAAAGCTGAATCGGCAAGAGATCTTTTTTAAAAAAGGTATCCAAACATTACCATCGAAAAACCCTAAGAATTTATGTCAAACGTGGCATCAAGTGGTTCGAGACTTCTAGAACCACATAAGATGCTCTGTCTACCCTGTCAGGGATCATAGGCGTGAGTTTAGGTATGTATGTGTATGTACCTATCCAAAAATGATCGTTGAGTATAAAGAAACATCTTAGCGGGAGAGGAGTACCCGAATCCAAAGAGCATGTATCACAAGCATGTATGAAGCAAATTATGAATGTAAAGGAAGCGAAAGAGGTTTGTTTGGATCGTAGCAAGTGGCAATCCGTGGTCTCTGCCTACCCCAATGGGAAAAATAGGTGAGCTTATGTATGTATGTAAATGGGAGAGGAAATCGGTTTTTTTCATTTTTTTATTTTACGATTTTGTCTACTACCGAATCATAAAAATAAATAATGTTTTATTAGAAAATGTTTTTCCTACAATGTCTACAGCTAACACCCTTACTCCTGTTAAATTATGTTTTTGCTAGGAAAGTTATGGGGTAGTTCTGATTTCTTTCATTCTACATGTATTTTGGGGTACTGAATCCGAATCCGTGGTTAGCAGAAAAAATTTCGTGGCGGAACATTGAAAAAATCGCAAAAAAAGAGAAAATTTTCTGCTTTTTTCCGATTTTTCGCTTAAAACTCGAAAACTATTAATTTTTAGTAAATAGTCTGTTTGCAAAAATTAAAGTATTTATAATTCCCTACAAATATCACTATTTAGTTTTTTTTTCAGATGAACTGTTCCGTCTCAAATGCGAGTTCCAAATTGACAATTTTCAGCAGTCTCTGCAAAACCCACTTTTAACATTCCTAAACATTATTTTTTATTAGAATGCTTTCATTTGATAAATTTCTCATAGTTTTCCTCACAAGTGATTAAAATGAAAAAAAAGCTTGAAATTATACAAATTCAGTATCAAACATCACTAAAAGTACGTTTTGATCGTATATTATTAATATTACAAATTATAATATGCACGAATATTTTTTCCGCAAACCTCAGATTCGGATTCAGTACCCCAAAATACATATAGAATGAAAAAAACAGAACTACCCCATAACTTTCTCACCAGAGGCCATTTAGATTACAATTTGACTGAATCACTTACGGAGTTGACTAAACGCGAGCTATTTAAAACATTTATCGCTAAACAAATGTATCCACGTTCACCAAACGTGACCGTTCTATATATTCATTACACAATATGCCTATTATTGTTTACTTAATTTTATATTTAAATCGGTTAATTAATATTGACATTGACAGTCTGCGGCGTTTTCTGTTAAGCAATCGCTTATTAATTTTACCGTTTTGAGACGTTTATCTTTATTTTATTATCTACTAGCTTTCCCCGCGGCTCAGCCTGCGTGGACAGGTTCTATCGTGCTCAGCAGTGGGATAAAATGTAGCCTATGTCCTTTCCCAGGCTCTAATCTATGTCTGTACCAAATTTCACCAAAATCGGTTCAGTAGTTTAGGCGTGAAAGACGGACAGACAGACAGACAAACAGAGTTACTTTCGCATTTATAATATTATATATAGTAAGGATAATTCTATTAATATGAATACTTATTTGAAATTAGTAATAATAATTCGAATTCACCTTTTATTTATTTATCTATAACAATAAATAACACAACATAACCTAACAGGCACCCGTATCGAAAATATATTATTTATTTGACCAAAAAACACTACGAAACAACGATATCAAAAAATACACAAAACTCTTGTCATACCCAATGAGTTACTGTAGAAAATTCAGCATACTCATGTTCAATTCTATTATTTTAAAAATGGCGTCCACAATAATAGTGACTTTGCCAAATCAAAATTAAAATATAGAATGGCAAAGTCGCCAATATCAAGTAGAGAAAACCTTTACGGGTTTTAATACGTCAGGGCCTCGTCTGTTTATCAGCACTTCAGCAGGGTGCGCCGCTAGCAGCTGGAGATGACAAACATGTTTCATCTAATAACTTTTAAAAAACCTTATTAACACTTAAAATGTAGGTCCTATTGTAGGTCCTTAAATGTAGCTCCATCGTCGACCTCATCTATGACCTTGGTCAAGATTGAGGTCAAGAGCTAACCCATTTTATAAAAATCAAAAAAAATGTGGTGTCACCAGATGAGGTTCTGTCCGCCCCGACAGGAATTACTGGCGTGAGTGTATGAACGAGTATGTGTGAAACATTCCATTGAGTTGATTCAGTTAATGATTTGTAAGTGGTAGGAAAGCATATCTATTTCAAAATATTTGAAAAATGGATCTTCAAGTTGAAAAAACATTTTTATTCGGAAATTAAAACAGAAATAGGTTACAAACGCGACTAAATCACGCCCTAAATCCATGAATGAATGAATGAATGAAATATTCTTTATTGCACACCAGGGACAGACAAAGTAAATGGACATGAATAATCAGGTAAGTATAATGTACAAAAAGGCGGCCTTATTGCTTAGGTAGCAATCTCTTCCAGGCAACCTTTAGGTTAGGATATTTTTCGAGAGGTAAAAAAGCAAAGCGGGTGGTGGCTAGAACTAAAATAAAAATAAATAAAATACTTGCTAAACAGTAACATAAAACTAAGTATAAATAATAATACATCTAAATAACAAAAAAGAACATACATACATATAATATATAAATACCTATACATATAATACATATAATAAATAAATAAATAAATAAATAAATACTGCTATATTATAAGGAGAGGTTAAAAATCATTGGGAAGAGGAGAGAGTGTGAAGGAAATGGGCTTTGACTCGGGATTTAAAGGTATCTAGGGAAGAAGAACGTCTTATGGACTCGGGAAGATTGTTCCATAGTTGGATATATTGGATTGTGAAGGATTTGGAGAGGAAGTTGGTAGAGTGCGAAGGAATATTTAAAGAAAGATTAAAGCATGAACGAAGATTACGGTTGAGAGTTGCAGAGCGGAAAGTAAAGATATTTTTAAGGTAGCAAGGAGCAGTGGGATTAGACAGGATAGTGTACAAGAGCGAAAGGACGTGACAGTCCCTCCGGCGGCGGATGGGGAGCCATTGAAGACGAGTGCGATATTCGGAAACATGGTCAAATTTCCGCAGACCAAAGATGAAACGTATACACAGGTTCTGTAAACGTTCAAGCTTATTTAAGAGTTCCACAGAAATGTCTAAGTAACAGCAATCGGCGTAATCTAGCAGGGGCAAGAGGAGCGCCTGAACCAAGGATATCTTCGTTTTCGTTGGTAAAAAATGTTTAAGCCGTTTAAGCGATCCGTACGCGGCAAACACCCTCCTGCTTACTTCACTTACTTGAGGTTTCCAGGACAGACATGAATCGAATATAGCCCCAAGGTTCTTTACTTTATCACTGAACGGAATATTGACCCATTGATATCCATCTATTTATCTACACAATCACGCTTCGGGGTAGGAACAACATCATTTGGTGCTGGATCCACTTGACGCTACATATGACAATCATTCTAAGAGTTATTAGGTGGTCAGCCTTTCGCCCACTGTTCAGAGTGTTAAGCAAAACCCTCGCGTCCCACTACTGGCTTCTAAAGTGTACCTGGGAACAGTTGGCCACTGGCCTATTCTATATGTTTCCTTCACTCACTCCCTGTGGAAGACAGCCCTAAATCGCTAATAACAAATTACCTACGAGATTTAATGTCTGGCTGGCTGTATGTATTAAATAGATACTGAGCCTATTAAGTAGATACTGTATCGTTTAACCTATGTACTTACTAACCCCGCGGTCACATGATGTTTGCCTAAAGTTATTTTACAATGCAGTTGCTCGGAAATGGCCCCGTAACATGGCTACGGAGTGTACGTTTACGTACCCCATAAAACACATGTCATGTTATGGAATTTTGAAATGAGAAGACGATTTTGAAAAGAAATAAAAAATTAAAACTAATCAGCAAATAAACCATTTTTCATATACCAAAATTCAACTTCAGTGACTATTTTGTGATCCAGTAAAGTAATTTTTTTATTAAATTTTGCATAAAAAGTAAGCAAAAAGTGAATAAAATACTGACAAAAATGTATGGCGCATAAAGAGTAGCTGGTTTGATAATTCAGTGCCTTTTGACTTTTGACAAATAAAATATAAAAGTTAATTATTTATTTTACTTTTTCAATAAAACAAATCTGATTTCTAACAAATAATTGAACTATTTAATAATTTCTGTAGGCGCAATTGGCATTTTATTTATTTCGCCTTTGCCTCATAAATGTGGAAAAACATTTTGCTCGCCATTGTTTTGCCCGCCATTTGAAATTATTTGTTCAACAAAATCATTTTTGTGTTATAAAAATGTTAATTCCTTAATGTTTTGTATTGTTAATCGTAAAATATTAGTGCACATTGTTCAATAGTAACACGTTTTCAGTGAATGTTGATTGAAAATACTATCTTTTAAGAACTTTGGATATAGCTATACGATGTAAGTTTTTGACAACATTTTTTTAGTTTCATTTCCTCGGCTACTGCATTGTAAAACGTTGAACAATATACGTGCCTTAGGTAATGTGTAACTGGAGCCCCATAAAACACTCGCTTCGCTCGTGTTTCAAATGGGCTCACGTTACACATTACCTACGACACTAGTATCGTTAATAACTATAAAAACACGATTAAACGAGTGCACAACTAGGTAGATCGATTTTTGATACCTATTAATGGCTTATTTCGCTTCTCTCAACACTCATGGGGTAACAATATTAAGGTAACCTTACTTTAGAAGAAACAGTGACACAGTTATATGAAGAAAAGAGACAACACTCTACAAGTTAAAATTTAAATAAAATTACCTATATTAATTTCATTTGACGTGGTAGTAAGGTCCCAGACTGAGTAGTAGAGGTAGTACGGATAAAAAATATTTTCAGGCATAACAGAAATTTATTTATTTTTAACAGACTTCAAAAACGGAGGAGGTTATGTTCGACTATATGTATTTTTTTTATGTATTGTTCACCGATTTCTCCGCCATTTATGGACCGATTTCCAAAATTTTTTTTTGTTATCTAAACTTGATTAAATTTTAAAAACGCAGAGTCAAAAATTTTTTAATTCTCTTCTGGTTTTTTTTCATTCCACGAACTAAACAGTTAATCTCAATGGAACTTCTCACTTAATTAGAAGGTAAGTTTTAAAAAGAGCACCCCTCAGTAATTTTTTCCTATTCTTCTCGGGAGAAGACTGCACTTTTGCGAATAGGCGTAGAGTTAAAGGACTAATGTACAGTCAAGAGCAGGTCACGCTTTACACTACCAGTTTAAGCTGAGCTCTGATTTATACTGCGCGCAATACAATGCAGGGCCGGTCCAAAGTGTCAAGCTTGACGTGCTCTTGAGTGTACTTTTGAAATGCAATCTCGCGAGATTGGGGCTCAGACGAGATCTCGCGAGTTTATGAATAACAATACCGCGAGATCTCGCCATTTTCGAGATCTCGCGAGATTGGCAGTTTTGTGTATTAATTCTTGCAAATAATCACAATATTTGAATAAACTAGAAAAATAATAATAAGAATTTAGATATTATGAAAGAAAAACTTATTTTTACAAATGTTTTCAATAAACTTTATATATTTAACATTGTTTGACTTATCTATCTATCGTTTTTTTTTAAATAAACTTTTAAGGCATAAACTTTGACGTATCTAATCAAATAAGAAATTAAATAAACAACCAGTTTTCTCTCCTAATAACAAATATAAGTTTTTTAATAACAAAACCGTCATTTTATAACAAAACAACAAGAAGGCAAAAACTTAAATGAAGCTCATTAACTAAGTTGAGTTGACTTTTAAACTGAGATATTATTATCAATTAAAGAAAACTATACCTAGTCTCTCTGAGTAATGAAAGGCTTGTTCAGTTCACATCACACGCCATTATTACGGATTATTTTGAAAGTAGCTCCATAAGAAGCACAAAATATCCAAAAAATCATATGCTAAATGGCTTCTTAGTTTTGCTGGCCAGATAACCAGCCGCTGTGAAGGCCCGTTCGGATTCGAATAAGCTTCTTTATGATCGAAAAAGACGTTTTTATGCTCGAGTTCAATCTCGTTAAACTCGCGAGATCAAAAAAGGCCGAGATCAATCTCGCTAAAAAAGGCCGAGATCTCGCGAGAACGAGATTGCATTCCCTAGTACCTTACTACTTGGATTTATCTTAACTAACACTACCTAGCAATAAGGCCGCCTCGTTGTACGTTATGTTTTATGTTCTATTAATTGTACTTTATGTCTGTGTATGCAAATAAATTATAATGTATTGTATTGTAACACCCTAAAATATGTTCTATAAAATAAAGCTATTTCGCCCACTGTTGGTGTGGATTGTGGATGATGAATGAATGAATGAATGAATGAATTCTTTATTGCACACGTAAACAAAAACCCTATGTTTGACAAATACCTTAAGATTCAACGGCGGCCCATCCTCAGTCTTGTACATTCGCTCCAACATTCCATATCCTTGCTCAATCCCTTTGTAAACACTGCAATCCAATGCCAAGCACTCTCACAGTCAAACACGCACAATTCACTTCAATCTATTTATTTCTAACATCACTGATCACTTGAATTATTAAAAAAAACACTTTCAAGTGTTTAACACTCGGTTCTGCCTATCCTTAAGGGCAAAACACAAAGATTATGTCTTATCAATATTACACAAACGATTTTCTCTGCTGTAACCGTAAGACACAACGCGTGAAGATTTGAAGAAACGTAAACTTTTATTAAAATCACAGTAATTTTCCACAAATACACCACCACAATTATCTTTTAAAACAATTAGTGACGTATGAATTGGTTTCGGAAGTATTATAAAGATATAATAACAAAATCACAATAAATCAATCGGACCGTCAAGCACGTGCGCTTACGCATACGGCGCGAGACTGACTTGCAAATGATAGATGTTGCCAGCGCTTGGTTGACAAGTTGGTACAATTCTTAAGTATATTTTTCTGGATTTTTGTCATGCTGTCCATAATACAGAATTTACAGTCAGCGAAGACTCAATATGATGGTCTACTCTTAAACGGCTGAACCAACTTTGATTAAGCTCATCTCGATTACGTCAGCTTTTAAACAAGATACCGCATCAAAATCGGTCTATCCAACGCAGACAGACACACACATACACTAGTCAAATTTATAAAATCCTTATTTTATTATCAGGGGTTGAAAATGCGAAGCGCCAGATAATGAGAATTTAGAAGAAGAAATAAAAATGTCGAATTTGGGAGTATAACAATATTAAAATATTACAGCTAGGAGATAACACTAAAGTCCGTATTACCGAACGCGACTTAGACTCTTGACCTATACTTAAGTAGCAGTCGTCTTTACCATTGTGATAGTGAGAGAAAGAGACAACGCGGCATACCCGCTCGATTCACTTATACCACAGAATAGACCTAGAACTGCCAAAATCAGCTAAAATCCTCCAAGCTGGCCACACCGTCTCGTTTACTGTTTCACTGATATCGTATCTGGGTCACACCGGTAGCGCTTCGTAATCACATACACACACGCGGCGTGCCCGCCCGTTTCACATATACGTGTCTTTTGACCACCATAAAGTTTAACTAAGAAAATAACTTTTTTGTTTTTCACGAATTTTTTTCAAACATCGTACGGGTCTCGGAACAGCAAAAAAAAGTGCTTTCTTTGAATAAGAGAAAATTGCGAAATATGTCGAAATATAAGTAGGTCGAAACACGAAAAAAAAATTGTTTCTCCATATAAGGGGGCGTCCATTAATCACGTGAGCCTCGAAAGGGGGAGGAGGGGTTTAGCAAAAATCACGAAATATCACAAGGGGGGAGGGGGTGTGTGGTAAGATATCACGTGTATTTATTTTTTTACCATCCCTATCTTGTTGATATCCCTTGGATTCGCACTGAGCGCTTTTCATCATCTTTCGTATTGCGCACTGCTAGGGAATGGAATTCCCTGCCTGCGTCTGTATTTCCGAGTTCATATAACCCGAATATCTTTAAAGTTCGAGTGAATAGGCTTCTTCTGGGTGAGCTTGCTACATCATCGACCGCGTCTTCGCCCTTGAGCTAGATTGTGGTCAAGAGCAAACCCTTTATTAATAAATAAAAAACAAAAATAAACTTAAGAGATCAGCTGATTCCCTTTTTGAATGGTCGTTTTTTTTTAGGAACTCCATATAAGTTCCTTGAGAAACATTGTTCAATTTAATGCACAAAATCAACCACTACCTAAATGTTCCCTAACTAATTTACCTTATAGTAGAATTCCGCTCGGGACTTCGTTCCCGTGGGAATTCGGGAAAATTATGTAGCCTTTGTTACTCAGGGATAATGTAGCATCCTAACGGTGAAAGAATTTTTGAAATCGGTCCAGTAGTTTTTAAGTTTATTCGTTACATACAAAAATACAAATCTTTCCTCTATATTATAATAGGTCTTTACCTATGAAATTGCCGTTTTTCATACAATATTTTTGGAAAACTGAATTTTCCATACTAACGTTTTTGGATTTTTCTCGGGAATGCGAAATCCAAATTTAGCAAAATTTTGTGGGAAGATTTGGGCAACATTAAGTTAATTTCATCATACTTACTTTATTGAAAGTTGTAACTGTAACAACGGTACAGCAAAAATAAGCAATGATACGGGCAACGGATGAAACGAGCTATATTTGAGCTTCTTTTTCAGCAAATAAATCTAAAGTAAATATGTATTAATTTGATTCAATATCTCCGTTATATGGCCAAGATTTAAAATAAAAATCAATTTTAGTAATGGCTGTTCAATCAAATAAATTATGAATAAAGCAAAGCTTGAGAAAAATTCGGCAATTTCATAGGTAAAGACCTATTATTAGTGTAATTGTATAAGACACCCTATATGAACTTATATTCAAAGATGGGTAATAGATAGAATGCGAAATTAACTCTCAAAAGAATAGATTGTCAAAACTATTTCAAGAATTAACCAGTGATCTAAAATATATATATTTTTGCATTGTATTTCAGTAATTCAAGATTATCTGTCATTGTCCATCGAATACAAAAAAAATGCACATTTGATGTAACATTTTCCTTTGTTTGGTTTAGCAATAGAGTAGTTGTACCTTGTGGTGATCGGTTGAGAATAACACCACCCCATCTCTTTCCGTGGGTGTCGTAAGAGGCGACTAAGGAAACACAAATGAGACCTGCCTCCTAGTAATCCATCCCAGGCAACGACACTTTATTTTATTCTGAATCTGAGGTGTCGTCCTATGGTCTCATGCGGTGTGGTAGGCTCTGTAAAGGGCCGTCTGGTTCGTGACCACCCTCCTACCGAAGTCCGACGCCAAACAACTTGCTGTGTTCCGTCGGTGCGTGGGAGTACCAGTGCCTTTATAGGCATTTTCTGAGTTAACTCGCTCCATCGTCCACCTCATCTATGACCTTGGTCAAGATTGAGGTCAAGAGTTAACCCATCTTATAATAAAATAAAATAAAATCTTCTTTCATGAGAGCGGTGATTCAGACTCATCTTAGTCAAAGAGGAAAGCTTTTTCCAACAGTCTGATGACAAAGTCCTTCTTCTTCTTTTCTTATCGATGAAGTACTTAAATCAGACCTGCCCAGTTATTGGCCAGTTCCACAGCCCTTCGACTGGCCTCGTTCAGTTCGTCTGGGCAGGAGACTAAGGTCCGTACTTATTACAGAAAGAGACTCAAGTCATGATCCAAACCTTAGTATTGTCTGTCTCTTTTTCTCATTATCAAAATGACAAAGACGACTGCTACTTCAGTATAGATCAGAGTCTTACTGCCGTACTCAGAGACGTCAATTAAAGTTAAGTACTATTAAACTCTGATGTTGTCTCTTTCACTCTTGTTGATATAAACAAGGATATCATGACATTTAATTACTTCTTAACTTAAATTGACGTCTCTGAGTACGGCAGTAAGACATTAAAAAGGGTATCAAAATCTGAAAATTTTGGAAAAAAACGGCAGTTAGTCGCGTTCTGTAATACGAACCTAAGTCCATCAAAACAAGAAGGACCTCTACCGTTGAAGCTCTAAGGCTAAGGCTGTATTTACACAGCCGACGTGACCGCATCATGTGAAAGTACATCTAGTATTCTATTCGCGGATTTTCCTTGTTTACACTGCCAATTTGAGTGGTAGGTGAGTTCTTTGCACAAATATACAGGACGGAGATGATATACACGGGCATTTTTTTTCCGAACTGCAGCTTATTAAAATATGTAATACTAGCTTTCCGCCCGCGGCTCCGCCCGCGTGGACTACAGGTAATATCGATTTTCAAGATTTTAATGAAAATTAAAATGACATGCATTTCAAAATCCTTACTAATATTATAAATGCGAAAGTAACTCTGTCTGTCTGTCCGTCTTTCACGTATAAACTACTGAACCGATTTTGATGAAATTTGGTACAGAGATAGATTAGAGCCTGGAAAAGGACAACGGCTACATTTTATCCCACAGTTGGGCACGATATATAACCTGTAGTCCACACGAGCGGAGCCGCGGGCGGAAAGCTAGTTATTAATAAATCAGAACGTAAAATTTACTTAAAATGTCATAATATTTAAGTTATGCATGTCATAACAATCAACTGTAATGCTTCATGAAATGTCACATAAATAATTCTATGCTTTACCAAATTTTCCAAATCACCATGTGCATTATTTTGAGTGGTAATAAATTCCACCTTATTCTGTTTGCATTACCGATTGCTTCTTATTAACTGTGTGTTTATGATGCGCTAACGAAACATAAATGTTGCCGTTTCGTTTACGTAGAGATTAGCTAGTGACGTAACGTTTTTGACGTTTTTTTTATATTATAAGATGGGTTAACTCTTGACCTCAATCTTTACCATAAACGTCAAAGATGAGGTCGACGATGGAGCGAGTTAACTCAGAAAATGCCTATAAAGGCACTGGTACTCCCACGCACCGACGGAACACAGCAAGCTGGCGTCGGACTTCGGTAGGAGGGTGGTCGCGAACCAGAGCTTACCTCACTGCATGAGACCATAGGACGACACCTCAGATTCAGAACAAATTGAGGTGTCGTTGCCTGAGGTGGATTAATGGGAGGCAGGTCTCATTTGTGTTTCCTTTTTCGCCTCTTACGACACCCACGGAAAGAGATGGGGTAGTGTTATTCTCAACCGATTACCACACGGCATAAATAATTTTGTTTCCATTTTGGACGCAATTCAGAAAGCTGATGATAGCAAAATAGTTTTTTGTTACAGTTATACTGGGTGTAAAGACTGACTGAAAAGCTTAGCAAAGACTGAAACCCTGAATTCACATTCTTAACGATTTTCCAGTGGAATTTTCCTCAGGCAATTTTCTTAATTTTTTTTATGGTTTTAGATGAATGTACTTATTCGAATGCACTTCAATTTGCAGTGAAAAACAAAAATAACAGCGTATATTTTGTTTGTTTCGTATTTTTCAAACGGCGGTAAAATGACGATGCTATTCGTAAAAGGCAAAACAAAAAATACGCCTGCGACAAATAATGATATCGCATTTAAAAAAGGATAAAAATAAATTGTTTTTCAAATAACAGTGTTTAAATACAAGATAAAATAAAATCACAAACAGCAAATACAGAAATACGACTGCAAATTGAGTCAGCATTCCAATTAGGAAGATAACTCTTATTATTCTTAAGACAACATACACAAAGGTTATCTGCTAGATAACCCGGACATATGGCCTGTGACCCGTCGGGCCTCCGAGACCTTTCGATAAGGGGGCCAATTATAAAAATAAAACAATATATAACAGTGTCCTGGAGAGATGACACTTCGCCGATAGCCCGTGCTCTGACGTGCCGCTTTCGCTTGCGTCGTGATAGTCACGTGCTGTTATAATAGCTTGGCTATCTTGGATCCCTAATTAAATTTTTTTCTCTATCGATTGCCGCAAGTTTCACCAGTGGCCGCCGACATTTCATGTCCCCATAGTGGGGCTCTTTCATGATTACCTTGAAGTTTAGGTATACCAGGCTTCATACAAATAATATGTTCGATGATCTTTGAAAAATTTCATGATGTTATTTACACTAGCGGTGTTAATAATAAAACATTGTACACTACGTATAGGCTGTACGTAGTTTTCCTTTGTTTTGAGCCGTTATAACCTTGTTATACGCAGTGTGTAAACTTTATTAGTAAGACAGTTACGGTTGTATTAGTAAGACTGTGCTTAGTCTGCCTTTGTACCAAATGTCGCTTATGTTTTTTGATCAGTGTCTAGTTTGTAATTTAATTGTTTAATAAAGGATTTACATACATACGCATGTTATACGCAGTGTAAGTTCCCTTAGGTCTCCAGAGAGTGAAACCGTTGGAATCGCATCACCATGCTAGTTTCAAAGCATTTGTGGTGCGGTTCCCGACGTTCATGCTGGAGACAGTCATGAAGGAGAGCTTTTGGCCGGAGGGCGTGGTGTTCCACCGTTTTCGAGGGAGATTCCCGGTTATAGACACCCCCGGAAAAACACCCGGGAAATAGTGTTAATTAAGTTTTAATTTAGTTAAATCATATTTATGTGTATGTTAGTCTGTAAGGTATTTATCTATGGGCCTAGTTGCCTGAAAATAAATGATTTTATTATTATAATTTATCATTAGTGTACGATTACATCGCACATTGAAATATTTGATGTTTATCTAAGCAAGTCAAGAAATAAGATTTTTAAACGAGTAGGTATCAAGTGTTTTCCTGTCTAGGTCATCATTCAATTTTTTTTTAAATTATAAGGTGGATTAACTCTTGACCTCAATCTTGAACATAAAGGTCATAGATGAGGTCGACGATGGAGCTAGTTAACCCAGAAAATGCCTATAAAGGCACTGGTACTCCCACGCACCGACGGAACACAGCAAGCTGTATTTATTAAACACCCAAGTAGAAGCGCTTGTAGCACAGTGGCGTGCGCTGATCTCAACCAAGTAACGTACACTCAAGAGCACGTCAAGCTTGACACTTTGGACTTTGGACCGGCCCTGCATTATATGGCGCGCAGTATAAATCAGAGCTCAGCTTAAACTGGTAGTGTAAATCGTGACCTGCCCTTGACTGTACACAGAGGCAGGGCACCTGATGGGTGACAAAACTAACAATTCGTCACGAGCGTTTCCGTACTTCGGAGGGCACGTTAAGCTGTCGGTCCCGGCTGTTGTCGATTGACTACAGCCGTTAAAACGAAGTCAGAGGCCATTGTGCGATTTCAAAATTCTGACACCAGGGTTCGCCACACACTTGAATATACCTAAACGAAAAGAAGAAGCGCGATTTTGAGCTATGTCTGTTCTATCTAGCGCTGGTAAGATGGGAGACAATAGGCACGGATGAGGTAAAAGAAGACCAAATACAAGAAATTAGTATAAAGGAGATAATTGGGTTCGCTAAAGCTTCTGGGTGGTTTAAAGAGGTGGAACTATCAGTGCAAAGGTTAAACTCATGCGCTGTTATGGGGAATTGGGTGAAATGGTCCCAGATAAGTCGACTGATCACCAGCCTGTGCCTGGCGGACGACGTTTCCTCCATACATAGATATGTCTATGTTACAATGCCATCTCTAAGGTCCCAGGCCTATGCTGTGGAGTGTGTACTGTGGTATGCAGACCTTCATGGAGGATCTGGCATAACGCAACTCCTTTCTCATTCGGTCATTTCGAAGAAGAAAAAGGTTTGAAATGGTATTCGATGTCAGCATTCGACATGATTGAAGATCTGGTCTTCCGCCATTCATTGTAGAGAGCTCGCGAAGTAATTTCATGTATGCGAACATAGACGTGCCAATAGCATTATAATGGAAATTGTAAGTGATTAAATAAATAAGTGTAATAGAAATTGAATAGAAGTGCCTGTTTGTTATTCGTAAATAAATATACACCTCGCAGAAGAGCTACGTTTTTTATGAATTGCCCCCGGAAGAGGTGCTATAGCACTGACCTGGTACTGGTTCCACTGCTGCAGCAGGTGGTGGTAGCAGGCGGGGCAGGCGCGCACGGTGCCGGCCGCGTCCTTGGGCCGCGAGCGCGGGGGGCGCGGGTGTTGCTCGCCGAATATAGGGAAGTACGCCTGCTTCGGCTACACAATAACAATACACACATTACAATTGTTGACATTCTTACAACTTCCAAAAAGACTATGGAAGTATAGTATGATAGTTAAACAAAACGGGCAAGTACAAGTCGTACTCGCGCACGAAGGGTTCCGTCCCATTACCTATAAAACCGGTTAAGTGCGAGTCACACTCTATAAAAACCAATATCTCTGTAAAAACGGAAAAAAAATACGTTGGTAGTATGGGAGCCCCCTTAAATTTTACTTTTTAGTATTTGTTGTTATATCAGCAACCGAAATACATCATCTGTGAAAATTTCAACTGTCTAACTATCACGGTTCATGAGATACAGCCTGGTGACGGACGGACGGACAGCGGAGCCTTAGTAATAGGGTCCCGTTTTTTCCCTTTAGCTACGGAACCCTACAAAAGGAAGTATTAACAAGAAAAGTTCATCTAGACAAGGGCACGGACATTAAGTCTGTGGATGCTAATAATAACACAATAATTTTTTTTTTTAAATCAAAATGTAAAATATAAAAAAGACTGCGGACATTGACGGTCTTTCAGTAATAAATTGCATAACTGATTGTATTGCTTGACATCTAGCGTTTATTTTCAATAATTGTGTCGATGATGGTGTGTTTCTTGATTTGATGAAGTGTAGTAAAGTAATTCCTTTGTTTAAAGCTGATAGTACATCTAACTCGACCAATTTTAGACCAAAAACTACCAGCACTTAGCAAGATATTTGAAAAAAATATATCCTTAATCAAATAACTTCTACGCTAATAACTAATAACTAATGAATATTAATCATATTGGATTCATACGGGGTCGCTCAACAACCGATGCCGGGTGTTGAGCTCATTCATCACATTTTTGAGGCCTGGGAGGATTCACATGATGCTCTTGGAGTGATTTGTCCAAGGCTTTCGACTGTGTTCACTACGAGACTCTGATCAGAAAATTACATCACTATGGCATAAGAGGAACGCACTTAAGCTTCTAGAATCTTATTTGAGTAAAATAGGATCCAGAAGGTTGATGTTAACGGCACTAGATCACCTGGGTCCACAGTCTGTATGGGCGTCCCACAGGGTTCGATTCTAGGACCATTCTTGTTTCTCGTGTACATTAATGACTTGCCTTTCTTTGTTGAAGAGGCCCATGAGATCGTATTATTTGCAGATGATACATCACTCTTACTTGAAGTGAAAAGATATGACAACGTGAATACTGCGATCTATAAGGTAGTAGAGTGGTTCTACTCTTGAACGAGAAAAAACTCAGTATTTTTGATGTCAATACGTCTTTTTTGTTTCTAAACACAATTCAGAAAACGACTTCCAAATTGTGTTGGTCGAGAATTGAACCCGCAACTTTAACATCAGTCATTTCATTACCGACTGGCTAATAAACTACTAAACATTTATTTATTTTGTTTTCTTTTATCTCTTATTATTTTTTGTACTTTTGCGCTACTCTCGGTTTTAAAGTATGCAATAAAGTATTTATCTATCTACAACTATTAAACCGTACTTCAAAATATTTACTCTCCGAACATGTTTTCACGACTTGTTTTGAACTGCAGTACTTATTAGCTTCGACTTATCAATCATAAATGCTTCCGACAACATCATAGCTTGCTAATTACTTGTTCAAAGTTATTATTACCGCTTAAAGCTACCTACATGAAAATGAAAATTCATATAACTACTGACGCGTATATTCACTTTTGGGGAAGGCAGCGCATTAAATAGTCACCGAATTGCTTAATGCCACAGTTGACGAATATTCTTTAGATTTATTAGGGTTCTGTTTTGAGGGCGAAAGACTGACAACTTACCACTACAATACAATATGCGTTACATACCTATAAGGATAGGCTAAAACCTGCCACTACAGGAATTGAACTATTTTAACTTCGATCAAGTATAAAACCTAGATACACAATCCACAACAAAAAAGCGGCCTCACTAAATGACCGCCCATTTGACGTTTTGGGTTGTCTTTTCGTTCAGTAGCATTCGGGCGTTCCGAGAGAACGTATTGGTTCGGTCACTATTTTGTTTCATTTTGTATGGAACTGTAAAAACGTTGCGTTTTTTTATAGTTGATCGTAGATTTTAACAGACTTCAAATAAGGAGGAGTCTATATGTTCGACTGTATATATCTTTTTTTTGCATTATGCACTTTTTTCGTGCTTTACTACCTGCTGCTTATCACTATTTTTGAGAAACCCTCTATGTATCTATGTACTCTTCCTAGGTAAAAGCAAAGTAAAAGTCTATAAGTGAGATGCGAGGGTTTAGCTATACAATGGGCGAGAGGCTGACCACCTCTCACCATTACACAACTTGCTCAATCTGATAACCCTCACAATGTGTGTTAAACGTGGCATCTAGTGGTTCTAAAACCAGTTATGCTCTGCCGAACGTATGTATGTATTGTGTATGTATTTTCACTGTCCTTCTGATGGAATTAAGTTCAAATAACTAAAAATAAACTTCAAAACTAAAGTCAATAAGCGTATACGTAACAATACATCAATCACTAAAGCTCGCCCTTTGCCACGTCACGCTGGCCTTTACGTGGTGTTATCGCAGTGCTCGTAAATCGCACGTATCGGGAGTGGGGTCCCGGCCCCTCACCCTGCGCCCGCGCACATATCTACCAAACAAACAACTCGAGGACAGCCGGATATATTTATAACAACAAGATTGCGCGACTCGGTACGTCTTTACTTACTTATTAAAGGGTTTAAGGGACAGCTTAGCAAATACTTAAATGGTGGAATCTGATAACCCTTACAATTTGTGTCAAACGTTTGATGCAACGTTTGACACAAAGTAGGTCGCTATAGAACTACTGGTGCTCTGCCTACCTCGTTAGGGATTATTGGCGTGAGCGTATGTATGTGTATATTTCTATCCAAAGCTATGATCGTTATTTTTCATTAATTTTTTATTTCCCGGAAATCTCAAGTTAGAGTTATTTACCTTTGCGCTACGCAATGCACCGCATCTTTATCAAAATCCGATGTACACACGGCAGCACATTAGGTTATAAATGTTTACCTTGACGTCGCCCTTATCTCGCTTGTAATAGCGTTGGGTTTCGTAGTGCAAATGTGTAACCTTTCATGCTGCTGTCTAGATTGCTGGTTTTCGTGTTTTACGCCGTTTTATCATTGCTTTTTATTGCAAAACTAGCTTTTCGCCCGGCACTTCGTTCCCGTGGGAATTTGGAAAAAACTATGTAGCCTATGTGTTAATTCAGGGTGTCACTATCTCCATACACAAATTTCATCAAAATTGGTCCAGCTGTTTGAGTGTGAGAGAGTAACAAACATCCATACAACCTCACATTTATAATATTAAGTAGGATGAAGTGTATTCGAAAAAAAAAAATTTTTAAGTGATTAATATTTACACCGCCCCCCCCCCCCCCCCACAAGCGATACGGGCCTACAGAGGTGAACATAAGTACAGGGAACCACCTAAGCGAAGCTGATACTGAATGAACGAATGGAATGTAGTCCATTGCTTGTTCATAAGGAGACCTTGATTAACGACATAAACCAAACACAGCAATGTACATCATTCCATTCGTTCAATCCGTATCAGCTTCGCTTAGGTGGTAGACCCCAGACTCTTTCTCAGCCTTATCTGGGGGTAAATGGCAGCCGAGTGGAGGGGGGAGATATTTTCCACTCGCGATAGCCTACGACCACCCGACCTTTATGTTGACTTAATCAATTTAATGCCGCTATCGTGTAAGGATAGTATTATAGTAGAGCTGCAATAATAGAATACTAATGTCGACCTTTTATTCCTTGTTGAGTAAAGATAAGTGGTCGTCTAATTTTAGATATATTTTTTATTCGCCCGGGACTTCTTTCCCGTGGGAATTTTGGTAATGAATCAGAGATTTTTCAGATTTGGTCGAAATTAGAAAATAAGGAAATTTGTATTGAGATTTTTTTTAAGAGCACCCCTCGGATTTTCTAGCTCCGGGTTCCCCCGAATTTATTTAGAGTCAGTACAATAGAGTCAAAAAAATCAAAAAGCCTATGTCACTCAGGGATAATGTAGATTTCTAATGTCAAAAGAATTTTCCAAATCGGTCCAGTAGTTTTTAAGTTTATTCGTTAAATATAAAAACACAAATCTTTCCTCTTTATAATATGAGTGTAGACATACATGCTGCTAACGCCATCTATGCTAGTTTATTGAAATTATATTGAAATCCCAACCAGTTAATTCACAGCGTTTTCAACAGATGGCGCTGCCAATATGGTTTGAATGTTCAAAGTCTTAGACCATACACTCTATAGACGGAGTCAGGAGCGTGCCCGTGCCCCTTTTAGATAGTTTACCCATTCCCTGCACCCAACCATACCTCAGTGTACGAAAGCAGTACAACAACTTAACTAATGGATTCTCTTTTCTCACAAATTCACCACAAAAACGAATAAACTTTATGCACAAAACCTTAAAAACCGTAATGACTGACAGAAGCTGCAGATCAAACGCTTTGTCACGACTTGAAATTCGTGTCATCAAAAAAGGGGTACGCAGAAAGAGATGGCGTTAAAGTAACCTATCTCTTGCTATCATGTAGGAACTCGCAAGTTTGCATCTCTTTCAAAAGTGCTGTGACGTCATAAGTACTCCGTCTATAGAGTGAAATGTAATCCGTCTAAGTTCAAAGTGAAATGTTTTTCCGTATACCTATGGCAGCAATGGTCGTCCGTTTTATGCAGTCAATTGCATTTCATTAATAATTTGAAGCGGATTTTAATATGGCTATAGAGATTTGTATTTTATTTTCTCAGTTGTATAGAGAAATTGGGATGCGCAATGCCAAGGAATGAAATTCTTGGGACTGCGTAACCCGAATAGCTTTAAAGTTCGAGTGAACGCATCTGTTGCGTGAGCTTGCTACATCCCCGAACGCATCTTTGAGCTGAGCTGGATCGCAGAGAAGAGCAAACTTATTCATCTTATAATATATATAAATCTCCTGTCACGATGTTTGTCCGCGATGGACTCCTAAACTAATTAACTGATTTTAATCAAATTTGTACACCGTGTGCAGTTTGATCCAACTTGAGAGATAGGATAGTTTTTATTTCGATTCATGGCCTTAATAATTTATAATTAACAATAAACTGATTATCAATGTTGATCGTTGTCATTAATCGTAAATCTCTAACAGATGGCGCCACGGCAACGCGGGGCCGGGCTGCTAGTATTATAATAAAAAGAGATTCGTGTCGTTAATTTGATGCATTTATTAGAGTATTAGACTAGTTTCGTAAGTGCTTTAGAATTGTGTTCCTGAAGTTTTCAAATATTACTAAAATCTTATCCTTAGGGCACCATTTGAGCTGTGAGATATGATGAGCCTGGGGCTTTTTACCGTAATACACAGTGTGTATTACGGTAAAAACGTCGTGTACTCACGACGATACTATACATACATATTACACCAAATATCTTTTTGCTTGTTTGTTCTTGTTTTTGTAAAAAAATATGTTTTCCTTTAATTTTATTTTGTTTATTTTGTATCGTGTGGTGTTTGTTTTATTCAGTGAATAAATGTTACATCTATCTATCTATTACGCCACGCTCGGAAGTAATGTGCGAGCATATGTGCCAACGTGCGTACGCAATGGCGTGTGTTATTTCGTGCGTACGTATCTGTATGTGAGTACATATGTACGTGCGTGTGTCATGTTACGCGCCTGCCTCCGTGTCTGCGTGCGTGTGTGCGTACGTGTGAGTTAGTTCCTTACATTCTTATCCTTGGGCTCCTTAGTGTGTAGGTTGGCGAGCGTCCCCCGCTTGTACTCGTCTCCGCAGACGTAGCACACCTCCGTCATGGAGTTCTTGTCTGGCATCGACAGGTCTAAGATGTCGCGGTCTGAGCTAGAGTTGGAGTTGCCGGAGTACACTGATACTGTTGATCTGGAATTAAAAACGAGAGAGATTTTCAAAATAATGGATAGTGCATAAATTTTCGAAGGCTTGGTATAACAGAGAAGTCAGTGTAGAAGACAAGATGATCAGGATTTTGTTCAGGGGTAGAAGACAAGAGACGTGTTACAATATTTGTATCTGTCTACTACGGTTTCAGTCTTCTTACCTTAACTTTGTTTGTAATTAGTTTTTATTGTTTGCAATTGTTTTTCACTGAGGAAGTTACTGCAGTCTGTAACACAGCTTTACTCAAAGCTAGCACAGGCTGCAGGGCTTCTTGTCTCCTTATCAATGTTTTAAGCTACAATAAAGATTTATTATTTATTATTATTTATTTAGTGATGTGATGATCGAGATGAAATGATGAGAGATGAAAGTTTAATTCTTTTTCAACATTAAAATGAAAGTTGAATTCTTTTTCAATCGCCCTAAAGCCCTGGATAGCAAGCCTAGACGAGCAAGATATATACATTTTTTTAATCAGCTTATATGCGTCCCCACCGAGGGGCACGGGCCTCCCTTCGAAATACAAAGAGGATTTTGGCCATAGTTGACCACGATGGTCTAATGCGGGTTGGTGGACCGCGCGCCTTCAGAAAACGAATTTTCACAAATGTGCGGTTTCATCGCGACGTTTTTCTTTACCGCTGATCCATGATAAATAATGAAAACTCTACAGGGCTTTAGGTATCTCTCTTTCAACCTCTCGAGTGGTTAATCAGTCCATGAAACTGAACAACTTTCCCAAGGAACATAGGTCAAAATACGAAAAAAAAATTTGGAACTCAAAATTTTGGACTGATTAACCACCCGAGAGGTTAAAAGAGAGATACCTAAAGCCCTGTACACATCAATCCTAATGCCGCAGCTGTGCACTCACCGCACGCAGCGCGTGTCGAGGTATCCGGCCGGCTCCGACGCGCCCGAGTGCTGGCTGCCCACCGATATCACGGACGGGTCCCGCGCCCGCAGGTCTAATACTTCCTCCTCGCCCCCGGCTGGAAACCGCTGCTGGAAATATAATATTAAAGGTAAAAGTAAGAAAAGGTAAACATTTCATTTATCACTTATGTAGAATTGACATTACACGTACCTAGCACACTATGTATATGTATAATATACAAAAATAGTCCGCATTTTTATTACACTGCCATCTATTGACACTTTTGTGAACTAAAAAATCTGAGCTGTCAGAAAATCTCTCATTGATAACTAATCTGCCAAATCATGGATTATCCTGCACGCTTGGAAGAAAACAAATTTAAGAAAAGTATACTATTTTGTGAATTTAATTTGATAAATTTGTTTCTTAATAAGGTGATTACATAAAATTTTAAAGTTCAGAAAGCCGACCCCAGCTACCCTGGCATACGCGTTGAGACTTATCTCTCTTAAGAGTTTAAGGCGACTACAGCACCTAAATTACGATTTTATGATGCGTAGATAAGCATGACGCACTGAATTAAATCAAAGAAAAAAATACTACGGGAATATTCAGGACATAAACTAGATAAGTAGTTTGCTGAAAACATGCTTCAGCACTTTTGGTTCGATAGAAAAAGCTCACAGTCACCTCTAAATACCCAATATTGTGTATCTTTTAAGCTGTAAAAACGATAGAAATGCACACAGGAACTTGAATTTGCTATCAAAATGTTCGTGATTGAACACTCTCGATAAATAGTTAACGCATTTTTCGATTCAAGCTGTTACCTTTCCATAAATCTCATTTTTCAAACTTTCGAACATATTTTTACGCACGCACACTTTCATAGTCCATGTGTGCTTGCGTAAACTTCGTGTATCGACACTGTCCGCATTTCCGGCCCAGGCCTGTTGAGAGACGGAGATGGCACTATTCCTATGTGTGCCACCTTTTGTTCAAGAACGATCGGTTGCTGTAGTTGCCTTAAACTTCCCAATTAACACAAGAAAAATTGACTCTATTTGCATTTAATAAAACTTTTAATCTTTTGCGTTTGAATTTTGTCATTGAAACGCTTGTAGCCCAGTGGCGTTTGCTGATCTAAACCGGTCAGTGAATTCAAACAACGTAGGTACACAGGGGCAGGGAACCTGATGAGTGACCAAAGTGGAAATATATCACGAGCATGTTAAGCTGCCGGTCCAATGATATTATATGTTACTTATCGTAACTAGATTGGCAGTTTACGGCAGCGACGCGTTGCCACTTCGTAGATGCCTGCAGGCATATGTAACGTCAGTTGCCTGCTTGACATTAGGGGAGCGTGAAAGTCATTCAAAATAGTGAAATTTACCGTTAAAAATTGTGTATCACGGTCCGAAAAGGATGATAATGCAAGTGGCGTTACTTTTCACAAGTAAATTTGCATAAGTTTAATCATATTGTCTAAAATTACATCAGAAAACAAAATAAATATATCGTGCATTATTTTTGCCATCGGTGTTGCCAGTAAAACGATTTAATTTTTTCCCCTTTTTTTGGGAGTTTAAGGGAAAAAGATCTGAGACATTAACAAGGTAACTATGTAAATTTCTATTTACATAGTTACCTTGCTAATGACTCAGATCTTTTTTTAACTAGCTTTTTAAATAAAAAAAGCTGTCATTTTTCATATCAAAATCCGTTTACTATCTCCTACTAATAGCTTTTCTAAATATTTTCAATGTACAGACACGCTCCCGTTACAGTTTTATGACAGTTTCTATTGAAAATTTTATTAAATTCTGTTTAGAATATACAACATTAATCACACCAAAGTAATTAAATAAATTTATTCATTCATTTTGGGGAAATTATTTCTTACCACTGGCAACTCTGTCCGTTTTCATGACAGCTATTATCTTATCTCACTTCACCGGTAATTCGTTAATCAGTGGAAGAAACGAGACAAATATAGTTTACTTTGGCATAATATATCGGTTTCAAAGCTACGTCTTTTGAACTATCAAGTGGTTTTGCATTTCTGAGAATCGTTTGTAAGACGTTACTACTCTAGTATTTATAAGCTCACTGTGCCGGTCCCGGCTGTTGTCGATTGACTACAGTCAATCATTGGGTGTTTCGAAAGTTCTGACACCAGGATTAGTAATATAGATAGTAAAATTTGAAGTAATATTAAAATATAACAGCTAGGAAGTAAGATAAGACTAACATTGTTAAACTTGACGTGGTTACTGTCGACGTTGTTGTGCGTAGGCGTGGGCGTGGAGTCTGGTCGTTGTTGTGCACTATTGCTATTATTGTTGTTGTTGAGGGGGGCGCGCGGCGGGGGGGTCGCGGAGCGCGCGCCCTCCCCGCCTAGACCTAGGACTTGAGCCGCGTATTCACCCTGAAACGACATGTCAGCACCTGAAAAGAACAAACATTACTTTTAATTATACAAAATACGATTAACAACGAACATATGAGATCTTCTTCTTAAATAAATTGCTCAGCTCCAGAGTTATTCAGACATTAAGCTGTCGGTCCCAGCTGTTGTCGATTGACTACAGTCGTTGAAACCGAGTCAGATGCCATTGTGCGGTTTGGAAAATCTGATACCAGAGTTAGCCAAGTTCGCCACACACTTGCCTATAACTATACGATAAATTTAAACTCAACTTAAAAGTGTTAATTTCATTGAACATACAAAATGTTTCTTGAACACGTCAATATAGTGAATTCGAATACATTAGCACTTTTGATTTTGCGCTTATTCGCAGGTGCAGTCATCCTCAGGAGAAGAATAGGCAAGAAACTCCGCGGGTCGCTTTGGGCTACGACCGCGAGCTGCCGTAAGAAGCGACTAGGGAAACACAATGAGACCTGCCTCCTATCAATCCATTCCAGGCAACGACACCTATTTTTTTCTGAATCTGTGGTGGCGTCTTATGGTCTCATGCGGTGTGGAAGGCTCTGTAAAGGGCCGTCTGGTTCCTACCGAATCCGACACCAAACAGCTTGCTGTGTTCCGTCGGTGAGTAGGAGTACCAGTGCCTTAATGGGCATTTTCTGGGTTAACTCGCTCCATCGTCGACCTCATCTATGACTTTTCATTAAGGTCAAAAGTAAATCCTTCTCAAATACAACGAACTTATGAGATAGCTCTCCCTTACTTGTACGTTAGGAAAAATCCATATGGAGTGATTAAAAATTTGGTAGCGAAACTTCAATGAAGAACTTTTGCCAAGGAACCCATGTGAAATACTTAAAAATAATTTTGAATATTTTTAAAAATATAATAACGGGATCTTACCACGATTTTTGTTTAAAATCAGTATCTGAATACTATTAAAATATTTTTTTACCGTTATAATATGTAGAATCTTAAAAGAGAATTTAAAAAAAATAATTTTGACTTCTCACACTGAGGCAATCATCTGATTTGACGAGTGAAGAGAGGCGAAAATTGTTTTCCATATTTCGATCTGTTTCCTTGGGAAAAATTTGTTAAGTTTTGTGGCCTGATTCACATACTTCATTTTCGCTTAAAAAGTCAATGAGCTACTATTTCATAGAACATTCAGAATGTTCCTTACTACTACTACTTACCAGCCCATATACGTCTCCACCGAGGAACGAAACCCGCATTGGGCCTAAATCCCTTTCGAAACACGAAGGGGATTTAGGCCATAGTCCACGACGCTGGCCCAATGCGGGTTTCGAAAATGAATTTTCTTGAACGGGCGGGGTTCATCACGATTTGAGCAAGTGATAATTAGAAATCTGTACACAAATCCGAAAAGACGAATTTAGTGGTACAGGCCCGCACCAGGATTTGAACCCGCCTTAAATAAAATAAGTCAAAGTTGTGAGTTACATTAGCATTTTAATCTTGATCTCTAAAGTCGACCAATATCTTAATGTGACTATGTTTAGTAAAAAGTACAACTTTTGGGATAGTCAATAAGAGCTATTTTACAATAACTCATCACACTAATTGTGAACCTTAACGATTATCACGAAAGTTGTACTTTACCCTTTCCCCGGTCATAAATTTCGACTTAATTATAAATTATAAGCATATACTATGTTTTTTTTTAAATTTATTAACGGCCATCAAACAGTTTCACAAAGGTTTACTTAAAAACTAGGTAAAATAGCTTAGGTTATTGTGGAACCAACATCGCTAGCCACGGATTACTAAGTAGAACTAAGTGAGTTACGGACAAATATTCCTTACATTAAAGTATTGTGTAGTGTGTGTGTTGTGTAGTATGTGTTTATAAGTATTTATTAGTAAGGCCGCTAGTGTTTAAATTCTATTCATCCCAGAACTAAGAACACAAAAGGGAAACGAATGCATCAAATAAATCTGTGCCTACTTAAACTTATGTAGAACGCAGTCGGCAGTCGTGACCTCGACCGTGCAGTGAAAGTACAACCTTGAACCACTGACCTAGAGTTCACTCTCGCTTATCAGTTATCTACAGAGGGCTCACTGGGTAACGTTTTTTCATAGAGTTAGACTCATATTTCAGAAGGAGACGCAAGACTTGATCTATAACTAAGTTTTTTTATTTATTATAAGATGGGTTAACTTTTGACCAATCTTGACCAAGATCATAGATGAGGTCAACAATGGAGGCAGTTAACCCAGAAAATGCCTTTAAGGCACTGGTACTCCTACGCACCGACGGAACACAGCAAGCTGTTTGTCGTCTGACTTTGGTTGGAAGGTTGTCGCGAACCAGACGGCCCTTACCCATCTTATAATAAAAAAATACAAATCGAATGCAGGATCCCTCGACCAAGAGGCAGTGCCACTACCACTGGACCTAACCGAATCGGAAATCGAGTAGGAAGCCATCTCATATCTCACAAACCGACGACTACAGTTTCAACATAGGATGAGCTATACAATTTTAGAGATGTTGTATAGATGGTATTCGAGAATTACGCGAGAACAAATGAATTATTAAAATTTATTTACTCATCTGTACTGTGTAATTAGAAACTTGGATTATTTTATTATCAATATGTACTATGTAACTAGCTTCCCGTTCGGTACTTCGATCCCGTGGGAATTTTGAGAATTAATTATACGCAATAAACCTTCCTCTTTAATTACTCCATCCATTGGTGAAAACCGTATGAAAATCCTTTCAGTAGTTTCTGTGTTTATCTCGTTTAAACAGACGCGGCGGGGGACTTTGCTTTATAACATAGAATGATGAGAACCTCGTGCATTGCTAACATAGACGCATGACGAAAAAAAGTTTGTTATGTCAATGTTGTTCTGCCTGTTCCGTACTGACGCTATGCGATAGAAAGAGATACATAAGACAAAATTATGTCAGCGTTCAGGTTAGTTTAGCATTTCCGCGTGTCGTTATATGAAGAGGGTCTGCGATTGGCCATCTACTTAGGCATGATGATTTCTTCAAAGTCATTATGGAAGGCAAGATGGAAGGAGGGGAAAAGGGCGACCGTGAAGACCATTCCGCAAAAGTTAAAAAAAAAACAGGAAGAAACGTCTCGATTTAAATTAGTTGGCGAAGCTTAAGTATGTAAATCAGTCCACTAAACATGTCCGACTCCCCTCTCCCAGTAAGACGAAGTTCGAGCCCCACAGGGGACGCCCATAGGCCTGTTACACAATTTTATTTGGGCTGAGAGCCATTTGCGCTCGCCACCTGCTCGGTGAAACTGTAAAGGCCATCAGTTGCCAACAGCGTAGTCATTTAGAAAAAAAAAAAAACTAAACAACTTTTCCTAAGGAACATAAACCGAAAATAATAAAAATGGTTGCCTCTCGATACAAATTGAGCGATCAGAAGTTTTCGACTTCTCACCGTGGATGCCTCGGGAAAGATTTTTCAATTTCATTGGTAAAATCACACTGTAGTCTCTCTAACTAATTAAAGTGACCATGTGGCCAACCAGAAATTAAGTTCGATATCGAGTGGTTGAAGAATATCCACCCAGGCGTAGTGCACGTCTATTTATGGACACGTTAAATTCGACCGCTACACTACAGTCCACTTCCCGTTACATGTTACACTATCCCTACAGTAATATTTCAACCAGCTGACGAGAACTGTTCTTATTTCATTTGCAAATAACTTAAAAAATATATGGAGGTCAGAATTACAGATCTCCGTATCTCTTTTTTGTTTTTGTAAGACCAGCACTCCGCTCGGGAATTCGGGAAAAATATGTAGCCTATGGGATAATGCAGCATCCTAATGGTGAAAGAACTTTTGAAATCGGTCCAGTAGTTTTTGAGTTTATTCGTTACATACAAAAATACAAATCTTTCCTCTTTATAATATTATTAGTATAGATTAACAACCAGTTAATTTTTCCGTGCTTCAGACGGCACGTGAAGCTGTCGGTCCCGGCTGTTGTCGTTAAAAGACAAAGGCCATTGTGCGGTTTAAAAACTCTAACACCAGGGTTAGCCAAGTTCGCCAAACACTTGACTATACCTACACGATAAGAAGAAGAACAACCAGTTTCAGAAACGCCAATTTAAGTTAATGCTACTTTAAATATCATATTGTCATCTTCTCAGTTGTTACGTAAACAAGGACGGCATTACAGTTCTTCTTCTTATCGTGTAAGTATAGTCAAGTGTGTGGCGACTTTAGCTAACCCTGGTGTCAGAGTTTTCAAACCGAACAATGGCCTCTGACTTGGTTTTAACGGCTGTAGTCAATCGACAACAGCTGGGACCGACAGCTTAACGTGCCCTCCGAAGCTCGGAAACGCTCGTGATAAATTGCCACTTTGGTCACCCATCAGGTTCCCTGCCTCTGTGTACGTTGTTTTACTTCACTGATCGGTTGGGATCAGCGAGCGCCACTGGGCCACGAGCGCTTCATTAAAGTTAAAGAAGCTTTAAGTAAAGTCTCTGTAACTGAATGCAAGTCTTACCATAGGCTAAAGCTTTAGTATGTAGTGTAGCCGCACGATTATAGCAAAACAACCAAAGCTTTGCTTGTCTGTACATATTATAAAGAGGAAAGATTTGATTGTTTGTTTGTTTGCATCAAATAGGCTCCGAAACTACTGGACCGATTTGAAAAATTCTTTCACCATTAGTATCCTACATTATCCGGGATGGACATAGGGTACATGATTTTCCCGAATTCTCACAGGAATGAAGTCCCGCGCGGGAAGCTAGTTTTGCTATAATCGTGCGGCTACACTAGCACTAGCCGGGTAACGGCTTAAGTTTGTAGAGGAATTAAGTAGAATAGAATAGAAAAAAATCTTTATTTTATAGGACATTCATGAAATACATACAAACAAACATTAAAGGATTTAAATACATACATACGCATTCGTTTTATTGACCCTTCTGACTCTACGCCTATTCGCAAAGGTGCAGTCTTCCCCAGAGAAGCAGGCAAGAAACTCTGAGTATGTAGAGCCTACATACTTACTTCGCTGGCTCAACGACCATAAATTTACCTAAATAAATTTTAGGATAAGGCCAGGACAGAATATCAGCTACTGATGATTCTGCCGAGTCAACACGCTGGGTCCTGGACAGATTTGCTGGACTTATCTACACTAATATTATAAAGAGGAAAGATTTGATTCTTTGTTTGCATTTAGTGACTACGAAACTACTGGACCGATTTGAAAAATTCTTTCACCATTACAATGCTACATTATCCCTGACTAACATAGACTAAATAATTTTCCCGAATTCCCACTGGAACGAAGTTCGGGGCGGAATGCTAATTCTTTCATAAGTTGTGGTTTAGTTGAAGGTTTTTTTTAATATCTTTTATAGCGAATGGGTTCGCTCTTGAACACAATCTAGCCCAGGGGCGAAGATGTGGTCGAGGATGTCCCAAGCTCACCCAGAAGATGCCTATTCACTCGAACTTTAAGGAACTGGAGTTAAATGAGCCCGGAAACACAGACACAGGCAGATAATTCCATTCCTTAGTGGCGCGCAGTATAAAAGATGAAGAGAAGTGCTCAGTACGGATCCGAGGAATTTCGACAAGGTATTAAGTGGTACGCCGCGGTGCGTCTGGATGTCCGGTAGAAGAAAGGGATAGGCGGAATGAGCTCGTGCAGCCCTCTGTACGTTGCTTAACCTCATTAATCGAGTCTGAACAGTGAGCGCAGTTAACCTACCCACATAATGCTGCAGTATTGTCAATCGCGGCACGTACAGTGAGTCGACAAAGTGGGCCGGTTGCGTCACGGCGGCGCGGGCGTTTGCGAAACAATACCTATGCGCTGGCGCATCAGGCCTGCATACGCCAAAATTCTTGCAGTTGCATTGTAGTGTTATAGTTTAGTGATTTTGAGAATGAATGTTTTGGGATTGCAAGTTAATTTGTGAAGTTCTATGACTTCATACCACAAGTTTTAAAAACTTAAGACGAATTTATAACCGGAAGGTTGCAGGTTCAAATTGTGGTGCGGGCCTGTACCACCAAATTGGTCTTTTCGGATTACGTTTACTTTCTCATTAATTATCACTCAGCGGTAGAGGAAATCATCGTCATGAAACTTGGACGTCTAAGAAAATTCGTTTTCGCAAGGCACGCGGTCCACCAAGCCACATTGGGCCAGCGCAGCGTGGTGAACTATGGCCTAAATTCCCTTAGATTACACGAGAAGAGTAACATAATCTATGATTGCTGGTGACATATTTTCGTTCACATCAACGGACACGCTCTTTTCGGATAAGATACCGATTTCTGACGCACAATAGTATCGTCATATCACATACTTCACTCTGGTTGGTAGCCATTGAGCAATCATTTAATAACTGGCTTGACGCACTTAAAACTCTGAAGCCCCGTATTACAGAAGGAGACTCAGTCTTGATCTTTACTTAAGTATTGGCTGTCTCTTTCGCTCACTATCAAAATGACAAAGATGACTCGCGTTCTGTAAAACGGACCCGAGAGTGCCGGAATCAGGCGCGGTTTAGAAAATCTACATAGCAGAATGAAAGATTAATCACATTACTGTTTTAGTAGGATTCAGAGCTTTACATTGTATGGAAATACTAGTCCTATTGAACCATAGACTTATCGTAACTAGGATTTTCACTTTATCCACCCGATTTTTATTTGTAATTTTGTAACTAGCTGACCCGACAGACGTTGTCCTGTCTTTTTTCTTATGTTCCGCTCAACTTTCTTAATTTTTTCATTCATAAGAACCTTCTGCTGACAATAATAAACACAACAAGAAAAGAATTGATAAATTGTTCCATCCGTTCACGTGTGATGCGTGACAAAGGGAAAAAGTGATTCATTTTTTTATGAATATACCTACAGGGCTTTAGGTAAATCTCTTTCAACCTCTCGGGTGGTTAATCAGTCTATGAAACTGAACAACTTCCCCAAAGAACATAGGTCAAAATACGAAAAAAAATTATTTTGAGTTCCCATACAAACTTCATCAGCATATAGCGCATTTTGTATGGGAGATCAAAATTTTTTTTTCGTGTTTTGACCATGTTTTTTGGGGAAGTTGTTCAGTTTCACCTAAGCCCTGTAGATAAATAAGATGAAATTCTGTAAAACTATCGCATTAACACGAATTTGCTCGACCCAAATTTACAGCGACGAGCACAATTAAGGTATTATCGTTTGAATTTAAAAAAAGGATACTTTAGGTATTAACTATTGCAACACAATGTGATATTTAGCACATCAACGCGAAATTTTACACTTCCTTTGTTGATACTGCTTAATTGGTATTGTATTGTATACTATGTGTTTAATTTTGTAACCAAGTTAATTTTGGAAATCAAACATGATTTATATCCAGGAGAGAGAAAATTCGAATTAGCGCTGCTCTTATATTAAGAGAGAAATATATAAATAAATGAGTACTGCAGTTGTAATGTACACGGCAGCACATTAAGCAATACATATTTTCTTTAACCTTTTTACCGCCAAAGTCTGATATATCAGACGTTTAAGTTTCGTGCCCGCGCCGCCAAAGTCTGATATACGTATAAGAATTTTTTTTTAACTTTAATATTGTTCACCAAGCGTTCGCAATACGCCACGACATTAAAAAAAAAAATGTTGGCGTGTGATGAGCGTTTTTGACGAAAACTCTTGGCGCTAAAAGGGTTAACGTCGCCCTTATCTCGCTCGCTTACGTAGAGCAAACGAGTAATCTAACGTGCTGCTATCTGTACTATGAATACGAATTTATGGATGTCGCTGTTAGTTTTTGCATCAAATCTGCTGGGTGCGTGGACATTTTAAGTAGTGTAAGTGTAACTCACCAATACACACACACAAACACTTGATTATACCAACACGATAATAACAAGAACTCACCAATAAACGGCTTCCCGTCGAGTCTCTTCATCCAATAGAACCGCTGGCTGTGCGGCTTGTTCTCCCGGTCGTACTGCTCCCACTGCTGGCGGAGGAAGGTGTAGCAGACGCAGCAGCACTTGACGCAGCCGTCCTCGTCTCCGTCTGGACGGTAGCCGGTGGGCGGGGCGTGCGCGCCGAGGAACGGGAAGTAAGGCTCCGAGGCCTGGCGACAATGTATCATGTGTTAGTATCATCTATTTGGAAAAATGACAATTACATGTCAGGTTCCGTGATCGTGAAGTGGAGGACCGAGATTGCCAGTTGTTGTTCAGAAGCTGTTACATGTTGTTTTAAGGGACAGCTCAGCAAATACTTATATGATGGGATCTACCTATAACTATGATTGGCTACATATAATTATTAATTTACCGGAAACGTCACGGATTTTAAGTTATTTTCATACTTTGGTGCTACTACGCAACGTAATGCGCCCCGCACCTATTAGAATGCGATGCAATGCTGGTTGTCGTGTTTTCCGCAGTTTTTTATTGCAAAATGGAGTGTTTCGAATAAATAATTTAATTTTAAAGCAGAAAGTTCCTAAGAATAATTCAAGGTTTCAGTTTTTCAGTTTTTGCTAAGCTGTCCGTTACTTCCTGTATGAAATACAGCTATGTCTTCAATACAACGTTGGCTCACACACATCTTTTGCCAGTTTTTCTACAGAAGCGATACAAATTTACCTAGAACAGCGCCAGTTCTGAAAATTAATAGAAAGAAGCATGTTGAGGTCCTCGCGAAACTAAAAGGATCATTAAGGATTTTTCGCAACAATGTATAATTCGTCCTTTTACAAATGTCTTCGTAATTTTTCATCATCTTGTTTTGAAGTGAAATAACCAAGTTTTCCTGACCTCTGTCTAACACAACATCTCGCATACTGACGAGCTCTTACTAAATGTGCTACCAAAGACCACACAAACATCAGAAGACAAAGCTGGTTACCCAATAAAGTACAAGCTATGGGAAACTTCAATGGGAAAACTAATGGCTTATAATGCCGACATGATTCTTTATTACAGACACGATCACGTAGAATTTTACACGTCGTCGGTACTCACCGTAACTACCTTCATTTCATTCTGGAATTCTTCGCATTTTTCGACTTACGTATTGACCATCATTGACAACGATTTTTCTTTAAGAAAACACGAGAAATATAAGAAAACACTAGATTTTATTTTGTCTTTTCTTAAAGAAGTTCAGCAGTTACTTATTTACATTTTCGTACTAAAAAATAATTATTAAGCAGTTCTTAGGTTCAGCACATTAATTCTTGACACGTTTGTCCGCATTTCTTCAATAAAGTATTTTTGTATACTTAGTTGTGGCAAATAAGCTAAGTACTTCAGAGTTATTCAGATATTAAGTTAATTAGAAAATAAGAAAAGTATAATTGAGTTAAAAAGAGCAACCCTCGGAGTTTCTTGCCTATTCTTCTCCTGAGGAAGACTGCACCTTTGCGAATAGGCGCGAAGATAATAATATAATTCACTACTTTGACATTTTAAGTATTCTGAATGTTTTCTACACTCATATCTACACTAATATTATAAAGAGGAAAGATATGTACCTATTTAGGTTTGTAATGAATAGGCTCAAAAAGTACTGGACCGATTTCAAAAATTCTTTCACCATTAGGATACTACATTATCCCTGAGTAACATAGGCTACATAATTTCCATGAATTCCCACGGGAACGAAGTCCCGAGCGGGATGCTAGTTATGTATAAAGAGGAAAGATTTGTATTTTTGTATGAAACGAATACAATTAAAAACTACTGGATCGATTTCAAAAATTCTGCTACATTATCCCTGAGTAACATAGGCTACACAATTTTTCCGAATTCCCATGCTAGTATGAAATAAAGTTATTTTTGACTTTGATTTTCTATTTCATCTGATTAATTGGATCTCTAAAGATTCTTTTTAAGAAGGCTGCCCCACTAAAAAAAATCGTGTCTGTGACCTATGATTGCGTCTGTATCAACTGTGAAGCTTATCTGCACTTAGCCTGTACGTTGGGTGTTTTATTTTTTTGCTTGAGAACCTAACACAATGGCTACCGCTGGTCCCACGAGCTCAACTGCTCATACAACGTGGCGCCAGATCGTATATTACACACGGTAGCACATCAGACTACACATGTTGACCTTGATCTCGCCCTTAACTCCATCGTAGCAGCGGATTTTCATAGTGCAAAATAGGTAACCTGACGTGCTGCCGTGTGTACATCGCCAATCATGTTCTAGATAACTGGTAAAAAATTGATTGGCGTTGGCGTTAGGAAGAATAAGGTCGAAGCGCGTCTTAAGGAAAAATGCTGAGAGATTGATGATAGAAGAAAGAATATATTGGGTCATTATCATTATATAAATTATTACTAGCTTTCCGCCCGGGACTTCGTTGGAATTCGGGAAAATTATGTAGCCTATATTCATCGGGGATAATGTAGGATTCTAATGGTGAAAGAATTTTTCAAATCTGTCCAGTAGTTTCGGATCCTATTCAATGCAAACAAACAAACAATCAAATCTTTCCTCTTTACAATATTAGTATAGATTATTATTACAAGCCCTCAGGACCCCACTGCTGGGCAAAGGTTTCCTTGAAATTAGTTAACGAAAATTAAGAATGTGAATAAGCCTACGAAACTAAACAACTATGCCCAAGGAACATAGGTCGAAACTATAATAAAAATAATATTCACCTTTCCATACAAGTTGTGCGATCAATTCAATTGTTTTTGAATGGAAAGCTGATTTTTTTTTGAGAATTTTATGTGTTCTATGGAGAAAGTTATTCATTTAATGGGTAGAATCACTTCCTAAAGTTTCGCTAGTTTAAAAGTCACCCATATGCATGGCAAGGTTCCAGCACTTCGTTCCCCTGACAATCAGGAAAATTATGAAGCCAATGAGTTCTGATGTCTAACTACATATGTATATTATAGCAAATTTTTTTCATAATATATCATGTATTTCACCCCAAGGTTGCTTTCAAGCAATAAGGCTGCCTTGTACACTATATTCTATGGAATATGTCTTGTATTGTGTATCCTTGTGTACAAATAAATTGAAGGAGAAACAAACATCCATCCATTGTCAAAAACTTTCGCATTTACAATATTAGTGAGACAGTAAGACTACGCCATTTTTCTGACGATACTTCTTCTTCTTCTTATCGTGTAGGTATAGTCAGTGTGGCGAACTTGGCTAATCCTGGTGACAGAATTTCCAACCGCACAATGGCCTCTGACTTGGTTTTAACGACTGCAGTCAATCGACAACAGCCAGGACCGACAGCTTAATGTGCCCGCAGAAGCACGGAAACCCTAGTGATATATTGCCACTTTAGTCACCCATCAGGTTCCGTGTCTACGTTTCTGACCCTCACTGATTGGTTGAGATCAGCGCGGTTACAAGCGCTTCCGGTACAATAACTGCTTACAATCATCTTAACATTAACGTCCCGAAAGCAATGTCACCCAATTCTGACTGCCAATTATAAATTAATTGCAACTGGTTGGAAGCACAAAACCGGATCAAACCGGCTGACCGACTGTCGCGCTGTAAAGCTATTTGACATTCGACACATGTCCATTCGTTAATCATTTGTTGAGCACGCTCTGTAGTGTTGAATATTGTATCAATTGAGGGCTGAAAATCTGTGTTGCTATTCTGCAACTCAGGCTGATAGAAATCGCTGAGCCGAGGCCTTTTTGCTCATTGATATTATTTTTGACATGGTTATTAATTATTTATTATTTTGACATGTCTGCTACTAATTTCTACCTTCACAATCATTAGAAACGCAATTTCTGTAACAACACTTATTTACTAAGTTCTGGCAAATAAACTATTCTAGCATTCTTAAGCTTGTTTTATTTTAACCCGCGACAAAAAAGAGGGGTTAAAGTTAGAAGCGTGTATCTGTGTGTCTGGATGTATGGGTGTCTGTTAGTGGCATAGTAGCTCCTAAACTAATGGACCAATTTCGATGCGGTTTTTTTGTTTGAAAGCTGACGTAATCGAGATGGTTCCAAGCTATATTAAACCAAAATTTGTTAAGCAGTTTAAAAGTTTTAAGCAATCGAATGTTGGGTGTGATCGATTTTTTTAAAATTTTAGAGTTATTGTATTTAATGAGGTGATTGAGTGATGAATTATAATTAGTTAGCGAAAATTAGATATGTGAATCAACCTAACAAACTGAACAACTTTCCCCAAGGAACATCGATCGGTTGAAATAAGAAAAATAAAACGGGCAAGTGCGAGTCAGACTCGCGCATGAAGGGTTTCGTTCCGTACCATTACCTATAAAACCGGCCAAAAGCGAGTCGGACTCTATAAAAACCATTACCTCTATAAAAGCGGCAAACAAATCACGTTTGTTGTATGGGAGCCCCCTTAAATAATTTATTTATTCTACTTTTTAGTATTTGTTGTTATATCAGAAACCAAAATGCATCATCTGTGAAAATTTTAACCTTGTGACTATCACGGTTCATGAGATACAGCCTGGTGACGGACGGACGGACGGACAGCGGAGCCTTAGTAATAGGGTCCCATTTTTTCCCTTTGGGAACGGAACCCTAAAAATGAAATGAAATCCCATTTATTTACCCATACAGAACACAACAAATTAACCAAACCAGTAACATATAATTTACTTATAGCTCAGTCTGTGGGGAAATGCAAAGGCCTTTGCATTGCAAAAGGTGGTGTAGAAAATGTTTTGACACAATATTGTTTAGGTATGGCAGGTTAATAAAAATCCAAGTTCTCGACCTTGGAGGACCCAGGCGTTAGCCGCCATCTTGAATTAAAGGTGCCAAAATTAGGTATATTTTAAATAACTTCTCAATTGTTTACTAAATCACAAAAGTGTCTATGAAGGATTCAAAGAAGACAAAATTGCCTACATTTTTTGCATACATGATTATTCTGTAAGTCTTAAAGGTAAAAAGTTACAAGTGACGGAAATAATAATATTTACAAACTGACTGGGGGGATACACAGCGCACAGCCCAAACCGCTGGACTTACGGACTTGAAATTTTGCACATAGATACCTTATGTAATGTAGGCATCCACTAAGGAGCGATTTTTGGAAATTCCACCCCTAAGGGGGTTAAATAGGGGGTGGAAGTTTGTATGAAGTTAGGATCTTAGAACTTCGTATGTAGGCTGATGATTAAAAAATAATGAACACGTGTATCAGCGATTTTGGAAATTCTACCCCTAAGGGGATTAAGGGGGTTAACTGACTGACATATCAATGCACAGCCCAAACCGCTGGGTCTAGAGACTCCGAATTTCGCTTGTAACTTTTTACCTATAAGACTTACAGAATAATCATGTATGCAAAAAATGTAGGCAATTTTGTCTTCTTTGAACCCTTCATAGACACTTTTGTGATTTAGTAAACAATTGAGAAGTTATTTAAAATATACCTAATTTTGGCACCTTTAATTCAAGATGGCGGCTAACGCCTGGGTCCTCCAAGGTCGAGAACTTGGATTTTTATTAACCTGCCATCAGTGGCGTGCATTCCATACAAGCAGAAAAGCAGTGCCTACCCTAGGGTATTCAAGGAAAATAAAACAAAAATTAAATATATAATGTACACTAACGATCACAGAATCAAACGAATATAAACGTTTTACTAAATCACGTTATCTACATTATATTTTTACCGAATTGAAACTTTTTCAAAACAGCGCCATCTAGTTCAACATTAGAACTACTCGTAGTAAGAAAAGAGAGCCGTGGCGCTGGCGCCGCCCCGCCGCTTGATGGCGAAGCTTATAAGCACTCGTTTGAAATGCCTTTTTTGTTGAAAAATGCTGGCTTCTGATTGGCTGTTTCGCCTTTCCCGCGAAAAATTAACGAACTGATTGTATGGTGAAAAAAGCTCTGCCTATAAAGCGATGCTACCAAATTGAGAAGTGTCAATATTTGGTAAGTTTGGAGGGGCTGTTATAGATTTTTAATTTTGCGGCATTTTTTTCTTAATGGATTGTTTTTCTTTTGCAACTACGAACGAAAACTTTTGCAAATTATTGTTTTATCAGTTTATAGTGATTATTAGACATTTGTTTAGAACAAAATGAGTACAATAAGTTGTGAAAAATGTGGTGATGATGCTTGTTTGCCGAAACTGCGTAATTTTTCAAGTTTACCTTTTCAAGAAAAAGTAAACATTATCGCAAAAGGTCGAGTAAGACATTTTAATACTAAAATATACGACATTCATAATAATTGGCTCACGGGCTGTGTGCATACTAACCGCTTATTTTGTGTTCCGTGCATTTTGTTTTCAAACTGTTATACATATAAAAGTTTGGAAGCACATGTTATTTTGATTTGAATAACCTTAGGTTGTTTTAACTAACATTCTAAAATCTTAATAATTTTTGTCACTAAAAGTTCACTGCCTACCCTGCCTAAAATGTCTATGCACGCCACTGCCTGCCATACCTAAACAATATTGTGTCAAAACATTTTCTATACCACCTTTTGCAATGCAAAACTACCAACAGACTGAGCTATTAAGTATGTGTAAGTGCACAAACCTTAACACCTAAGGAGGTGAAATGCGGATTCAAATTTTGTATGGAGAATACAATTTTTTTGGACATTTTGACTCAAAACTTCAAAATGTACAAAAAATTGACACGTGTTTCGCGATTTTTCGAAAATTATATCCCCTAATGGGTCAATAATGAAATGGGTGATTAAAAGAGTTCTTTGCGCGAGCGAAGCCGCGGGAAAAAGCTAGCACTGTCATATAATTGAAGTTAGCAAAAAATTCAGCAATAACAATTTAAAAATCAATCTACCCTATCTTCGAAACTGGTTAAAACCGGTGTTCCAATTGTGCGCGCCGTAAAGAAGTTGACTCTTTGACACCGGTCAATTCCGTGCGCGGCAGCGAATGAATTTGTTTTGATACGCGCCTCTATTCATCAGACAGACGATATCGTTAGCGATAGAGGTAGACATGGCTTTATGTACGTACAAGTCTATATTTTGAGGCTTGGTGTGACATATGCTCACCCTGGTGCTTTTCACCGTCACACACAGTATACAACGACACTACACATTAAGTCTTATGATTAAGACACATATTGCCTTTTTTGTTCCTGTTTTTTTTTTACCAACCCATATACGTCCCACGGGCACGAGCCTCCTTTCTTTCTTGTTATTGTAAAAAATAAACTGTTTTTGTTCTCTTACTTTTTTTTTTTATAATAAAAATATTAGCATCCACAGACTTGATGTCCGTGCCCTTGTCTAGATTAAGTGTTATATTGTTAATACTTGCTTTTTCTTTTAAAAATATTTTACTATACTTTTCATAGTAGTTTACAGTAGATAAATAGCTATAATAAAGATATATATTTATATATTACATAATGTATTTTTCTAAACCAGTGACGGTTCCCCGCTGTTGCATCCAGACCTCAAAGCATCCATGACGGCTCTGTCTCGACTTTTGATCGCCATTGACCACTTTTTCCCTGTCTGCCGCCTCTGCTTCTTTGATGTTCTCTTACTTTGTTCGTTTTGTATTTTGTGCTATGTTTTAGCCGTTGTTTATACACAAGCGATGTGGCGATGGCGCGGCGGCGGCGGTCAAAGCAACGTAAAATCAATCTTCAAAAGCTACGTAGCAAAGGTTTTTTTGTCCGTCGCTCCGTCTTCAAGTGGCGGATGTCCCTTCTGTAGATGTTAAGATTCATTTTACGTTGTTTTAAGGCGACTACAGCACCCGATCGTTCTTGAGCAAAAGGCGGCACACATAGGAATAGTGCCATCTCCGTCTCTCAACAGGCCTGGCCCGACAGTGCGAACAGTGTCGATACAGGAAGTTTACGCACGCACACATGGACTATGAAAGTGTGTGTGCGTAAAAATAAGTTCGAAAATTAGAAAAATGAGATTTATGGAAAATTAACAGCTTAAATCGAAATATGCGTTAACTACTTATAGAGAGTGTTCAATCATGAACATTTTGATATCAAATTCAAGTTCCTGTGTGCATTTTACTATCGTTTTTACAATTTAAAAGATACACAATATTGGGTATTTAGAGGTTACTTTATGAGCTTTTTCTATAGAAACAAAAGTGCTGAATCATGTTTTCAGAAAACTACTTATCTAGTTTATGTCCTGAATATTACCGTAGTATTTTTTTCTTTGATTTAATGCAGTGCGTCATGCTTATCTACGCATCATAAAATCGTAATTTATGTGCTGTGTCGCCTTCATTGCCGCATCACGGCACTTGCGTATAAACAGCGCCTAACGAGTGAATAAATGTTATATCTATCTATCTATTTATTACTAAGGGTCAAGCGCCTAGCACAAACACTAAAAGTAATTGATTCCTGTGTTTCAGCAAGCGACTTAAATTGCATAAAACCAATTACCAATGACGATTAAACTAAACTGGTAACACTATCTACCTCTTTTCCTAGTGGTATCAACGTGACCGGAGCAAGTGCTCGATTGATTGGGTCACCTGCCAAGGCAGGAGCGGAGGGAACTCGCTTTGATTCGTTCGTATTGCACAACTTCGCACTTCATCAGATTTTCCAGGCCCCATTCTGCAGGCTAATTCCACTAAAAATGTAAGTCCATGATTTTTGTGATTTTGCCAATGTCACATTCTAATGTGTATTTAATTAAAATTCGTCTTGGAAAGGCGTGCGATCCACCAACCCGCACTTAAGGCCTGGTGGACTATGGCCTAAATTCCTTCCGTGTTTTGGGGAGGCCCGTGCCATGCCCCTCGGTGGGAACGTATATAGGATGATAAAATAAAATAATTAAAATATAGTATTCGACAATATCAAGTAAATAAACCCTTTACGGGTTGTAATAAGTCAGAAGAGGATCCGTTGATCAGCAGGGTGCATCGCTAGCAGATAAGGATAACTAAGATATTACGACCCCACACATCCACTAAGAAATTGCAACTGCGCGCTTGCGGCTGTCATTTACGACGTGACATTGATCTTATTTTAAAGCCTCTAAGTGACGTGGTTTTGCCATTTATTCTTACTTTTGTAAATGTAAAAGTGTGTCTGTTTATTCTCACGTAGTAACGGAGCGACGAACCGACCTGATTTTTTGCCTTTAGTAGATGGACTGCTGAGAAGATATATGTAGGTAGGCTAATTACCTATAACGTGGTTATAGGTATAATTCCATATACTTACCTATAAACCACGTTATTGCGAACCTGTAATAACTCTAAAACCAAAAATTGTGTACCACACCCAACATTCAATTGCTTATAACTTATAAGCGGCTAAACTAATTTTGATAAACTATAGCTAAGAACCATCTCGATTACTTCAGCTTTCAAACAAAAAAAACAGCACTGAAATCGACCTATTCGTTTAGGAGCTACAATTCCACACACAGACATACAGATACATAGATACACACGTAAAACTTATAACACTGTCTATAGACAGAAACCACCGCTGGCTTAGGTAAATAAACAGAATAAAAATGTATTTAAGTATATTTTAGTTTCTTTATATGTATTTATTGTAAACTCAAATGGAGTATAAAATCTGTTGAAAATGTAAAATTAGTATTAAAAATATAAATTATAATAAGACAAGGGCACGGACATCAAGTCTGTGGATGCAAAATTAAGTGTAAATTAAAAAAAAAACTTATAATACTCCTTTTTTGTCGGGGGTTAAAAAAGAAATGTCAACTAGTTGCTCAATTTGCGACGTCTTGCAGTTTTTTTAGTAGAATCGGCCTGCAGTCCAGGAATAGGAATCCATAGAACGTTATCTTTGAAACGGAAAGTATTTCCGATTCGAAATGCACGTTGCACCAACGTGTTTCACAGGCAGGGAGGTGCAATGTTTTAGTGTTTACGGCTAACGTTGCATACCAACCGATTGGAGCGTCGGCGCGGCGGTCTAACGGCTAACGGGTCGGAATCGTAAGCGAGAGGTACCGAGTTCGGTCCCCAGTGCCGCCATGTACCAACGACTCGTTTTCGGAGTTACGTACATTAGTTGAACACTAACTGATGCTCTTACGGTGACGGAAAACATAGTGAGAAAACCTACACGTTCAGGAGACTGAATGTGTAATAACCATGATCCAATCCGGTCATCAGGTTTCCCTGTTAGCAGGGTCACGGAGGTCAGATGGCAGTCGCTCCACTGTAATGACTTGAGCTGCCAGAACCTGGATCATGGTCAAGCGTACCCTAAATGAAAAACGGGATCAAGCGCTAGGAAGAAGAAGAGTTGCGTCGATGATTCCGACGGTATAATTAAATCCTAACAGAATTGTTTACGACTTTTAAGTTAATGCTGTAACTGGTAATTGAAATCATGTGGAAACCTTCACCTTTCAGACTCTAAGGTCTGTATAACAGAAGGAGACTCAAGCCTTGATCTATACTTAAGTATTAATTGCTATAAAAATGACAAAGACGTCTGCTACGCAAGTATGGATCAGAGTCTGAGTCGCGTTCTGTAATACAAACCTAAATGTTTAACCCTGTGGCGCGACCGGCTCAGTCGATAGAGTTTTTATACATACATGCATACGCTCACAGGCTTGTTTAATAGTATATTGTGCAACTCGGGAATAAAAGACGGATTTTAAGCGAGGGCCAAAGTTGGATCACGAGCAAATGAAGGATTCTAAATTATTGAATCACGAGCGTAAGCGAGTGATTCAAGTGTTAGAATCCTGAATGACGCGAGTGATTCATAGCCCTCGATGAAAATCCGTTTTATTCAAGAGTTGCACATTATATTTTATACCATGACCTCGAGAAAAAGAAAGATTTAAGCGGAAATAAACATTTAATCAAGAAAAAAGGAACGTTACATTAATGAAAATGTACAGAGGTCAGCGCATCAGGTAACCCCATTTTCATTGCAAAACCGCTCTTATCGCAACGGCACAGAGTGAACGCTTGTGGTAACCCGATGTGCGGCCCTATGTACATAAAAATTTGAACAATTACTAAAGTTTACAGTAATTTTCTTGTTGTTGTCGTTAAGGGTGATCAACTGATCAATCTGTGACGAGATATTTATTTCTTGTCGACGTATTATTAATTAATGACAGCAAAGAACACACATTTTTATTTTAAAGTTTTAAACCTGTCGAAAATGTTGACCAATCCAATATTGAAGAGTTATCTGCGCAAGGAGTTTAAATTTCGAATATTCTTTGCGATGGACGTCGTATGTCTATACATTGGAGTGTTCGAAGTTTAAACACCAAAATTGACAAAAAAAGTGCTCTTTTTTTACGTGTTTTGCGGGAGCCAAAGAATCTTTTTAAGGTTCTAAATTCAAATATCAAAACTGTGACTAAAAGAGCTCTTTATCCCCCAAAAAAAGAAAAAAAGAAGCTTTTTATAGGGGGAATGGTATAAATAATGTTAAACATCTAATAGAGAAAAAAAATCGATGCTGGCTGAAAAATGTCACGGGGCATCCAATTTTTTCTTTTGGACGTCGCCCTCTGCAGCACCCTGTATATGTATATTCTATGTATGTATGTAGTGTGTATATACCTGCGCGCCAGGCTTGTGCCTCAGCGTGTAGCACTCGCTGAAGCCCGCCCCGCCGCACACGAAGCACACGGCGTCCCCCGGCTTCTCGCGCGGTGACGTCGGCGTGGACCCGCATAGCGAGCTCTTCATGTACGCCTTCGCTTTCTCCATCCCGGCCGACCTGGTGGCAAACACAAGCTGGCTTTAGCTACTGAAGATCTGGACCCTTAGCGCGGCGCGCCTTAAGCTATGTATTGGAATACTATGAGAAACGAACACACAACACGAAAAGCAACGGAGTGCGTTGCAAAGCGCGGTCTGTGACTGCATCTGGAGGAAACTGCGCCTATACATATTAAGTTTATAGATATATTTATTATTCTCATTAAAGATCATTATACGTCATAATTTGTATGTATTTCATGTAATCTTGACTTGTTTTAAGTGGCATCCTGAATGTCCTATAAAATAACGATTTTTTATATTCTATTCTATAACACTAAGCTTTCGCGATTTGAACACATAATTAAATACTAAAACGGGTTTAAATTTGCGTATATATCTTAAGAATAGGTAATTTTAACCGTGACCACGGCGCAGCGCGTGCAACGCGTCGAGACGTCGGGAACTTATAGGTAAAATCATGATATATATACGCGAATTTAGACTTTTTTTAGTATTTAAATAAGATCATACGTTTACTTAATTATACGAAGCCCATGTCTTACTCATGGCTATGTTTAACAAAAAAGACACTAGTTTTAGTGTCCAATAAGTCAGTCTTTTGAGGAAATATTCACGTCGTTTTCTTAACATATAGATACCGTCATGTAAGTGTCCAACAATGTATACGTATATGACATCATGCTTGCTTTAAACCAACACAGAGCAGACCAAACACAGCCTACCAATTAGCCTACGACATACGACTACATACAAACATCATATCATATCGATCAACTGTCTGTCTGTCATCCGTGTCCGTACAAATTTATTGAGGGCCACTCGAGTACATCGAACAGGTTTAATGTTATCGAAAAATCGCTCTTATGACAAGGACGTACGATTCTCCTGGTATAGGTATATCCGTAGATACGTTTATTCCAGAGAGACTAAGGTATATAACGGTTATATAAACACAGCTGTATTTGTGTTGCATTTAGGGGAGCCTAAAAGCGCATAGTATCGAGTATGCACGAATTCAATTAATCAACACATTGGATTTTGAGCCTTATATGGCCTTCTATAAGAGTATAAATCGTGGTTATAGTGTAGTATGAAGTACTCTGTATAAAACAACATGTAGTAGCAATATAACGACTGCGAATTAAGCTCCCCTGCCCAGACAGGCATTTGATCGAGTGCATCGCTGGATATAACATAAATATACGTGTTCAATCTATTATCAACTGACACTAAATCCTTCCGCTCTGGACTAAGAAAAAACGGAAAATCATTAAAAAGTAGGTAGGTGGATATATTATACTTGCTTTTGCCTTCATCTTAACTGGATATGAATATTTTTATAGTGAAACTAGCATTCCGCTCGGGACTTCGTTCCCGTGGGAATTCGGGAAAATCATGTACCCTATGTTCATCACAGATAATGTAGGATTCTAATGGTGAAAGAATTTTTCAAATCGGTCCAGTAGTTTCGGAGCCTATTCAATACAAACAAACAATCAAGTCTTTCCTCTTTACAATATGTATAGATATAGATGGCATAATTCTTGATCTCAATCTAGACCACGGTTATAGATGGGGTCGATGATGGACCGAGTTAACCCAGAAAATGACATTAAAGCACTGGTACTCCCGAACACAGCAAGCTGTTTGGCGTCGGACTTTAGTAGGAGGGTGGTCGTGAACCAGACGGCCCTTTACAGAGCCTATATACCACACCGCATGGGACCATAGGACGAAACCTCAAGTTCGAAACAAATTAAGGTGTCGTTGCCTAGCCTAGGATGGATTAACTAAGCTCCTAGTCCAGCTAGGAATCCTCTAGTTACCTCCTATGAAGTACAGACAACACCACGTCAGGTTACCCATTTGCACTACGAAAGCCGGCGCTATCACGAGCGAGATAAAGGCGACGTCAAGGTCAACATGTATAGGTTGGTGTGCTGCCGTGTGTCATTCATAATTCATCCATATTAGCCTATTGCAGTCCACTGCTGAACATAGGCCTCCCCCAAGGTGTGCCACTTTGCAAGATCCTCCGCTGTTTTCATCCAGCCACTACCCGCTATCTTCTTTAGGTCATCTGACCATCTGGCTGGGGGGCGTCCTACACTACGTTTGCCAAGACGTGGTCTCCATTCGACAACCTGTCTACTCCAACGCTCATCGGTTCTGCGACAGACATGGCCAGCCCACTGTCACTTCAGCTTGCTACACTTTTGGATAGTATCCATCACTCCGGTTTTCTGTCGGATAACCTCGTTTCGGGTTCTATCCCTTAGCCGTGTGTACATATAATCAAAAACGGAATCAAATTGACTTGAAATAATCGTCTGCGTTAAAATGCAAGCCAAGCGAGATGCAGTGCTAAATAAGATTCGTTGCACTTTAATTCTGACGAACCGCAGCTCTGACTCAGCGGTAACGGTACTCCGGCGAAAATACCGCAGCTAATGGGTTCGACTTTTTCGCCACTTTTTTAATGGTACAACTCGTTTTAATGGCTACTTCATGAGTTTGAGAATCATTTAGTGGGTGGGTGTGGAAGAAATTACAAAAATTAAACAATAAGGAAGATATTGCGCTTAGCGATAAGGCCGCCTTTGCGTACTTTTGTATTTAAGCTATGTAAAAGTTTTTTGTGATTGTGTGCAATAAAGAGTAATCTATCTATCTATCTATATTCCTAATTGAAACAATGTTACGGCAAAAAACTAAGTTAAAAATACAAATACGCTGACACAGCATTTTTGTGAAAAACACACGTTTGTTCTTGTATAACTTGTATGTTTTTTTTTGTTTTTGTTGAAAAAAAAATTGAATAAATTTTGATTTAATTTATATGGGACCACCTCTTACTTATCGTTCAAAAAAAGAATCTTCAAAATCCATTCAATTTGCGGAGAAATCGTGTAACAAACATAGGGGGCTGTAAATCCTTATGTGGGGAATTTCACGTTTGGAAATTGTTCGCCTAATTACTCGATCTACGACAGCAACTCGCATAGGGCAGTATGGTCGGTGAAGGTTGTGAATGCAGCCTCACCACGGAGGAGAATGCATACTAAAGTAACTATATTTTAAACTTCGCTTCATAATAACTCTAAAATTAAAACTTGAATCACCCCCGACACATTCATCGTTTCTTAACATTTAAATGGCTGAACCATTTTTGATTAAATATAGCTAAGAACCATCTCGATTACGTCAGCTTTTAAACCGAAAAAACCGCATCAAAACAGGTCCATCCGTTTACGAGCTACGATGCCACAGACAGACACACAGATACAAACGGCAATATTATAACACCCCTCTTTTACGTCGGCAGTTAAAAACAGGAGTCGAACCCCCACAACCACACACAAACTTGCACCTGTCCGTCCGGTATAATTGCATCAATAACGATTGACCTAGCGGTGGTGCAGTGGCCGAGTTTTGCCAAAACCGCAACTCTATAAAAAAACTTCGACTACGGTTGTGAATGCAACAGAATTTCATATAAATATTGGCGTGAAAATACGGTAAATCTTTTGAATATACTGTAATGTTGCACTGCGCCTTACAGCGGAGCCGTATGGACCTAGTGAACAGTAGTCGAGGTAGGCTACGTCGAGGGTCCTATAGATATAAGACCCTAGACGTAGGTAGGGTAAGGTCGAGTGAAAGGTTAGTGGTAGTAAGAGAAAGAGAGTAGATACAAGAGAACAGATGTATTTTATATAAGGCCTAACAGTACAAGTTTGGGTCCTGCCTCCCTAACGTCACTGGCAAGTTATAGGTAGCTGAGGGAAACAAGAGTTCGACTTAAGTAGGCACGACGTAGCTGAAGCCAGGAGAACGAGGTCTTGACGGTGCTACGCCGGGTACTCGGCGCTCGAGGTGGTGACTGCGGCAGATTTCACGGCCCACGCCGGAGGCAAGAGGAGGCTGCCCTCACGGCTCCTCGCCGGAGGCAGGATAAGGTTGCCCTCACGGCTTCCAGCCGGAGGTACGAGGAGGCTGGAGTTATTGAGAGCCCCCACGCGAGGTGCGGTGGTAGAAGGGGGGACTGTGGAGTGAGTTCACACGCGCCTACCACTTTAGGGAAATATACTAGATGTCGAGTACTGTTGTAGCGTAGGGTTCGCGCCTGGGCAAAGTCCCTGGGCCGTGCTGCGGCCCAGGGAGGCCTTGAGACAGTAAGGTAGCTGTCCTGTCCTTCTATCCCACGTGAGAGATGAAGGAAGACTCCCCTTTTAAAATTCAGCCGTCAAAAGGTAAACAGAAAATCGTTCGCGAAACTCACGATTTCCAATTTTGATTTCAAATTCAAATAGAAGTCAAGATTGACAAGAATAGGTGGCAGATACCAAAGACAATATGAATCACGGTTGAACCATCATTCTATGTCAATGGTTTAGACGCCAACGACAAGGAATGATGCCATCAACCAAAGGCAGAGAGTAACCAAAGACATAAGATTCAATGTCAACGGCTATATGACAGACCAATGACATGACCGCTGTGACAATGCAAAATACAATGTAAACAAATAAAACAAGAAATAGAAACTAACTAAAATACAGGAAGAGAAGAATACTACAATACCCCTACAGGCCTAATATTATTGCACAAAACATAACTAAGTAGTGCACATGAACAAAGTGAGTTCCCCATAAAAGACTAAGAAAATATTAAGTAATGGACACAAAAAAAAAATCATAAAAATCAAACTGTCTTCAAAAAAGTGATCTGTTTGAAGTCGGTGCGAAGGCGGCCTATCAAAATTATTTATTTTGTAATTTAAGTGTAAATAATAAAAAGTAAATGAGAAACATTGTAAGTGCCTATTAAATCCGAGGGTTGCCTTTGATTTCCCTAGGAAAAGGTCCTATACATTTCAGAACTTTCGATCTTAGTAACATTTTATTTTTATTATTATAAGATGAGTTCACTCTTGACATTAATCTTGACAATAAGGTCAAAGATGAGGTCGACGATGGAGCGACTTAAACCATAAAATGCCTATAAAGGCACTGGTACTCACACGCACCGACGGAACACAGCAAGCTGTTTGGCGTCGGACTTCGATAGGAGGGTGGTCGCGAACCAGACGGCCCTTTACAGAGCCTACCACACCGCATGAGACCATAGGACGATACCTCAGATTCAGAAAAAAATAAGTGTGGTTGCCAGGGATGGATTACTAGGAGGCAGGTCTCATTTGTGTTTGCTTAGTCGCCTCTTAGAACTCTTGTTGTCAGAGTTTTCGGACCGCCAAATGGCCACTGACTTGGTTTAAACAACTATGGTCAATCGACAACAGCCGTGACCGACGGTACGACCCTTGCTCATGTCTCCTAATTTATGTCAATGATTTCAATCATACAGAGTAAGACGTCATCTTGACCGTTAAGTACTTTAACGTACTCTGCTAAGTACACTCAACACAAAAAGTTGATCTTCGTGCACAGATTTTTGATTTTATTTTCAAAATCACTATTGCATCATATTCTTACAGACATTTTTACGTAAAGCGCCAAATCTAAATCTAAAAGGTCCCAATTACCTATGTGACCAAGATAATGTCAACATATCTGAAAATATTTTGAAAATTCCATCAAAATGTTTATGTCAAGCCTTGCTCTCATTTTATCAAAGTCGGTGCAACATGTGAATGACAATTTTGGTAATAAAAATGATCTACACTTTATAAAGCTATTTGCGGCATTCATTAATTGAAGCCATCCCCCGCTTGTTTACGGCGCGTGCGACACAACTCTTGACACACCTCTTGGTGTTGAAGAAGCGCGCAAAGTTTTAAACAATGTAGTTTTTTTAAGGGTATTTTGTAGAGGCTTAGTGGGTTTCGTGTACGCCCATGTCAGTCCTGTAGAAGAAATAATGAATTTGCAAAAAGCCCTGGAATTCAAGGAGCATTCATTGTTTTTGCTGTGTGCACATTTCATAGCCGCGCTCCTGGCGTTGCCAGTCATCTAGCTATAGTCACACGGGACGGGTCGGGCGCAAGTTAATTTGTAATTTACGTGTAAATATATCACGTCGATAACATAGGTACACGTTTATCTGAATAATTCACTTTCAACTATATAAAAAAGTCTTCTGTTCATTTAAATCTTTAACAAAAAAAAATTAATTATTTTTTATAACGAATGGGTTCGCTCTTGACCACAATCCAGTCCAGGGGCGAAGATATGGTTGAGGATGTAGCAAGCTCACCCAGAAGATGCCTGTTCACTCGACCTTTAAAGAGACTCGGGTTGTATGAGCCTGGAAACACAGACGCAGGCAGAGAATTCCATTCCTTAGCCGTGCGCAATATAAAAGATGAAGAGATGTGCTCAGTACGGATTCGAGAAATCTCGACAAGGTAAGGGTACCACCCTACCACCCTAACCCTAAGGGGTACCACCCTAAGGTAAGGTACCGACAAGGTAAGGTACCACCTTCGCGGTGCGTCTGGACGTCCGGTAGAAGAAAGGGGCAGGCTGAATGAGCTTGTGCAATTCTTGGACACAATCCCCGAATGTTAAACAGTTTTCCTATGACATGGTCTAGTCTTAAACGGAAAGCGGCGAGACTTTTGATGTTGACCGTACTTAACGATCATAACATTGCAATGATAAACCCATAGGTCCTGCCCTTAATGCCCTTTCCATGATAAAAGTTGGTATTATACAAGATAATGCTAACAACATCTTTTGTAACTCATATGGTCATAAAGGGGACTTTAAATTAGATATACTAGAATCAAGTAGGTATTTAAAAGAATGTTAACAAACTTAAGCTGTCAAATCAGACAGTTTTGCAGGCTTCATATTATCCGGCAGAATTAAAAATCCTCGTAATTTATTTTTCTGTCAAACCTAGCATTGGGTATTTTTTCGGTGACCGGTTTCTAATTAATTATCTTATTCAAATACTATTACTAAATTAATTGTCTAAAAAAGTTAAATTTGTAGTTTATTGGAGACGAATAAAATATTTTTGTTTCTGTTAAAAGAGATACATGAAAAAGTATTTTTTTAATAATGTAAAATACAACATATGAGAATGAAATGTTGTGAATGTGTAAAAACCTTTTTCGTGTTGTTTACATTGTTTTAAGTACATACATGATTCTAGTATAGTTAAGTAGTCAATAGGCAGATCATCTACGTGAAAACGTTTGCGTGTGAGAGTGGATAAACCTTATTTTTACTGTCTGTATGGGCAAATCTTAAGCCCATATTACAGAACGCGACTCAGACTCTGATCAATACTAAAGTAGCAGTCGTCTTTGCCATTTTGATGGTGAGAGAAAGAGATTATCAATACTTAAGTATAGATAAAGACTTGAGTCACCTTCTGTAATACGAGCTTTAGACATTGTGAGGTCAGTCAGTCAGATGGGTTTCGCTCCACCATAGTTACAAGATCTGCCCAACCTTGGACCTGGAGCGGAGTTGAAGCGTACTCCGGATGGTTACGGGGCAAAGCCCCAAAGGAACTCAATCCTTGATAAAATGGCGTCCACGATTTTCGTGATTTTGCCATTGCCAGCGTATTTAATGAGTATTAAAATAAATAATGGCGAAGTTGACAATCTACACTAATATGTATTTTCTTCTTATCGTGTAGCTTAGTCAAGTGTGTGGCGAACTTGGCTAACCCTGGTGTCAGAGTTTTCAAACCGCACAATGGCCTCTGGCTTGGTTTTAACTACTGTAATCAATCGACAACAGCCGGGAAAGACAGCTTAACGTGCCCTCCAAAGCACAGAAACGCTTGTAATAAATTGTCACTTTAGTCACCCATCAGGTTTTCTGTCTGTGTACGTTGCTTAACCCCACTGATCTACGAGCGCTTCATATAAAGAGGAAAGATTTAACTTTGCATTGAATAGGCTCCGAAAGTATTGGACCGATTTGAATTCTCTTACGATTAGAATGCTACATTATTCCTGAGTAACATAGGCTGCATAATTTTCCGGAATGCTAGTATTTAGTAAAAAAACCTTTTTTAAGGTTGTGATACGCCAGAGCCTCGTCCGTTGATCAGTAGGGTGCATTGTTAGTAGGTAAGGATGATGATTTTGGAGCACTAAGATATTAAGGTGACTACAGCACCCGATAAAGGCAGCACACATAGAAATAGTGCCATCTCCGTCTCTCAACAGGCCTGGGCCGGCAGTGCGAACAGTGTCGATACACGAAGTTTACGGACTATGAAAGCGTGCGTGCGTAAAAACATGTTCGAAAGATAGGAAAATGAGATTTATGGAAAGGTAACAGCTTAAATCGAAAAATGTGTTAACTACTTATCGGTGTTCAATCACGAATATTTTGATAGCAAATTCAAGTTCCTGTGTGCATTTTACTATCGTTTTTACAGCTTAAAAGTTACACAATATTGGTATTTAGAGGTGACTTTGTGAGCTTTTTCTATCGAACCAAAAGTGCTGAATCATGTTTTCAGCAAACTTCTTATCTAGTTTATGTCTTGAATATTACCATAGTATTTTTTTTCTTCGATTTAATGCAGTGCGTCATGCTTATCTACGCATCATAAAATCGTAATTTAGGTGCTGTAGTCGCCTTAAGACCCAACACAAACCTTTAACCCGTCGCGTGCGAAACAAATCTCGTACACCATGTATTCAAAAAGCACGCAAAGGTTTAAGTACAAACTATTCATTGATAAGGTCTATCCACTTTTTCAATAAATTCTAATACCTTTACAAAAAAAATAAAATTCTAATACCTTTACAAAAAAATATTTTTTCAATAAATTCTAATACCTTTAGAAAAACCATTCAGTTAAAAATAAAAATATTCCCGTTTTCATGATTAAATATTCCGTATCTATTCGGTGTTCTCCAATGTAAAAATTACGTTTCGAGATCGTATAGTGAGTGAAATAAGCTGAAATCAATACAGATTTGTAATTACTTTTTATCGGAGATATTATTTACAGTCTCGTTTTTTTTTTTTAAACGAGCTACCTTTTCAAGCTACTTTTTCCTTTTATCGTTATCTTATCTTTTCTTACTCTGTTAATACAGGACTTTAGGTATCTCTCTTTCAACCTCTCGGGTGGTTAATCAGTCCATGAAACTGAACAACTACCCCAAGGAACATAGGTCAAAATACGAAAAAAAAAATTGATCTCTCATACAAAATGCGCTATATGCTGATGAAGTTTGTATGGGAACTCAACATTTTTTGTATTTTGACCTATGTTCCTTGGGAAAGTTGTTCAGTTTCATGGACTGATTAACCACTCGAGAGGTTGAAAGAGAGATACCTAAAGCCCTTTATAGATAGTATAAAGGGGTACTTAGTTTTATTATATATAATAAAACGAAGTACCTCGCCGCATCTGTTTGTCTGTCTGAACACGATAAACTCAAAAAATACTACTGAACGGATTTTCATACGGTTTTCACAAATAGACGGTGTGATTAAATAAGAAAGTTTATGTGTAAAGTTCATTCCCAAAATTCCCACAGGAACGATAAGCTAGTAATATATAAAAGGTCCTGACTCACTAACTTATCAACGCCCTGCCCAAACCTTTGGACCTAGAAAACTGAAATTTGGCATGAAGGTTTCTTTATAACGTAGGCAAGAAACAAGGAAGAATTACGAAATTCTCACTGGAACAAAGTCCCGAGTCTGTTAGTGAATATAGGCGTGAAATGAGGAAATCACAAATGGGTACGAACACTACGAATAGTATCTAAGTACTGCCGAGTGCGGATCAGATAGGTGACCAGTTGACGAACAGATCAGACTGTCACTCAGCACAATTTCCGAGTATGAAATTCGTGTGTGATTTTTGCATAATTTTGAGTACGGTGCAACTGACATACTGTGAAAAAGCCGTTAAGGCTAGGCAGTGATAAAAGTTTGCAGTTTTTTCCTGTCAGCATTTAATTGTAGGTTCTACACATCAGTACTGTTATTTTTAAATGTTGATCTGTGTTGGTGTACCTTTTTAATGAAATAAAAACAAAATAAGTTTGTGCCTGGTCACCTGTAAATTTTCTTCAATATCTCAATGTTCATGATTAGCCACGCAGAGGTTAATATTCGGTAATACAGAAACCCCAAATAAGAAGACATGTAGTTGTATAATTACTCAATTTTGAGGAGAACATGGACATGAAGTTTGTACACTATACCACTAGGCGCTTACAATTTGTTTGAGATTGTATTTTCTTATTTTATTAAGAACAGTCTCGCATTTGATCTGATCAGTTCATCGATAAATCTAATCATCCGTGTCCAGAGGATTTCGTCGAAAACTCTACTGTTCCGGCAAATCTGGATTCACCCCGATGACCAAAAATTGCAAAAAATCATTTGTAGAGACTCACCTCACAGTTTATTGCAAGAATATCAACTTACAAAGGTGACGTACGGCACGCGACCAGATTAATATCAAGTGATTTTTCTCTATCAACCCATAAACCATGTACGAGTAAACCAGTGCTTGTACACTATACTTAGATAAGCTCGAGCCATTACTGACAATGCAAAATCCGCAGAAAAAAAGGTTCAATTCAGCTAGTGTCTCGCCAAAAACACCTATGGTTATAACTATAAGTAAGTACATTTAGCAACTGTGACGAACCCTCTCGCCCACCGAGCCGGAAGGGCCATAATAATAACTCAGTAACATGATTCCGTGCTTCGACGTTTAGGATCGATAGCATATCGCCAAATCTCGACAACTTTCAACATTCGTGTTACTTTTCTAAACTTGGGTCTTACTGATATTTAGTAACTAGTCTACAGGTTATATGGTGCCCAGTTGTAGGTAAAATTTAGCCTATGCCCTTTGCCAAGGTCTAATCTATCTCTGTACCAAATTCCATCGAAATCGATTCAATAGTTTAGGCGTAAAAGCGTAACAGACAGACAGAGTAACTTTCGCATTTATAATACTAGCTTTCCGCCCGCGGCTCCGCCCGCGTGGACTACAGGTTATATCGTGCCCAACTGTGGGATAAAATGTAGCCTATGTCCTTTCCCAGGCTCTAATCTATCTCTGTACCAAAATTCATCAAAATCGGTTCAGCGGTTTAGGCGTGAAAAGGTAACAGACAGACAGACAGACAGACAGAGTTACTTTCGCATTTATAATATTAGTAGGGATTAGTAGGGAAGCAGGGATTATAAAGTTGTGCTTGAGGGCTCACCAAGACTAAATCTCATAGATATCTTGGGGTACAACAACACAACACATTCAGACCCGTGAATATCATCTGCTTTTGAATATCATCTGCGTGAATATCTCGCACTACATCACAACTCCATCCATTTTAATGTATATATTTTTTAATTTTATGTTTTATTTTTTATTCTGTGTTGTTATTCCTTATGTAACGTTGTTGTTGTGTTGTAGTGTGTATGTCAAATAAACGTTTTGAATCTTGAACCTTGAATCTTTTCAAAAATGTTTGCCATGACCAAGAAACGAACCTGATACCCTCAAGAATAAGTACAGGAAAATACTGCATTAAGAAAAACAAAAATGAAACATAGGGACCGTAAGTTTGAAAATTGACATTATGGTTGGAAAAGTAAGTCACTTACTCCAATATATACCTACACGATAAAGAAAGGAATAATAAAATGCAGTGGTGACGGTGAAGTATAACACCACCCTCTTCCTGTGACAGTCGTAAAAGTTGAGCAAGAAAGAAACCAAAAAAGTATACAAGGTACCAGACACAAAACCTTCAAAATATTATAAGGAAAATCATTTAGGAGTAGGTAGTTACGGTTCCTATTTTTTAATACCAGTTCGACACGGAATATACAAATTAGTAAAACAAAACACGACAGCTCACCACCGACCAACGACCGAGGGGGATGAAGGGGGTGTCGAGTAGGTGGTGCTTTATTCATCATTTGACAGGTAACATCGATAGCTATGATATCAATCATTCATACGGGTCATTATATAATGTATGCCGTTTTCCGAACGGACAACCGTCGCTCACGGGCTATGCTTTATTGTTCGAGGTTTGGTGGGTTTAGGACTTTTGAACTAGGCTACAGATTGAAACCCTACATCCATACTAAGGTCCGTATTACAGACCGCGACTCAGACTCTGATCTATACTTAAGTAGCACAGTTGTCTTTGTCATTTTGATAGTGAGAGAAAGAGACAATCAATACTTAAGTATAGATCCAGACTTGAGTCTCCTTCTGTAATACGGGCCTTCATCTATTCAAGCACCGCAATAAGTAAAAAAAAAATAGTTAAGGGCAGTTAACGTATCACATGATATGCTGCCACAAACCCTGGGGTTGACGGTTAATATTGTAAATTATAAAGTCAGAAAAGTCAGTTTTAAACATTGTCTATTTGGTGTATTAATGTTTTGTTGTAAAGCAGTATTGCTTACAACGGCTGAACCAATTTTGATAAAATATAGCTAAGAACCATCTCGATTACGTCAGCTTTCAAAAAAAAATACATTCGTTTAGGAGCTGCGATGCCACAGCCAGACACACAGATATATACACGTCACACTAATAACATCCCTCTTTTAGGTAAAATTTGTGGTATTTGAGTTACGGAAGCTATATAAATGTAGCGCAGAAAAGTTTGTTTTAAGTTTAGCGAGTAACTTCCGAACCAAGGTCCATTTCAACCTTGTACGAATTCACCAACTCGGAGCACAACTTTTGAAACAAACAATGTGTGCTAACCAATCAATATCCAATCACACCGGGCCTGCGTACTTTAAATTTGGGTCAGAGTATAAATCAGAACGATCTGTGTTTTTTATGCAATCAGGCTGAAAGGATATCTCGATGTTGTTTGTGCATGTTGCGGCTAAAGGTAGGTGTGGAGAGAATCTTAACCATCCGGTGCATAAGGAACAAAAACCAATAGGCCTTATTAGCGAAATTGACTGATTTTCAAAAAGCCTAAGTCCCAAAATGCCTGAAATGTGAAATGACTGGTTTTCGTAACGTCTGAAAAACAAAATGAGTTGACAATTGGTACAGTCGCAGTCATAATAAATATTCATCCCTACGCCGAAGCTTCACCGATTTCTTATAAGTAATTTATTAGCATATATATCGGTATTGATATAATATTTTAAGATTTTTTTAAATCCTGGTTCTTGAGTTAATTTTATTTGAAAACAACTCAAAACGGATAAAATACGACCCTCGGACCACAACATTTTACTCCAGAAGTAAAATCGTATAATCGTTTTTAATGGAGAATCTTCTTGGTTCGTCGTACTTTATCTCCTTGATGGAAGAGATATTTTGATATAAAAAAACATTTGACATCCGTCAGAGAATAATTATATTTTGTCACACATGAAAGCGTCATTTTATTGAATTATTATTAGCTGTTATTGCCTGTAGAAAACAGTAAACCCTGAACTTAATATTAGCCGGCTAAACTTAGGTTATATTTTAAAAAAATATTTTCGGGAAAGAAAAATTTCGCCGCTTGATTTGAAAATAAATAAATTCATTTATTTGCAAGAATACAGTATGATTGATTTTAAACTAAATAGGTGATCTGTGCATTCAACCGGCAAGGTGTGCAAATACGCAAGGCACGATAGCTCAGTTAGTTAAAGCACCAGGAGATCTAACCCTGGGATTGTTGGGTTTAAGTCCCAATCGCACCGAATATTAAGGGGGCGTCCATTAATTACGTGAGATGTTTTTGGCGATTTTTGGAACCCCCCAACCCCTCTGATGAGATGTCGTGAGATTTTGCTCGACACCCCCCCTCCGCCCTTTATCTCACGTGAGTTTTATGAAAATGTTTAGTTTTAGTGTAAATACGTTAATTGGTAATTTATTTCGAAAAATTACATAATTTGCCTAATTATTTTTAAACTTTTAATAATTGAACAATAAAAAACAGCTATGATTTACCAACTTAAATTTGAAAAAAAAACGATTGTTCTTATTTAGCCACGAGTACGGGTTCTTTTTAAAAAATAATAAATTATTTGTCTCAAGATTATTGTTCTTTTAATTAAACCAGCACACCATTTCCAACAAATGTACTATTTCTTTATCTCAAGAAACAACATCCTCATCTCAATATATTTTTTCTTACCTACAATATACAAACATTTTCAGTTAAGCTAACGGGTTTGCCCAGGTAAGAATAAAGTATTTCCGAAGTAAGAATCTAATTTCTTGGGCAAACATAACAAAGCATTATTTAACAACCAATTATTTTTATACTAAAACTATAATTTTTTCGTAAAAGCTAGAGTAGTTTTCTGATAAAAATGTATTTGTTTGTATGAATCCTTATGTTTTTTTAAGGAAAAATGTATTTCTTCTTTATGAAACATAGTTTAGTTAATTTAAAATTGAAAATTTTTGTTCGAAAATTTTCGAGTTATCTGAATAAGAAAATATTTTTTTGATTTGAAAATAGAGACTCTTCTAGACAAAATAAATTTATTTTAGTTAAATATGGCTACTTTTTCTAAGAACATTTTGAACCATTTCGTTGAAGAAAACCATATTCTTGTATGAAATAAACTGCATTTCATAAGTAAATTACGCGTTTTGTCAAATCAAATAAATAATAGTTTATTGGAAATAGATAATTCCTTGTTTCGTCAAGATTATCATAATTTCCATTAGAAATAATATTTCACGGTGCATATATGAAACGATATTTTCTTGAAGCAAAAAAAAAATGCTTTACTTTAAGAAATCTGTTTTTACCGTGCAGTGATGGTACACACTACTAATATTTATTTTAAATAACAACTTTTGATGTTCTCAAAGATATTTAGGGAAAGAAAACTGTTCAGCGTGAATGGGAGTTGAACCCACGACCCCAGGGTTAGATCTTTGAAGCTTGACTTGTTGGCACGATAGTTCAGTTGGTTAGAGCACCAGGAGATCTGATCCTGGGGTCGTGGGTTCAAGTTCAATTCGCGGCGAACATTTTTCGTTCCTGAAAATTCTTTGTGAATATCCCTCTACGCGGGTAAGCGTAAAAATACTGTTACCTAAAACTTTTGATTTATTGTGACAACCAGTAAAGATATGAGTAATAAGCTTGAAGATAATTTTCGTGCGATTTGTTATAGATAATTGCATTATGTCATATCACTATCTTATTTTACTAATCTCTTATGAATAACGAATAAAAAATGGCATACTCGATAACTGTGCCGGGTTTGCTTTTTCACAATCGCCATTTCCCAACCGGCCTTGGCAACATGACGAAAATCTGACAATACACAAAAAACGTAAGCTGGGGAAAATGTTCTTTCAATACGTTTCGTGAATTTCCACATCGCGGGTTTGAAAACTGAGTGGGCTAGCCGTATTCCCAACGTAAAGCCGAGCCTCGCACCAACGATGACCTTGCATACTGTCAGCCAGAGAATTTGACTCGATCTTTAAGACTATACTGCCAGAGCTTCGTCCGTTGATCAGCAAGGAGCACCGTAGCCAGGAAAGGTTGATGTTTGAGAGGAAAATATGGATGCCTGCGTCGTTTCTTATATCACGAAATCTTCCGAGAATTTTTTATTTATTTTAAACGCACATTCAAAGGCTCACATTACGGTTTTCCCTCGTGTCGTGGGTCTCTTGGAACACACATACTTAAAGACAGACACAAACATTCATGACCCGAGAAGAAATACATATCTGCTTTTCATACAAATATTTGTCCCGACTGGGAATTTAGCCAGGCCCCGTCGATCAAGAGGCAGCGTGACTACCACTCGACCAAACCTTTCGAATCCTTTTATAAAAAATATTCTGCCAAATTATGTTAGTGCTTGTTCACCATACAACATGCAAACGCGGACGCGGTTGATTTACTTACACCACACCTGCGATTCATTATGAACACTTGCTGTTACGCCTTATATTTCGTGCCCGCGAGTTAATGTGAACAAGTACTTAAGATTTCGTGTATAGTACGACACTTACGTCACAGTGCTTTCAATTAGGTATCCAGTTCGTCCTAATTCGAACTTATCACTAGAAGGGACAGACAATATGTGTGAATTACTAACTTTATAACAGACTAGCATTCCGCTCGGAACTTCGTTCCCTTGGAGATTCGGGAAAATTATGCTTATGTTACTTAAGGATAATGTAGCACCCTAATAGTGAAAGAATTTTTGAAATCGGTCCAGTAGTTTTCAAGTTTATTCGTTACATACAAAAATACAAATCATTCCTCTTAAATTTAGTGTTTCTGTTTTTACACAGACATACAGATACACACAAACACGTCAAACTTATAACAATCCTTCTTTTTCGGGGGTTGAAAATTATCAAGTGTTTAGATAGGTATACCTATTTGATTATTACTAGACACGCTACAATATAAGAGAGTAGTAGGTACAGTAAATACCCAATCAAAAACTAATTTAGATAAATAACTTACAATTTTAATGTCTCATCGGCGTAGGTGCGGCTAAGTATTCATGATAATAATAAAAATAAAAATTTCTAGTTACGTAAGTCTGCGTTATTCCAGCGATACGACATTATTTATAAATTACAGGACTTAGGATCTTCTTAGATTTTTTCCCATACAATCGGCGTCAATGGTTACCATTACCACCTGTAAGGGAGTGGCGTATCTCTTATGTCATTGGTAATAGCACCGAATTCGTAGTGCACAACATGCGGTGGTTTGTACCAACAGAAGCAAGTCAGGTTACCCATTTGCTCTACGAAAGCCGGCGCTATTACGAGCGCTATAATGCGAGCGCTATGGATAGCCTGATGTGCTGCCGTGTGTAGTTTATTTTGAGCAACAATAAAACAGACACTGTACAGGAGTTTAAGAAAAACTTTGTGCTGGCTACCAAATCTCCCCAGGCATGTTGTAGAAGCCAGTTCCTGGAACGCGCAGGTTATGCGGTGACGTGGGCAAAAGGCTGACCTAATCACCACTATACTCATGCATGTTCTATCTAATACCCCTAAGAATGTGTCAAATGTAGCATCAAGTGTTTCTGAAACCACATTATGTTCTGCCTTTTCAGACAGAGATTATCTGAATACTTTGTTACTCAAATAGAAAAATGGCTTATAAGTGAAGCATTTTATAACGTAGAAGATTTTTTAAAGAAGTAGAAGAAAACTATTTAATAGATAAACATTTTTTTGTTAATACTGTATTTAATACTTGTAAAATTATAACATGTGATTTCTTAAAATTACAATAAATGAATAGGAGCGATGTGTATTTTTGTAATACATAACACAGACCAGGGACCTTAAATAAAATTTTGTCATTTCGAGGGCATTTTTACAATACAGACGCATGCTATGCGTTGGAACGAGGGGCCGAATCGAGATGTATAAAATAAAATTCTATCACGTGTTCATACATGCTTAGCTAGCACGTTTCAGCAGCTTAGCACCACAATATCACACCTTTCCAACCTTCAGTAAGATAACAGATTGCACAAACATTAGAAGATAACAACTCTACACCAATGCAAAACACCGAAGGTCTGCTAACGAAGGTCTCACGAAAAGGGGCTCGACCGAAGAGGTCACACATGTTTACCTAACGTGACAATTACATAGAATATACAAATACAATACACTCAGTTATGAATTATGTAAAGGCGAGTCTGGCTTGTCAATCCCACAGATACGAATGAATAAAATATCAGAGACGGACTGCTTTTTGTGATACATAAACATATCTTGACGATACCTATCCTTACTTCTGTTTAAAACTGATCCTTGAGGAATAAAACTACTTTATAGCACAGCCCATGGATATCGAATCCGTAAGCGATTCTACTAAACCTGTAATGAATGGAAAAAACCCTTCTATCAGACGTCCATACGCACCGTAGGGTACCACCCTTTATCTTACTAAAATCCCGCGGATTCGCACTGAGCGCATTTCATCATCTTTTATTTTGCACACTGCTAGGGAATGGAATTCCCTGGCACTGCTCCTGCGTCTGTATTTCTGAACTCATATAACCCAAATCTCTTTAAAGTTCGAGTGAATAGGCTTCTTCTGGGTGAGCTTGCTACATCCTCGACCGCATCTTTGCCCTGGTGCTAGATTGTGGTCAAGAACAAACCCATTATTAATAAATAAAAAAGTTGGGAGTTTCATTCGTTAAGGCTCTTTGCACACGGCCTCGTCGTAACATAAGCGTATCGTATACGCGCTTAGTATGAGAACTACAAGCGCTTACAACTTAACAGGATTTGTATCGCCCAGTTGCAGTAAGTCATACTGTCACTTTCGGTATTGCTAAGGTAAACAAGGACAGCATTACATTTAAAAAGGCTTCAAGTTTATAACGAAACTGTCCACAGACTCAACAGTTGCACAGAGAGCTATGGAGCATACTATGTTGCGATTCCGATTGATAAACCGCATACCTAATACTGAGATCCAAAACCGAACTTTAGTATATCGAGATGCGGCTTAAGTGGCAGTAGGTTAGGGTATGTTTTTAGATGTACAGACGGCAAGTGAAGTAAACCCATCACAGAATGGTGGCCAAAGTCCGGCAAAAGACTACCAGGACCTATAAGCCAGATGGGTTGACGACATTAGTAAGACCGCGGGGAAACCTGGACCGGACTGGCACGAGAGAGGAGGCTTGTGTCCTGCAGTGGATTCAAACATAAAGCTGCTGAAGAAGTGGCGATATTGACGCTTTCAATCTCAACTAGCCACAATTTGCAACACGACCAAAGGATGTGGGGAAGAACTATAGGTCGGCGGCGTGTCGCAAACAGTCCACAATACTAAGATTTTTAACCCCCGTCAGAAAACGAGTGTTATAAATTTGACGTGTGTATCTGTATGTCTGTGTCTGTGGCATCGTAGCTCCTTAACGAATGGACCGATGCGATTTCTATTTTTTGATAGCTGACTTGATCGAGATGGTTCTTAGTTTTATTTGATTAAAATCGGTTTAGCCGTTTAAAAGATACAAGCAATCGAATGTCGGAGGTTATAGGTTTTTTATTTTTATTTTGAACTAGCTTTCCGCCCGCGGCTCCGCCCGCGTGGACTACAGGTTATATCGTGCCCAACTGTGGGATAAAATGTAGCCTATGTCCTTTCCCAGGCTCTAATCTATCTCTGTACCAAAATTCATCAAAATCGGTTCAGCGGTTTAGGCGTGAAAAGGTAACAGACAGACAGACAGACAGACAGAGTTACTTTCGCATTTATAATATTAGTAGGGATCAATACTGTTTCCTGTTTTCGGGCAGTCTAACCGAACCTTTTGAAAGTCCAGCAATAGGAATTGGTAATTAGACAAGACAAAAAATAACAGTGCAGAGCATTAGCTTTACAAGGCGGAAAAATGACAAAAAACTTACCTAAAAATTCAATAAAAAATTCCCCCCTAGCCTAGCTACAAATCAATTATCAAATAAAATAGAAAATAAACCACAAAATGGCCGTCGACCCCTCAGCTGTAACTTGTGAATAGCGCTTTATTGAATAGTGAGTAATAAAAGAGAGCCAGGTGCAATGGGCAGGTGTAATTTGAACCTGGGGTAGTGGGTTTGTACAGATGAGTCGCGATGGTGCCAGCCACGTGGCGTTCGATGAAAAAAAAATGGGGTATGGCTGTCATGGAGACGGCAGAGTGTTTTTTTACTAAGAATGAGTTTGACCACAATCTAGCTCAGGGCACAGATGCGGTCGAGGATGGAGCAAGCTCACCCAGAAGAAGCCTATTCACTCGTACTTGAAAGATATTCGGGTTTTACGTAAATACGCGCGCAATACGTCACAGTCCTCACAAAACGTAATAAATTGTTTGATTCTTTTGCTATCCAATATTAAACTATAGTCACACAATACATACACACACACTCACGCCTCCAATCCCTACCGGGGTAGGCAGAGCCAATGTGGTTCCCGAACAACTTAACATTGGGAGAATAATGATGTCAGACTGTCGCCAACGATAGCTGCACCAAAATCATTGCGTCCCACTTACTGGCTTCTAGAGTTTGCTTGGGAAGAGTGGACGTTAGTCTTTCACTACCAGTCCAGGATGGAAAGATACATTCAATACAAAATTTTGTAAAACTCGGTTAAGGCGTGAAAATATGACAGATGCGAGTTATTTTCGCATTTATAATATACACTATGAATGCGTGAAACAATACATATAATGATGAGTGAAGGCAACTAATTAGGTATAGGTCTTTACCTATGAAATTGCCGTTTCTCATACAATATTTTTGGAAAACTGAATTTTCCATACTAACGTTTTAGGATTTTTTTCGGTAATGCGAAATCCAAATTTAGCAAAATTTTGTGGGAAGGTTTGGACAACATTAAGTTAATTTTCATCATACTTACTTTATTGAAAGTTGTAACTGTAACAAAGGTACAGCAAAAATAAGCAATGAAACGGGCAACGGATGAAACGAGCTATATTTGAGCTTCTTTTTCAGCAAATAAATCGAAAGTAAATATGTATTAATTTTGGTAATAGCTGTTCAATCAAATAAATTAATAAAATAAAGCTTGAGAAAAAATCGGCAATTTCATAGGTAAAGACCTATTATTATGTCTGGTAAGGATTTAATAAATATAACGCATTCCTGTTTCTAGCCTTACCCAAGCAGCATTTGATCTTATTTAAACACTCGCGCGATTCTGGTACACCCGTGTGTGCAGGATTTGTAACGCACGCGCCGTAAACTAACGCGCGACGGGTAGCAAAAGTGAATAATGAATTTCATGCTGTACTGGGAGTGAAAGAAAAAACTTAGAATGTGCTAGCTAGCTACCTACTCTTCCCAGGTATACAGTAAAAGTTTGTAAGAGGGATGCGAGGGTTTTTCTGTATAATGTGGGAAAGGCTGACCACCTCTCACCATTATACAACTTGTTCCATCTGATAACCCTCACAATTTGTGTCAAACGTGGCATCCAGTGGTTGTAGAACCACTGATGCTCTGCCTACCCCATTAGGGATTTTAGGCGTGAGCGTATGTGACGTGTGTGTGAATAGTGGATACGGACTTTGTTCTCAAGTAATGATAACACTGTAAAATGCTATTAAATTGCAATTTAAACTGAATTTGTATATTAATCTTGAGGAAGTGAAAGCAGTGTGTTTGGATTGTAGCAGGTGGCAATCTGTGGTCTCTGCCTATCCCAATGGGAGAAAGATGTGAGCTTACGTCTGTGTATGTTTGTTTGATAAACTTGTTTACGTCACGTAAGTGCCATATATAGGCTGATTTTAGGCCATTTATCTTATTTAATCATGATAATTATGTGGAGCTTGAAAAAATCCACTGATGTAGCAGTTTAGTACAAAAAGCGCGGCTTTCTTTTCTGCTCTTAACTTGTCTGGTCATCCCTCTGAGTTTTTTTTTTATTGTGCATCTTACTGCAATCAGTGTGATCACTATAAGCAGTTAGAAAAGAATAGAAAAAAAATCTTTATTTTATAGGACATTCAGGATGCTACTAATACATACAAACATACATTAAACGATTTAAATACATACATACGCATTCATTCTTTTGACCCTACTGACTCTACATCTATTGCAGTTGTTATGAGTGAAGCTGGAGTAGAATAGAATAGAAAAAATCTTTATTTTATAGGACATTCAGGATGCCACTTAAAACAAGTCAAGATTACAATGAAATACATACAAACATACATTAAACGATTTAAATACATACATACGCATTCATTCTTTTGACCGTTCTTTTGAGTGTGAGATGGCACCTTCCACCAAAGGGCTCTTCTCTCTCTGAGATTTAATGAATGAAATTAACTGTTTACAATAGTTGGTGTGCACTTACACACTGTTTACAGGCAACACAATCCCTACTAGTTCCTACTATTATTATAAATGCTAAAGTAACTCTGTCTGGCTGTCTGTCTCTCTGTTATTCTTTCACGCCTAACTACTGAACCGATTTAGATGAAATTTGGTACAGAGATAGATTAGACCTTGGGAAAGCGCATAGGCTACGTTTTATCCCACAGCTGGGCACGATATAACCTGTAGTCCACGCGGGAGGGCAGGAAGCTAGTATTTTATAATAACCAACACAATGACAGGTATTGAATGCATCACACTGTGATTAATTACTCATTTGAAACAATGAAAGGTGTAGCTTTTGTTTTCATCCGACTTCAAAAAAGGAGGAGGTTCTCAATTCAACTGTTTTTTTTTTTTTTTTTTTGTATATTTGTTACGCGATTACTCCGGCAACTGTTGTCCGATTTTCAAAATTCTTTATTTGTTCGAAAGAGTATACTCCTGAAGAGGTCCCATATAAATTGTATCGAAAATGATTCAGCGCTTTTAAAAAAAAACAACAAAAACAAAATCTTACTACAAACTAGAACATCATCTAAATAAATGAATGACATTTCTGTTTGTAGTTATTTGCTAATAGGCATTGTAGTCCGCAAAAAACTAGATATCTACTTTGTGCGAACTGTTGTTGGGATTGAAGTCGGTGACTCATACGTTTTTAACGTGGAAAATTATATTATCTGCTACTTTATTCATAAATAGCATTCCGCCCGGGACTTCGTTTCCGTGGGAATTCGGGAAAATTATGAGGCCTATTATGTTACTCAGTGATAAGGATGATGTGGATTCTAATGGTTTTTGAAATCGGTCCAGTAGTTTTTAAGTTTATTTGTTACAACATTAGTGTAGATAACTCTAAAATAAAAAAAATGTATCACTCCAACATTCATAGCTTTTAACTTTGAAACCGCTGAACCAATTTTGATAAAATATAGCTAAGAGTCAACTCTTTCCTGTCAGCTTTGAAACAAAGCTTTAGAGGGCTACATTGGCACAGACAGACAAACAGATACAAACATCAAACTTATAACAACCCTGTGTTTTTTTTTAAAAGGTCACAGATTTTTGACTTTTTTCTTAACATTATATACATTACCCCATGACTGTGGCACAAGTTTCGAAGTTTATAACTATCTTGATAATTAATTGGATTCGCTAAAGCTTCTGGGAGGTTTAAAGAGGTGGAACTGTCAGGGAATTGGGTGAAATGGTCCCAAATAAGTGGACTGATCACCCGCCTGTGCCTGACGGGCGTCCCCTCCATAGATAAATAGATAAGACAGATATAGATCTTGATTATTATGAAAAAAATATTTAAAAAACAAAAAGCTAGTGGTTTGCACTCTCACCTAATGTTTCAGAATATTCAAACAATGTTTTTAAAAATATTAAGTTAAAAAACAGATTTTTATGTAAAGAGGGCTACACATTAGGTTACCACATGCATGCACTCTGTGCTGTTATGATAAGATTAGTTTTGCAATGAACATGGAGTATCCTAATGCGCTGGTCTCTGTTCCTATATTTTTTGCGTTTATTTCTATTTTTATCTACAGCCTCCTGGCTTTAAATCTAAAAAAATATTTTGTATTTAGTCAATTATCAAAGAAAATAAATATCTTCATAATTTTAGAGCCTATGTGTGTTACGTAATATGTATATGAATATGAATAGTAATATATGAAACCGACTACAAAAGGACAGGGCATAGGGGAAATAAATCCATTTAGTTCTGTGACTCTATTGTCATTTATTAACCGCACGATTGTTTACGCGCCGTTTGCAATATTAATCTCATACATCAGGTGTACATTTGGCGTGCTAAGGCTTAAACTGGCTTAAAGAATGTTCTTCTTCTTATTTTGTAGGTACAGTCAATTGTGTGGCGAACTTGGCTAACCCTGGTGCCAGTTTTCAAACCACACAATGGCCTCTGACTTAGTTTTATTTTTATGAATGTTATAATGATTGGAACTGTTACACTTAACCAAAATATTTTTTATTGTTGTTTTGGTAGATTTTTTCCAAAATGGATTTAGACGTGTCAATTCATTCATTGATGATTTCTTATTTTTACAATGCTATTACTTCAAGAAAAAGAAGTTAGAGAATGAAGTAGCCAGTGTGCCTCTTCAAATGTGGAGTAGATAATAATAAAAAACTGCACTGTAAAAAGTTTAATTTCTTAATATTAAATGGAGTCATAAAAAAACCACAATGAACTGCTGCTATAAACCAAGAAGAAGTGAAGAACCCACACTACAAAGTATAAAATTATGTCGACTAACTAAAAACATTGTAAATTAGGTACCTAGGAACATCAGAGTAATCTTTGAGAATACTTAAGGCATCTTCTGTTTAATAGAAATGTTTATTTAACTAGGTATTTCAAAACACAATAACCATTTCATGTTAAGCACATAATAAACCAATCTTGTACTGCAATAGTGAAGGTCACAGTTTGTTAGTAGATTTTTAATTATTCATAAAATTCGCAATAAACTCAACTAACAAGAACCCCAATGTAGATGGTTGTAAAGGTTGTACTTACTAGAAATAAAACCTAAGTGGAATTTTTTTGTGATTATGAAACAGCACCTATTCAAAGTATAAAGTACTAGCATATAATAATTTCAACAGCTATAGTCGGTGTGTAGATATGTAAATGTCGGTTTTGCACAAAAAACAATGGGCATTATGAGGGCACGGTTCATGACGATAACTAAACATCTGTTCACGAAAACAATTATAGTAAGTATAGTCAAAGCCGAAATTGTGTGGTTATATTGACTTTGAGTGGAAATTGAGAAACTCGCAAAGTTAGACCGTTCCGGTGGAGCTGTAGGCCTCCTTAGCCGGCCTCTGAACTACAGAATACACAGCCACGCCACAAAAAAACACTGATTCAACCATCGCATAGGTTAACACTAACACTTTCGACTTTGAACAAAAGTACATAGACTATCTCAACTTACCAGTTACACCAATATCATCCAACAACAAACAGCATGTTTGCAATCCAGAAAGGACTATCACTGCATAAATAATCACTTTTCAACACTCAACATTTTTTTCATTCAAAGAACTATTGCACATACTTTAGAACCATCGATAACTTATAACAATTTCACAAAAACATTTTTAAACAACTACATACACTAGAAAAAACTAAATTTTATATTATAAAGTTAATATCACAAATTTACACGAAGTATCATTACAAATAACGGACATTACTTTTCAACTTGTCCTTGCGTTCACATAAATTGGCGGCCATCTTGCGTTTGGCTGATTTGGAAATAATGTTACCAGCTCAAGTTTTCAAACTCCTTATTGTGATTTTGAAAAGTTTTATTTAAATAGGGTAACAATTCAGAAACGTTTGTTTGCGGCATATAGGTATTAAAATTATAAAAGTACTGTCGCATTTTTAATATCAAAAAAGAAGTATGAATTTGTTATCATATCACATATGCAAAAAAATTTCGCTAACATTTAATACTTGGCCGGTTCAGTTACATTTTATATTCAGCAAATCCCTGGTCGAATATACTTTTATAGTAAGAGTGTAAAAATTAAGTATATTTGTCAATATATGTTGATTGCTGTATTTTGCAACGATTAAATAAACGCACTTAGATAAATGATAATTTATGTTTGCAGCTTAACAAGCCACCATGGGAATAAAATGCTCAGCTCCAGAGTTATTCAGATATTAATTCAATTAAAATTAGAAGTAAGAAAATTTATATGATTGACTTAAAAAGAGCGAAATGAAATGAAATAAAGTTTAACTAAGTTATACCTTACAAAAAATTAAACTTAAGGTAGTTAACCTAATATTATTAAATATTGTGCCAAAAGGACTTGGTTCAGCATTTGCCAGCTAGAAGTTAACTTGCGCTGTTTTTCAACCAATTCCTGATGTTAACCTAAATTATTGTAAAAACTAAAATTAAGGTTAATTATTGGACGACCATCATAGTTTTTTGTTTATTGTAAAATTGAGTGCATTTTTGTGTGTGTAAATGTATGTATGTGATTATGAGTGTTTGTGTGTGTTCGTTTTTTGTGCGTGGGTATTATGTCCGAGAGCGACCCTCGGAGTTTCTTCAATAATCAATATCAATAATCATTTATTTGCATAAAAACATGGTATTTTAGATGACAATAAGGTAGTTAAGTACATCATGTTTTGCTTAAATAAAATAAGCATGCAATAAGGTGGCGGGTAGTCTTAAAAGTTTTATACAAATTCAAATTCATCACTATTGTTTCATTCCAACTACATTTAAATTATTATTTGATTATAAAATATTAGAAATTCATCAAAATTACTGTAAAAATTCATTTATCTTATAGAAAGTTTTGTCATTTAGCCATTTATACAATTTTGTCTTAAACTTAGTCAAAGCCTATTCTTGCCTATTCTTCTCCTGAGGAAGACTGCACCTTTTGCGAATAGGCGCAAAGTCAAAAATAATAATGTGATTCACTATTTTGCTCAATTATTTATATTGATTTTGCGAATGTATTTTTATGACGCTTTCAAGCAGCACTTTGTATGTTCTATGAAATATATTTTTGACTTTTGTAGGTAGATTTACTGTTATTGTTTTAGATAAAAATCATTAACCGACGCTTTATTGTCAGTCTTGATAATTAATATATTGAAATTTAATTTAACACAAAAAACCTATTCTCTCTACAAGTGGTCATGTGTGATGTATTTTGTGGTGTAAGTGAAAGTTAATTTAGAGACTACTAAAACATGGATGCATCTAAGTGGCATAAATACAAATAACGTAGACAGCAACTTGTCAAAGAATAGAATAATTATATAGAAATGATACTTTTAAAATAATAAACTTCTTGTGTAGAACTAATGGAATAGGCGAAGACCAGAACGATGACTAGAATGATAATGATGAACAAATAACTTGCATAAAATTTTATGAGAAACAATAAAGTATGACCATTGTAATGTGCGCAAGTTCAACGAAATACACCAGTATGACATCTTTACAGTGTGTGTTCTTCCTGTATTTCTGGGTAAATTCTTAATAATGGCAACTCCTTGACAGATGACCATAGACAATGTATTTTTTTACAAAGTGTGTAATGCACGAAGCATAATACTTAGTCGGCCTTCTTTCAAGCAATGTTTACTCAAATCTGATAGAATACAATAAGAATACAATGAAAAACTTGCATTTTATTTCATAAACACGTCACAAAATATCAGCTTTCATTAATATTCATAGAATTAAAAATATTTTTTCAGAATTTATGCATTATAGTCTAAGCGCCTAAGCGCCTGCATCAGTCCAACCGTGGTTACTTAAAAACATTTTTTTCTTGTATTTTGCCGTAACGTCATAGACATCCATAACCTTAAATTATAAACGCGAGTCAAGTTTAAGTGGTTGTAATGTAAGGATGTTTGTTACTCTTTCCCGCTCAAACGGCTGGACCAATTTTGAAAAAATTGGTATGGAGGAAGTTGACACCCTGGATTGATCCATAGGCTACCTACATAGTTTTTTTCCAAATTCCCACGGGAAGAAGTCCCAGGTGGAAAGCTACCTACTAAATTATAAATTCATAGTGGTGTAAACGCGTTATGTCTGTGCATAACTTACAAAAGTTAAAGGTTGTCTAAAGTTATTTCTTAATTCAAGGTACAAAAATACACTTCAAGGTAGATAGTATGAACGTAAGTAGCTTACGTTAGTGGTAGGTTGACTTTTCTTCCAACTGAGGTAAGGTAATCACATACTCCAAATATTTTTATTTTATTTTAAACAACCCCCGATAACTTTTAAACGCGGCCCCGAGAAATTCTGTTTTCTTTGCCAATCGTATACGACAAATTTTGAGAAATTCTTGGCATAGTCAAACATTAAAATTTCGATTGTGGCCCAGAGCTGTGGTTATGGACTCAATGGGCTGAGGTAGGTGGCAATGAGTAAAGAAATATCCCTATCCTTTACTTCCTTCGTCATTCTAGTAAAGAGCATGTAAATGGAAGGTAAATAGCCACTGTGGCTGCTGCTTTAGTCGAGTGGTAAGTAATCACGCTGCCTCTTGATCGTCACGTCCTGCGTTCGATTTCCAATTGGGGAAATTATTTGATTTTCTGGAAAAGCAGATCTTTGTGCTCGGGTCATGGGTTTTCGTGTCTTTGTGTGTTCCAAGGACCCAAGGGAAAAACCAGCGCGAGCCTTTGATTAAGCGGTTTCTTAATTTCAATTGTAAGATTGACACAATTTTAAATAAAACACCAGCTCAAGGTGGACAATTATTATATTTTCTCTTTTTTGTTTTTTCATGTTAATAACTTATAGACCACAGGTCTTACTCATAAACTTAAAATAATTATACGTAATAACATTATGTTAAACAAGAAAATAATTCAACACAATTAATTAATCGAATATAAAGGCAAAGTTTAAAATGCTGTCTTGTTAAGAAATGGTTGAAACTCGTGGTATTGAAAGTCGAATTAGAGCTTAGCAGTATCCATCAATGCCGAATTGGGGCTTAGGAGTTGATCCTCTTATATGAGAGGACCGTCGTCAGGGTGCCATGCGGGCATGTTGTGACACCCTACTAAGCATTGTTGCTCAAAGTTGACATTCAATACTGTGAGTATATTACAATAAAAAATCCACAAAAAAATATTAACATACCTAAGCACTAAATAATTTGAAGGTGTTAAAACTAAAAGTGTTAACACCATTAGATTATTTATTGCTGTTTAGGTACTTAGGGTATTTTTAAAAGTAAAGTACAAAAGAAGACGCTTAAAATGAATCTGAAGAAATATTATGATATTTATCACAAAATTAAAAACAGAAGCGCCTTCTAAAACGAAGGGAAACAAACTAAACCTTAAGTGAGGGTACTTTTAAACTTAAGATTTAAGGTTAAAGTCTTAACTTAATGTAAGTACTGAACATTTTTGACATATTTTGGAATGCGAATTTTTCACCAATCATCCTAATAGTCTCTAATATAAAACATTGGATTACAAAATAAAAATGCACTTTTTAACACGAAAGTCAATAATGACTAGACATTCACATCCACACACACACTTTTATAGTCTTGTTAAGGCCACTTTTCTGTCCATTTTAGGCAGTCGGACGTTCTGTCAAATTTCTTGTTTCCCGCCATCTTTCTTCCTAATATGGCGAGTTCAATAAAATTCCAATCGAAAATAGTTACATTTTCTGTTTTCAAATTCGATTTGTCGTCGGTTTCAGCGAGCAGTTAAATCAAATTTTCTTCATTTGACTATGACTCCTGGACTTTTCTGGTATTCCACCGGCAGGAATATATGCATTAGCTTTTCTATTTCGCCGCGGCAGAGTGGACACCTTTCACAACTGTAAAAAAAGAAATAAAATGTTAATTAATAATGAAATTGAGAAAAAACTTCAGACTTCACAACGAGGACCCAAAAAAAATTTGACGAAGCATAACAACATGCAAATGGCGGCTGTGAAAACTTAAAGATGGCGGAAACCCACATTGACCAATAGTAAATTATGTAAACTGCAGATGGCGTTATCAGTAGGTGTATTAAAAATGTTTTAAAACAAGTTAAGTGTCATTTCCAATTTATATTAAAAATATACACACATACATCATACGTTCACGCCTGTAATCTCTAACGGGGTAGGCAGAGCATCTGTGGTAAAATGTATGGGAGCTTTTAGCCGCTTTTCGTAGTTATTTCGCTGCACGAATCGTGATTATTTAAAATCTATATTGAGACAATAACTAAATTATTTCCTTAGATGTTACAGAACTCCGTTTATGTAGCGTCTCTCATGGTATTTTATCATTATCACCATATCAACAATATTTTATTTTTGATTTTACGATTTTTAAGGTTAACGATTGTATTCTATGTGGGCTGGTGAAAAAAGTGTAACGATTTTAAAATTGTATTTATCCGTCATTTTTGAAAATGCTATTAAGTCATTATTGGAGCATTCGTCATTTTTTTTTGTGTAACTTCTTTTATGTTGTAGAATGACTCCACTGTCGGAGATCCTAAACTAAATAAATGAATCGGACCTGCATATGCCTCGAGGACATTAGAACATTGCTTCTCGAAGCCAGGAAACCTAAAACCTTCTTTATTGTAATAGAAATAGAGTAGTAATTACCGTGGCGCACACTCGTCGCAGCAGACGACATGCCGGCACGGCAGGAACAGCGTGTCCATGGGGCTGTCCATGCACACGCGACACGCCAGCCCGTCCGCGCCGCACCCGCCGCCGCTGCGGGAGCGGGACCGGGACTCCTGAGGACAAAGGAAACGCTATTATTAGAACACGGGATAGAAAAAAACGGGACCCTAATACTAAGGCTCCGCTGTCCGTCCGTCCGTCTGTCCGTCTGTCGCCAGGCTGTATCTCATGAACCGTGATAGTTAGACAGTTTAAATTTTCACAGATGATGTATTTTGGTTGCTGCTATAATAAAAAATACTAAAAAGTAGAATAAATTAAATATTTAAGGGGGTTTCTATACATACAACAAATGTGATTTTTTTGCCGTTTTTATAGACATAATGGTTTTTATAGAGTCTGACTCGCACTTGGCCGGTTTTATAGGTAATGGTACGGAATCTTTTGTGCGCGAGTCTGATTCGCACTTGCCCGTTTTATTATTATTTACTAGCTTTCCGCCAGGGACTTCGTTCCCGTGGGAATTCGGAAATATTATAATAAAAAAAACCATACACTCAAAGGTCCACACTAAGGTTTTCCCTTGTGTCGTGGGTCCCTCGGAACACACATAAAGACAGACACAAACACCCATAACCCGAGAACAAACATCTGCTTTAAGTATTTACCCCAACTGGGATTCGAACCCAAGACAAAATTCATTTTCGAAAGACGAGCGGCCCACCAACCCGCATTGGGCCAGCGTGGTGGACTATGGCCTAAATCCCCTTCGTGTTTCGAAGGGAGGCCCGTGCCCCTCGGTGGGGACGTATATGGGCTGGTAAGAAGATCAAGCTACCTCAATACCAAATTTTAACAAAATTGGCCAAGCCGTTTGAGCGTGAAAGAGTAAAAAACATCTATATACAGTGTGAGTCTTTATAAAGTGCACATATTAAAAAGGGTGAAAATATAAACAATTTTATCGACGGAAAAAATGACAAAAAAAATCTAAAAAAATAAATACATTTTTTATGGACTTTTAATTTTTTTTACTCTCGTCTTGTTTCCCTATGCAAACAAACTATTACTACTTTTAAACTAAATGTGATATTAAAACAAAACAAAATTAATAATGATCTCTAATAATAGGCCAAGCTAATACAGCCATAAGGTTTTGAAAAATAAACTTCATAAATTAATTATTGATGATTTTTTGAAGAAAATTTACCATTTTTCTACCAATTTTTGCGATAAATGTAAAATTTATCAATTATTTTTTTATTTTTTTAGATTTTTTTTGACATTTTTTCCGTCGATATAAGTAATTGTTTATATTTTCACCCTTTTTAATATGTGCACTTTATAAAGACTCACACTGTATACAAACTTTAGCGGTTATAATATTAGTAAGAAAGCTCGGAAGGAAGGACAAGTGGCTTGTCCTTCCTTCCGATCGTATTTTTTATTATTTAGTATTTCGATCGTATTTTTTATTTATTAAGTATTTCTTCACTTTTCCATGTTCAGTTCGTTTTAATATAATACACCCCGCGCTTAAAAATCCAAAAAATTCCTACTACAAATAAAGATATTAACATTTAAAGCCCCATTGTCAAAAACTTCTCAAAAAATAAATTGTAACTCGAAAACTATAAAAAATCGTCTAACATAATGGGGTTTATTCGAATACCCCTGGAAATTAGGAATTCAGATTTTCTTTTGGACGTCACTATTACCACCCGTTATAAACGAATGGTCATCAGTGCATACCTCATGTTCAGTCTGGGAGACGCGTCGTCTCCTCGACTCGTGGAGCGCGTGCGGCGGCGGGGAGCGCGCGTGCGCCTCGCGCCGGGCGCGGTCGTGCAGCTCGCGGCACGTGCGCCGGATGTCGAACACGTAGCGACGGCCCAGCGTCGTCGAGTCGTTGAAGATAGAGGCTATTGTGCCCTAGGGATGACGGAATTGTCACATCAGAAAACATTGACAGTAAACCAAAGCATTTATAATCTAGGCAATGAGGAGCGACAAGGACTGAGTAGACCGGCCCCCCCGATTGCCGTAAGTTTAAACGTGTATGCCAAAGCTAAATCAATCACGTGTCTTTTATATTCCGGGCTGAATATAAAAGAAACGTGAGCGATTTGAATTTGGTAAACACTTTCAAACTGCTGCTGTGTTCCGTCGGTGCGTAGGAGTACCAGTGCCTTAACAGGCATTTTCAGGGTTAGCTCGCTCCATCGTCGACCTCATCTATGACCTTGGTCAAGATTGAGGTCAAGAGTTAACCCATCTTATAATATTTAAAAAAAACACCGCAATCGGGGGCAGTCCGATATTGTCAAATAGATATGATATCAACAGATCACGTTGAAAAAAGGACTCATCATGACCGCAATTATTGATGCTAATAATACACAGTTGTAGGTTAATGTAGGCTAAATGTGGTGGGTTTGTGAATTCCAAAAGCATGTTATAAATATTTTGCAGGTCTTTAATTCGACTATTAATAGACGGAAGGAAAGTCTGATGCACCATTCTTATACTCCTCAGTAATAAATAATAATATGATCCACACAGCACTAAAAATCAAAAGATAAAAATTGTTCATATTGCAAGTTTAGATTTATCACAAAAATAAAAATGAGTAATAACAAAAAAACTTGCTAGCTGATGCCAAGCTAAGTCATTATGCATCTGCAAGAATCTTCGAGAAACCCAGTCAACAAATAACAGGCTTAACATTAAGTAGGTAAATATTTGCCTCGCCAATTACGATCAGGTAAAGTTGTAGGTGTTAATCTATTTGCGAAATGGGTATTCTCACATGTGAATATGAAAAACGCGCTATTTTTCGCAATTTTATTGTACCTACAAAACAAACGTTGTCTCGGTTACTAGTGTTACTAAGTACCTGCTATTTCCTTTTGATGGAATGGAATGAAAACACCTTCAGTAAAAATAATTAGAATCAATGTTTTTGTAACGGTTTTCTGAGGTTTGTTTGACGTCTTTGTAAAGATATCGTAAGGATTTTCCAAAAACACAGACTTGTGTTACATGTGCGGAGAAGTGCAAACCATTGGTCCACCTAGCCACATGCAGTGCGTGCCCTTCCATCTGCACGCACCAAGACCTATTGGACGCCACTCAATCCGCCGTCCAAGTGGCTACTTTCTGGGCCACAACGTTATAGTTTTACTTGCCATATACTCGCTAAGAAGAAGACAAGGAGATGACAACTAGATACTCATATATCTGTAAAAAAACATTAATTACCTTCAAATCCCTAATAAACTGCTCCGTGACGTCACTCCTGACAGTTTCGCAGCAGTAAAAGGCGTGTTTTTCTGTAACTGCTCTGTACAGCGCGGCTGCTTGTCCGGACGTCGCCATTTTGACGTGCAGTGTGGCTTCGTGTCCCTCGCCTGTCACGTATGACATCTGGAAGATACGACGTAGTGGCTGTGCGCGGTGGATGGCAGTGTAGGGTATACTAAAATAAAAAAGAGGAAATCATTAGCGACATTGTTCATTAATCCAAGTCTCAGGTAAAAGCACAATGTTTAGAAGAACCAAACTATTTTCACGTTGACGACTATATTCACGCTGCTATACATAATTATTGCAAACTTATATAGTCTAATTTTAAAACTATTTATTTTGCCCAGATAACACAGAATGTTGAGATTGTAGTGTTTAAATACTGTATAACCTTCGAGAAAAGTCGTTATAGCGAATGTTATTATCTGTTAGAGAAAAACAGTCTTATCGTTATCAAATAAAACTTTATCTCTGAGACTGGAAGGCAAATTATCTCAAGTATTATTGTTATACTATCCCCTTGAAAAACTTTTAATAATAGAACAAAACATCACAACGCATTAAATACTTAATGTACGACGAAAATACTTCGAATAACAATGAAAGATAATTCGATTCCAAGTAGGACATTATTATTATCGGTAGGTACATCTGTGTTTGTTTTGGTGAACTCATTTTTTGCGCTAAATAATGAATGTCACATTGAAATGTTCCGCTCGTGGCAACTGAGGCTCGTTTGTTTTGGGTAGGCAAGTAGATGGTTATTATAATATGAAATTTTAGGCTCTATAATCAAACACTGTCTGAAGTTACTTGTTTCCAGAAGGTTCATACGCTTACCTTTGTTTTTCAACTCCAATATCCTGTTCACCGTTGCAGGCCGGTCTGTACACGACGATGCCGTGTGGTCCAACTCCAACACAAGTGCTCAGTCTGCATCCACACCCTCCTTGGTTCTGTCCCGACGTCAAACACCCCACTGTGGCTCCCCCGTCGATTTCCTGCTCATCTCTCCCCCGACTAGGTTCCTCTTCTACTTGTTGTCTATGATATTGCAAATGGCTGTACAGATTATGTGCGTTGTTAATCTGTGTCACTGGCTTGCAGAAAAATAATTCCTCGCCAAATGATTCTAATTTAGAAATTTCTTTTAACAACCTATACTCTGCTTGCGAAGCACGCATACCAACGATCTCACAATGGTAGTCAATAATCTTCTCGATATGGTCTTCTGGTTTCTCGCCTTGAGGTCCTATCCTATCGCATTCTTCATAGATATGTGTAGGAGGAACATCAGGGTCGCAGTCACCCGTTTCTGCTTGTGCAATGTAAGCGATGATGCGTCTTGCGACTTCTATGTCTGCTACGACCAGTCTTCCTTCTGTGAGGTCTAGTTTAGCATGGAGGTAGAACTGATGGCGGGTGGGTTCATTGATGAGCAGGTGAGGGGGCACCCAGAACTTGACACGGAGGTCGAGGCGGCCGCCGGGGATACGGTGAGGGTCGAGGGGGTTCCGCAAGTTTAGCCACCTTCCGGGCCCTGACCCTGGGCACACGCGGAGCCCGAAGTAGTCCGCTTCTGCGCCAATTTCCAGCTTTTCGCATACCTGGAACCAATAAAAAGTGAATTTAGTTGACTAGTCTTTCCAAACTTAAGGCACATTTCATTGCTTGTTGCAAGTTAACTCTTACATATACGTCTTATATTAAGAAACATAAATGTCTAGTTTTGAATCTTGTTTGCAGCTCGTTTGGCAACCATCTTTGTGAAAGTTTAAATTAAACCTAATAAAAATACCCTATCATTATCTTCCATATTTGGCGTTCCTAAATTACCAATGCATTTTTTATACTTGTTTTTAATAAACTTGGTTAGAGATATCTGCACTGGATTTTTTTTCATTATTATTTTCAGCATGAAAAATGACAATGATAATTTTGAGTCACGATCTTAGACTACAAAGTATCTGAGAATTATTTTCGAAATGAAAGTTGTTGTGGTAGGTAGGTGGCTACGTTGTTAGTCGTAACTTAATATGCATTGCTACATGAATCAAAATTTCTGATAGGTGTGTTTGTGTGAATTTCTGATAGGTAAATAGGTATAATATAAACAAGTATATTGCGACTGAAATAAACACATTGAGGTCATGCATGCATGCTTATAAAATTAAGATTTCCATTGTATTTACCCACATTTAGCATTTGTTTCGTCATTACTAACAAATGCTAAATGTGGTATGTTATGGAGGTATGTTATGGAGGTAGGTACACTCCATAACATACCTGAGTAATCACACCCGTATCAAATTGGGGTAGTCAGAGAAGCAGAGACTGCTAGTGAGTACAGAATAAGTACTAACTTCCAACTTACACGAGAAAGTTTCAGGTTTTTTACGATTTAAGTAAAAGCGTAAAGGTATTTTGCTGGCGAAAGGCATTGCACTCAATCATGTTTCATTTTATTAGTCATTGAGGTATTTTATAGTAGGTACATAGATAAATGTTATTAGTTGTTACTTAGACTACATACATTGCTAGATATCTAACTGTGGCTTTAAATTGCTCTATCTTGTTAAATTCAAAAATATCTTTCATTTTAATGAAAAAATTAGTGTTGTTTAAAATAAGTAATTTACTTAGTTACATTTGTTCTTCTAACTCTAGGTTTATTCACAACGACTCAGCCTTCTCCCAAGAAGATCAGACAAGAAACTATGAGGTTATAACCATGTTTGTATGAGCCTATTTTATTTTCTATGTCTCTTTTATTATTTTCCATCACTACTTTTCTCCTAGTTTTACGTACTGTTTTCCTTCACTTGAAGAGATCGCTGCTTGGCGATTGCACACTTTTGGTTTTAAGTTTGTATTGTACTCGTATGTGTTGTCCTACCTTTTTAAGTATGTAGTAAAGTATTTATCTATCTATCTCTTCGCGTCGATCTGTCCTCAATAACCTTGCAGTCTGCAAGGGTGTCCGTAACATAACACCCTCATACAATCCATCCATTGATACCTAATCGTCTCGTATCATATGTCTTGCATATATCTAATAGTCGGAGTAAATATTTGTAACATATGCCGTAAGCTTGTAATCTTACATCAGTAGGTGGAGTATAGGTTATTTGCGTCAAAATAAACATTTTCATATTTGACGAGTATTTTGAAATGCAAAAATTAGATAACCTCAGTCTAAGTTACGCTAGGTAGGTAGGTTGTATAGTGATAAGGATACTCCTCTAAATTATAAGCAAATAAGATGCTTGTGGTAGGAGAATCATAATCATTTATTCCTAAAAAAATTCACAATGTGTTGGTATGTCAGTACCTATGTCCGAAGAATCCGCTCTTTCAATAACATAATTAATTCTTTAGACAAAAATTTGGTACCACAGACCTATATCGATATAGGTCTCTGTTTGGTACCTTCCTACCTACCAACCACCGGCTAGAGTTTGTTGTGACAGACTGACAGACAGGCATTAACCACCTAGGTAACTGTCTCGGGATGATATTGCACAAGCTTTAAAGGCATTTTGTATTTTATTATCTCATAGAAGTAAGTACTTAGGTACCCAGACAAGTATCCATGGTAAGTAGGTATAAATAGAACTACCAGAACGCAAAAAATGCCATAAGTATGTACCTACATTTAACCAGCAAAACGAACTTTGGAACTAATAAATATTCAAAATGTTTCTAAACGTCGTTGTTTCCTTTACTTACCTACACAATATACTTAGGTAGATTAGATATCTACCTACAGTTGTCTGACATGAAGGTACTAAAAGTAAATTGGACACACCCGTTTGAATTTCAATTCGGTATAGTTGTTTTGGTTCTAACGATAATATTGCAAATGGCAAGGTCATGTTACGGATTATAAATTCGTCTTTGTTGTTACAACGTATTAACTAATTGCGCATTTACACAAATAAATTTATTTACCTAATAATAATAAATACCAGGTAACTAAGGAAAGTAGGTATTGGATGTTTTTGTTCATAAGTACTTATTCTAAATTCTGTGTAACAATGGATCTTATTATAATTCGAAAACGGCACGCCAAAATTGTGTGTATGCTCGACTAGACCAGATTACCATTGCCTCCTATGTACTATGTAGACGCTGGGAACATAGGGGGCAATGGTGGCTAGGTAATAAAAATGTTACCTGTGAATTTTACCTTGACATGCCGTTTGAATTATAAACAGGCCCAATCTGGTTGCAATCAAATTACCTACAACTAATGAATCTGAGTTCATTCGTCCAACTCTAAGGCCACCGCTTTGCGACTTCCGCCACTGTCCAATCACAGTCGTTCAAATCTGTCTTGCCTCTCGCTTGCACAGGGAGCCGTACGAATAAATTTAAAAGGAAAATCTTTAGAATTTCGCATAAGTACGCCTCTTCAGATTTTGTGGAGATCTATTATGTCACTGACCAAGATAATATCGGATTTAAGTGTGCCTGCTAAAGGTATGCGATACCTTGCTTCTGTTATTTCTGAATAGTTTGAGTCAACTTCTAACTAGTCTCGTAGCAACAAAGTAATCGCAGTAGTTTGACGTCAAGTACTACAGCTAAGTACTTGCAATTATAATTCTACAACCTTTGATTGCGATCACGTACTGTACTCATGTTTTCTAATGATGTAAGTAGCTACCTAATGTCAATAACTAGGTACTGAATTTTCTACAGCAAACTGTCAAAGATGTTAAATGATAAGTGACAGGTTTTTTTTCAAAGTATGGAAGTACCCATTTATAATTAACAACATATATTTATTATCTTAAGTACGAGTATATTATGTGTTTGCTGAGTTGAAACCTATTTGCTTAGTCACCAACAATGAGTGTTTATATTAATAAATTAATTAATATCTTAACTCATTTATATACATGAATATCCTGTTTAAAGTTTATAGCACCTTCCTATAATTCCAATGAGTTATAGCTATTTCCGCATACAAATAAAATACAAACTTGTAAACCCGTCACTCATATTCAAAACTGAATTACTTAATGAATTATGTTGATAAATGCGATAATTTCACAGCAATAACAAGTGCTAACTGCGATTCCTCCCAAATCGCAAATTGGTCATTAAGACATTTCGTAACACGAGGGATGAATTGACTCCTTTTATAAGTCGAAAAACTTTCGATTTTTTATAGAGAATAGGTAAGCTCTTTACCACAAAATAGTTCAGGGGCGAAAATGTGTTCGAGGAACACAAGCTCACCCAGAAGATTCATTTCATTGTGTAAAAGAACATAAAAAACACTCATGCCTCGTGTTACGAAATGTCTTAATTGACAAATTGCCTATATTGGGGAAGTTAGCATTATTTTACTGTGCAGCAGTTATGAAATTTATCACAGTAATGGTAATTTGCTTGTTAAGGCTCCCGCGCCGTTACTAGATAACATATAGGGTTAAATAGGTTACCTGTTTGGAGAATTAAAATTAATTTTAAACAATCATCGAGTACTTATACCAGACTGATAGCGGGAAACTTGTGACTTGATAAACTTGCTTGGTAATCCTTCCTTACTAATATTATAAACGCGAAAGTTTGTACGTATGGATGTTTGTTATTCTTTCACGCTCAAACGGCTGGACCAATTTTGATAAAATTTGGTATGGAAGTAGCTAACACCCTGGATTAACAAACAGGCTACATAATTTTCCCAAATTCTCATGGGAACGAAGTCCCGGGCGGATAGCTTGTATAATAATAGTATTAAGTAAATTATAGGTTTCTGCACTCAAAAACTATTTCGAAATCCGTTGCATTTTTGAATTGCGCATATCCTTTTTTATTAAAACGTAAGTAAACATAATGTAGGTTGCCGAGTAATTAACTATTTAGCTAGTTGGCATTGTGGATTGTGTAAATTCTCATCAGCATATTTTTAAATTTGCGGCAGCCATGTTGTGCTGAGGTCAGTGAACGCACAGGATGCGCGTGCGACGATTCCCAAGCAGTTTCAAAAGACAAAAGATTCGTTCCGAAGACAAAGTTTCTCTTTGCAAGTTGGTTATTTTTGTAGTCAGTAAGTAGGTATCTATTATTGAAAATAGAAGACGAAACGAATGGGTTTTTGAGTAAAACTGAGATTAGGAGTGATTTACCTTAATTGGTCTTGGAGTTTAATGACCGTTTGATTTGCCTTTAATTTTGGTTAGGTACCTAATGATTTCTTTGTTTCATATTCTTAGGTATAATGTATTACTTAGTCATCTTATTACGCTTAACTTAGGTAGCTGCACGTCTATAATTTAAGATAAGCCCTTTGTGTTAAAATGTAAATTTTGCAATCTGAATAACACGATGAAAGAGCTAAATAAATACGTAGTGCAATAGAAATAGCCAGCAGACCCAGTTTTAAAAAAGAACACAAAACTCAGAAGCAACCCAAATGTTTTCCCTCTGTCTCTGTCTAACGCGTACCGTTGTCTCTTTTTGACCGCTAGCATGCGAACGCTGCGTGATCCCTCGCTTGGGATTTGTTGGCTGACTAGTCTTCAATTTTGTTTAAAAATCTTTGCTTTTTCCGTCAAGAAGTGGAGACTGAGTCGTTTGATGATTGACTAGGTAGTTGAAGTTGATAGAAGTTTTTTTGCTAATACTGCATGTGATTTTAATCTTTTAACCTTCGAAAGACCTTTGGTTCCGATCGGTACCCGAAATAGAGAGCATACCTAAACACCCACTTGATTTATTATTATTTTAAGTTTTGATGTTTATTTTATCACGTAGAGACAAACATTAACGTCGATAAATTGGGATGATTTAAAGTTGCGATAAATATTAAAAAAATTACAAACCATCTTATACTTCATAACCTTTCCGCCCGGGACTTTGTTCCCGTGCAAATTCGGAAAAATTATGTATCGGTCCAGTAGTTTTTGAGTTTATTCGTAAAAATACAAATCTTTCCTCTTCATACAATATAAGTATAGATTTATTTAACTAAAAACTACATACCTAATGTAAAACTATGTGTTTGCTTATCAATCTAAACATAACAGAATAAAGATTAGAAAGTCAATAAAGACTTAAGTATCCAAGACAAGTCTAAAACGAGGTCGCCCTTATCACCGAGTGGGGTGAACGTACTAAAAGGCTGTCCAAAATAAACTTAACTAGTATCTACTTTACCTACTGGGACGAAATTAGTCATTACAAGCAGCATTGAAAACCAGCGTTATAGCTCGCGGTCTTATATCCTGATTCCCGCAACATACAGCTGAGTTGAGGACCCTTTGTCTCGGACCCTACAAGACATAGCGATCTAAAGCTAGTTTGTTAGTTTCTTTCTGCTAGTGTATCTTGTTTTACTGTATGATCTTGTGTATATGTGTTGTGTTGTGATGTCCGAAATTGTCTTTTTCTTTCACTATCTTTTATGTACAGGGACAACAGCACATCATGCTATCAAAAACTGTCAAATTTCTTCAATCAATTTTCAATTTTATCTCCAAGCACTAGAGTTTACTATCATTGGGGAAATTTTACAGTTTGTGGTAACCTGATGTGCCGTTGACTATACTTATATCAATTCTTCTGGACAGCCTTTTTGCAATATAATTGATTGATCTCTACGTGCCCACTTTTTATTTAATTAACTTACTTGAGATTTTAAGAAGTTCTCAATTACAGACATGAAGGCCTAATTGACGACCTATACAGATATACAAATGTGTACTTATGTACTATCAACCCCAGTTCCGCCTGACCAGTTTCAAATGTTTATCCCTAACAAGCGAAGAGCAAGACAAGCCCCGCCCTCATCTTAAATTAAGCAATCACAGAACTGGACATTTTTTTTATTGCTAAACAAAGGAACTTCTCGTTTTTTTGGTGAACAAAAAACAATTAACAAGAAAGGAATATAGTTTTTTCAACCCGCCTTTAATGATCTGAACAAAACGCTATTAGTTGCCGAAAACGAACAATTGGGGCAAGGCACCGAACGATGCAAACATAACTGATCCTTAAGGTGGTCAGGCGGAACTGTGGTTGATAGTACCTAGTTTATTTCTCTTGTTTATGAAGGTCTACAAACGCCATTTTTATTGTGAAAAATTGTGGACTTGAGCTAGATTGCTTTTCAGCATTAAAACGCATCCGATAACGCTATTTTTGCAAAGTAAACATTTGCAGAATACATACAATAACTATCAAACAGGCTAAGACAATTGGGCCGTAAAACAGTGAAGATAAGGTAAGTAAATAGGTACCTACGTAATACCACGTATCTTGTTATTGTTTAATGCTCTTACATGCTTTTCTTTGTTTAAATTTTAACACCCATTTATGTATCTTGTTTTCCAGCGATCGATATTTCGTTCTCAAGAATAAATGTTGTTTCTTTATGTTTTTTAAAATTTGTGCACGGGTAGGTGATCCCGTGCAGAAAGTTTAAAACAGGGGCTCCTGCGGTACAAGCATGCTTAGTGCAGGGCCCGCTGTTCTAACTCTTGAAATTGTTTAAACTGTTACTATGAAATAAATTATTCTAATGTTGTGACGTGCCTACCCACTCCTTGAATGTATTCCTCAAAAATTGAGTACGCCAAGATTTATTTTTAACTCGGCATCATTTTCGTCGTCTTGTGTCCTCAAATATGGCGTCCATTTATATGTAAGTATTAGTAAAAAAAGAATTAATTTGATTATGTTGTGACTTAGTCATAAAGTCTAACTGTAGGTATGCAAATTGAATTTTACATAGCGTCCTTCGACATGTTTACTTCACGCTGATTGGCGGATTGGTTTTACTATGCGCATACGATTTTTACGCGCAAATATTATCCGCCATCTTTCTTTTTGAAAAGGACTTAATACTGCGCACAATTTATAAATGGGTTAGTGGATAAAGAAAGCGTTACCTAATAATGACGGATTAATTGTTTTAATTGACACTGGTAGGTATAAAATTGTTGACAAATAACTTAAGAGCGATAATGATAACCTAGGTTATCGTATCCTGACACTATACACGAGATCGTTAAGTAATTAAAAGTTACTCATGTTGACATCTTATGAAATTGCACGCCTGTCAACATGTGCCCAGTACTATGAATAAGTATTCTTATCATAGAATTGTTTTGTTGCACGAGGTACATTATTTTCTAGGATTGGCTGTTTCAATAAACACGTCAAAGAGACGAAAGTGACCCACATCAGTCACGTTTCACATCGGAGTTCAGAGATCAGCCTGAGTGGGTCCCCTACGTAGTTGCGAATGACGTTGTAGCGACGCACGCTGTAGCGAAAAACATTCCGCGTGGTACGTTGGAGCGAAAGTTCATTGAAGCGAACGCCACGAAATCGAACGACACTGAAGCGATCACCGTTGTGGCGAAGAATTTTTGAGGTCTTGTACGCGGTATCGAATGACGCTGTAGCGATACACGTTGTGGCGAAAAATGTTGAAGCGAAATCTACGAGGTCGAATGCCACCGCAGCGAGAAACGTTGAGGCGAAAAACATTCGTAATAAGGAAAATTACTAATTTTTCAAGCGACAAAATAATATCACGTATTGCACCAGACTGGCGACGCGGAAGCCACCTGTGCATAAAAAAATAAGTCAGATCATGTAGAGTCCATAAACTTACTTCAAGCCGTGTGATATCGGTTAAGAATAACACCACCCCATCTCTTTCCGTGGGTGTCGTAAGAGGCGACTAAGGAAACACAAATGAGACCTGCCTCCTAGTAATACATCCCAGGCAACGACACTTCATTTTTTTCTGAATCTGAATCTGAAGTGTCGTCCTATGGTCTCATGCGGTGTGATAGGCTCTGTAAAGGGCCGTCTGGTTCGCGACCACCCTCCTACCGAAGTCCGACGCCAAACAGCTTGCTGTGTTCCGTCAGTGCGTGGGAGTACCAGTGCCTTTATAGGCATCTTCTGGGTTAACTCGATCCATCGTCGACCTCATCTTTGACCTTTATGGTCAAAATTGAGGTCAAGAGTTAACCCATCTTATAATAAAAAACTTGATATTATTAGTAGATTGTAAGAAAGTTAGTTTCGGATGACAGCATCATAAGTAATTATTCTGGACCTTCCGTGTGCGGGCAAATCGATAGATCTTGACGAGATCTTCGTTTCGAATGACAGCTGTCACAATTAAAACAGCCATATCTATGTGAATAATTATCATAGACCTTCCGTGTGCGGGCCAAACGATAGGTCACGACGAGATCTTCGTTTTGGATGACAGCTGTCAAAATTAAAACAGTCGTATCTCTGTAAATAATAATCCTGGATCTTCCGTGTGCGGGCCAAACGATAGGTCTCGACGAGATCTTCGTTTCAAATGACAGCTGTCAAAATTGAAACTGTCATCCGAAATGAAGATCTCGTCGTGGCCTATCGTTTGACCCGTCCACGGAAGGTTCATGATAATTATTTACAGAGATATGGCTGTTTTAATTTTGACAGCTGTCATTCGAAACGAAGATCTCGTCGAGACCTATCGTTTGGCCTGCACACGGAAGATCCAGGCTAATTATTTATAGAGATATGGCTGTTTTAATTTTGACAGCTGTCATTCGAAACGAAGATCTCGTCGAGACCTATCGTTTGGCTCGCACACGGAAGATCCAGGATTATTATTTACAGAGATATGGCTGTTTTAATTTTGACAGCTGTCATCCAAAACGAAGATCTCGTCGTAACCTATCGTTTGGCCCGCACACGGAAGGTCTATGATAATTATTCACATAGATATGGCTGTTTTAATTGTGACAGCTGTCATTCGAAACGAAGATCTCGTCAAGATCTATCGATTTGCCCGCACACGGAAGGTCCAGAATAATTACTTATGATGCTGTCATCCGAAACTAACTTTCTTACAATCTACAATAATATCAAGTAAGTTTATGGACTCTACATGATCTGACTAATTTTTTTTATGCACAGGTGGCTTTCGCGTCGCCAGTCTGGTGCAATACGTGATATTATTTTGTCGCTTAAAAAATTAGTAATTTTCTCTATTACGAATGTTTTTCGCCCCAATGTTTCTCGCTGCGGTGGCATTCGACCTCGTAGATTTCGCTTCAACATTTTTCGCCACAACGTGTATCGCTACAGCGTCATTCGATACCGCGTACAAGACCTCAAAAATTTTTCGGCACAACGGTTATCGCTTCAGTGTCGTTCGTCTTCGTGGCGTTCGCTTCAATGAACTTTCGCTCCAACGTACCACGCGGAATGTTTTTCGCTACAGCGTGCGTCGCTTCAATGTCATTCGAAACTACGTACGGGACCCGCCTGAGTACCTACGTGTTTTGTGAAAACAATGTACTTAAGCAGATTTAAGATAACTTGTCCCTTAACTTATTTTTGAACGTTATGGTGAATTGAAAACAGTACACAACCTTTCTTAACGAAACAGATCGTTGTCGTATTTATAATCAGGGACAATGTTTTGTTTTTACACCGAGGACCCAGACCCTCTTCATTGATCAATGCCTTCCTTCATTTAAATTGCTAATCGATTGTTTTTAGTTAATGACTTAATGCCAAAGTCCATAAGAATTTCAATCATGTTGATCTTTGATTTCTTTAAAACAATACAATGGGTAAATTAAAATTTGTATCACCTACCTACTGTTAGTTCATCAATATGCAGGACACGCAGTTACTTTTTATTTAATTTCTTTGTCGAACCAATTAGTTTTCTATTTATTTACAGACAAATGAGTTTGAATACAATATCTATGTATTGTTTTTGTTTACGTTTGTTAACATAATTGTTCATAGATGTGCTGTCTTCCTTTTTAATTATATTGCATTTGATCAAGATAAAACTACTTATTGTCGTATTTTTATGGTGTTCGATCAGCTAGGATTACCGATGACAACCTTTATTTCTATAACTAGAAAATTAAGATATAATCTAAGTACATAGTAACATGTTTAAATTTAGTTTATAATAACTCGTACGACGACTGTTAAGTCCATAGATAGTCCAATGCCATTTTTTCTGCATTGGGCAGCATTTTGTCCACCATAAAAAACACACCAAGAGTTAACTACACTACACATGATGCCAAAAAATACAGTTTCGCACGTACTAGGTATACGCGTGGCATTCAGATTCAATATTTTAGCAATTTCTCTGTTGGGACTTTGCCAAAATCGAAAATAGGTTTAGGTTAATCTTGAAGGTTAAAAATGAATATTATTATTTGAAACAATAGGACGCTTATTCTTATTAATTAGTTAAAGTTGGTTTTGAGTTTTGTAAAAACAATGGTTAAGTATGTAACTTGATGTTTTAAACTGCCTAATCAAATAAATCAGTGTAGTTTTTTGTCCTCGGTAAACCGGTTTCTAGGATGGACATTGAACTGACTGCGAATACGATCTGTTTGTATGATTTCATATTTAATTTTTTGCTAGTCTTTTGAGTATGGCGGTGCGAATTCACCAAAAGCTTTCTGATGATTTTCAATTTGAATAAGTTTTTGCAAGAAGCAAGGTTGTCATTATTTTGTGAATTAACTTCAAAATAGCTAATCTTTGCCAAATGAACGTCTGTAAATATCCTAAAGTCGCCGACTTGCCTTAATGTCTAATGTAATATTGGAAGTTATCCAAACGTGCACGCACCCGACGCGTGGCAAGTCACTTTCTCATGAGTGTTCCTTCCATTGTGGAGGAGTATCTATGTGTATGACGTTGCCTGTGAGCTCACTCTCATCATAACCTATCATTTGGCTCATGCGTTTCAAGAGAAGGCGGGGTATCATTTTTACTATAATTACCTTTTAATTTTAGCTTTCAGACGCTGAGAAATTCTTTCCATCTACATGAATAAACATCTCAATGCGTGAATTTCTATTCAGCAGGGCAATCGCGCTAAAAAAGTGGATTGAATCGCAATTGAAATGTAGCTGGAGGGCTACCACCTAAGCGAAGCTGATTCTGGGTAAACGAATGTAACTTTGTCGATTGCTTCTTTATAAGGAGACCTTGATTACCGACATAAACCAAACACAGCAATGTACATCATTCCATTCGTTCAATCAGCATCAGCTTCGCTTAGGTGGTAGCCTCCCAGCTACATTTCAATTGCGATTCAATCCACTTTTTTTTTAGCGCCAGGTCATTTAATTTATATCAATCCCCTCATGTTATCAGTTTACGTAACGTAACAATAAGGCATCGTAACAGTATCATATGATGGGTTCGTGTCAAAAGTTAAGCTTATCGTGTCGCCAAGCAAACGACCTTTTATCAAATATTTTTAATTAAATTATGTCACTATCACACACTGCCATTGTTACATAGTTCATGCGAAATAATCAGTTGCTAAGAGTCAGAAGTCAGTGTGGACTGTTTTAATTCAAGTTTATCGCTAGGTGCTTGCAACTGTGTGCAATTCATTTTAAGTAGGTAATCAATGCTATAAAATGCACTGTAAAGGTTGACATGCAAAATTGTAGGCAGACTTTATAATTAATTTCCGATATAGGTTCTATAGTGCATCCATCTAAAAACTCTGCTATTGCGAACTCTATTTCTAGAACTTTACTTCTACTAATACACATAGGTAACAATTTAAAAGTAAGGGAAGCTGTAGTTGGCGTGAGTTGATAATTATAGGCATATGTCGGATATTACAGCGGGTTGAGGTAAGAGGAATGGCTTACGTGACCAACGGAACGCACTCAAAACGCACGGCCCAATTTCTACTCTGAGTTTAATATGTATTTAATATGTATTCCAAGACAGCTCGATTTGGTCAACTTTTCTGTCTCTGATTGATGTTATCTTAAGATTTCGTCTTTGCATTATAAAGTGGTTTTTGATATGAATGAAAATTCAATAATTTTTTAAATGTATATTTTTTTGTACCGGCCCATATACGTCCCCACCGAGGGGCACGGGCCTCCCTTCGAAATAGGAAGGGGATTTAGGCCATAGTCCACCACGCTGGCCAATGCAGGTTGGTGGACCGCTCGTCTTTCGAAAATGAATTTTCTTGTACAGTATTACAAAGTAAATGTATTACAAGTGTCAAAATACAGAAGACTATTTTGTAAAAAAAATAAGCTCCTGTGACCTAACATTACAAACCAGTAATAAGGTCGTCCACATAAGTTACTTTGTGACAACAAGTAACTAACTACCCGCATCGAACTGTGCTTGGGTCGTGTAAAGATTCCGATGGCCTTATTTCGTATTAATAGAGGTATAAACAATGATATTAAGAGCGCATTGGTCAGGCCATGAGGACAATGCGGAAAAGAGACAAGTGTTATTCTAATTGGCTTCGTGAATATTCCCGAATTATTTATTCTAGAGGATTTAAATTGAAAGACTAAAGCTCGGACTTATCCATCAAACTCATCAAATTGAGCGTCCGCATTATTAGGAATATGAGTAATATCGTGACAAATAATTTCTTTTTAGGATAACAACCGAATCTAGATCCGGTTGTTTATCTGTATTTTTTCTTTATCTACAGGTACATAAATGTTCTTTGGACTTTTTTATAGTTTTGATAATCTGTTTTAAGTACGTCACTATCGGTGGCCGTATCTTGTTTTATTAAGATTACCGTTTGCACTTTGGACCTGGATTATGTCATTGTTTGCTTTGGTACATTCGTTATGAGTATGATAATATTGATAATACCTGCAAAAGTAGCATCATGAAATATACTACTGGTCATTTTTGTCTATTCTTATGCACTACCCCTGTCATGGTAGGCAGACCATCACAAAGTCAAATAAGTATATTATTTGGCAATGATGTCACATATTACATTCTGAGGGTAATTTCGAAACAGGTTTAGATACGCATTCGAATAGTACAGCTCTGAAAATTCCGGACATAAATGAAAAGTGTAAAAGTTGTTAGTGTTCAATAAAGCGATCACATTCAAGATCAATGTGTCCTTGCCACGTGCGCCCTTTCGGAAGTCCGGTTATCTGAGTTCAAAGTTGTTTCCATATCACAAATTTTATCAGCTTAGTAACACTGACATCATAAAGATTATTCTATATAATTACAAACAAAAGTTTGAGTCAGTTGTTACCAAGTTAGCTCGATTGCTTTGAAATCTTTTTATTGTTCTAGGCATGTAACGTTGCTGCAACTTTGGTCTATGTAACTCATCGAGTTGAGGTAATTCCAAGACCAAACTATTCTGTAACAGAACACCTAAGCAACACAATTGGCTCATAAATGATATTTGTATTCTATTCTACTGCGCGCACTTTAACGTTTGTTGCTACTTTGCACGTTTGTTCTAATTATCTAAGTTGAAGCTCAGCTGGAATGACCATCAAAAGCTCAACTTGATGAAAACTGCATCTTATGAAATAAAAAGTTTTCAAGGTTCCAGTTCTCGAGCAATCAGGTGCGGTGCCGATAATAGTGGTTAGATGTAAGCCAAGGTCTGTAATCACGCCGATCTACGGTGATATGACCAAGTATTTACTAAAACTATAGCTTTTGTGATTAAAAGTATAGCTAAGCATGTTAATTACGATAAAAAAAAAACAAGGAAATAAGTTATTGGATACGGTCCCTTCATGAATCATGATGTACTGTACAGTGTACATATCATTTGTTGCTCCAATTGAATAATGAATCCCACACGTGCATCCGTTAAATGCGGCGTCGGGTTTAGTTCTGTACAGCCCTGAATTCCTCGAGGAAAGACTTGTACACACATTGAAATCAAACAAACAATCCCGTTTTGATTAACTTGGGAAGAAGTATTCCACTCAAGGTGATATTTTGAAACACACGCATATTTCAAACACCACATTCGGACTTTTAAACACACTTATTCAAATTGATAGTTATAAGGTTTTCTGCTGAAGCAATCAGAGCGGAAAAAAATGTGGTTTTTCTTGCTGCTATTTAATAAAACTAGGAAGAACGATTTGCTCGACTATGAACAAGTTATCAGATGTTTTCATTTCAGCACGTCTTACATTCAAGAATGATCAAAAACGAATTCGATCACAAGGAAGTTTTGCGAAAGCGACGAATGAGTGATGCGGGTGAAAGTTTAGGCTGAACACATGGAAGATTTCTGGTTTTAAAATTATAAACCACGCTTGGTTGAATCTTTAGGACTACATAATTATGTACCTACGTGGGTGGATTTAACATAATGGTAGCTGGTCCGACTACACATGCCTTTAATGTACCACGAAAAAATATACACATGTTTGAAAAGGCTGTAGTAGATACAGTCGCGCACTCGTTTACGCGCCGTGCGATATAAATCCTGTATCTAATGTGATACTGTTTGGTATTAAAGGTTCTGTACATTCTACTAGGTAGATGGAATTAGTTTTGCCAAAAACAAAAACAATCTTGTTAACCTCTATCTGGCAGATTCTCATGAATATAATATAATAAAGGAGGTAGTAATAAAGTTCACAGCGTACCAGGGCCACAGAGGCAGAGCGAAGAGGATATTATGACAAACAACGAGACAATGTTCATTACCCAACAACCACAACATGACGTCAGAGTACAAAGTCCATCGGACCAATTGGAAAGTTCAACGAGGCAAAAAATACTCGAGAATAGACGAAAATTAGGCTAGAGCGACTACAACAATTTGATCTTTTGGCCAAATGCATTTATTAGGAGCTATCAGCAGTTTTGATTGTTGGTGCGTATGTCATGATTATTTCTTGATTGGTAATTTCACAATCTCATGACCTGTCAAAATTGTGCACATGGATACCTATACCTTCGTCTGCAAATTCATTTTCAGTCACTTATGTTTATGCGTAAGCAAATTATAACGGAAATGCTTTTCTAGTCCAAAACAACATCTAATATTTAATTTAATACTAAAATGGGTCAAAATTCACGTTTATATTAGGTATTTACCTTTGTTCCCGAAGATATTGAGCCGTTTTAGTATTAAAATATTGTGTTCAAATCGCGAAAGTTTAAAGTGTTAAAATATCTAATAATTTCATCGACTTTCACCAGGTTTTTCATTAACTTCTTTTGTTTTATCTACCTTAAAAATTCAGAACTCCGCGAAGTACTAATACATAGGTACCATCGGCATCAATCGTGTGTGAAATTAAAGATGATCACATTAGCCTCCCTCCTCTAATAAACCCTGACACGTCTATTGAGTTTAAATATACGTTGGACTCTGGACCCGGCCTAGAGCGAACGAAACTTCATAGCGAGGCTGGTACAAATGTTATTTTCTAAGCTTTTCCTTGTTCCTTCACAAGAATGAGAATAGCTGTTTCTAACTTAATAATAAATGGTTGAACATTTGTACATATTTAAGGATTGTAAAATGTGGGAAGGACTGCTATTGTAATATTAATTAATGCGTTAACTAAATGGATTACTGTAGAAGTCTTGATTTAATTATCACATTACAAAAACTTGTTGCGGACGGTAACTGGTTCTCAGCCTCCTATTAGCAGTAAAGATTATGAATTATGAATCACAGATAAAAAAATACTGTAGGTATTTCTTTGTTCATATGTTAATTTCGGATTGTGAATTCGGAACAGCCATTGTTCTTTCAGGCATTTTCAAAAACAAAGTTTTTATGTATGTGAGTATTATCTGCCATAACCTACAAAATGTCGCAGCTCGAAGTTTGAATACTAAAGTATCACGTCCCGTGCACGTGATAGAGAGAGTACACAGCTGTTAGGTTAGCTGGTGGACTTTGGACCCGCGTTACAATCACCACCGGTGCCGCTTGCCTCGTGAACGCATCGTTTTGGCACGCCTTACTACTATTGTAATAACGTTCATGTGGTTTTACATCCTTCAATTATAGGAACGGAAAATATGACTTATTTATTCGATAGCTCGAGGCTTACTCGCAATTCTGTATTCTGAGAAATTTGCGGATATGATCTTTTTTGAGATAATTAAAGGGTTTTTCTCTTAGTTGATTCTGAAGTAGGAAATCCTTAATTGAGTACCCCTATCAGTACTTGCTATTAGGTTGGTCATGGTTTAACATTTTGTATTTTATTGCGTAATCCTTGAAGCGAAGGCTTTCGACTTGCAAGACTTCGTAAGTAAACAAATAAATTTGAAATTTTATGGAGCCCCAGCGGTTACTTGTCACCGAGTCATTTTACCCATATCTTTTAAGACCAAGTATGCTATTTATAAATCGAATAAATTCATAAACATAAGTGGTAATCCTCTTTCAACAGAACCAGTTAAAGTATTTTTATCAAGTTGGTCTACCATACCAAGTGCTAATTACAACCATTTTAATCTTTGTACCTACATTTCGCCCTAAATACCAGTCTGTTGCATCTTTGTAATGTAATCATATAGTGGTAGCCAAATATTTTAGCGCCCATTAGTTAGGTCCTAATTTATACTGTCTCCAAGTTACAAAGACTGAAAATAATTACTAACCTAAGCATCCAACTGTAGCAGCGTTAAATGAATGCGGCTGTAATATAGATGGTCTATCATAGAGCATTTTCTCTTCTTTTTAATCCCTACAAATATGATTACAGAAGTTATCGATCACAAATGCAGATATTCCAAAGGACAATGAAATAGTACTACGATCTAAGTATCTACATTTAGATTGTAGCAACCCAGCCAATCAACGAGAAGTCTATATGCAGCCGTTGTTTCTATTTACCCCTTCACTTAAAGATAGACATGAAACTATAACAACTATAGAAATGGCACCTTAGTAACCAGGAATAGAGAAGACTTATGAAAACGGGAATTTTTTTTTTCTGACTGTGTAGGTAAGGTGTTAGGACAAGAATTAAAAGGAATGTGTGATTTAGTCAAAAAGAATGCAGAGCGATAAATTGTTTGAAATATGGAAATGCAAAGACCCTTTAGTGGAATTCGTATTCGTAGAGCATTCTAATGAATAGGTAGATACCCTATTTTTCGGGACAATTTACAGGCATCTCAGCATATTTCTGGTATAACGTAGTCTACATTCTAGAACAATAACTTGGAAACTGGAAAATGGAACAAACAAAAGGAGTGCATTCAAAAATGACTTCACGAGGCTGCAGCGTGAACGGTTGAACACGCCGGTCCAAAGTCCGCAAGGTAAGCCGTGACGTCGAGCGAGAACGTGTCTCGCAGCTCTTTTGTAATGATGAAACATATTATCTTCTCAGCAATTACAGAACACAAAAGAAAATTCAAACAAAGAAATTGCAACAGCCGCCCTGAAAAACTTAGGTCCAAACTCAAAATCAATCGAACTGAATTTGTTCCAAAATTAGCTGCAAGGTTTCCTGCAAGGTACGAAATGATTGAATAATTAAGTTGAAAATATAATAGCTTGGTAATTGGACGCAATCATAAGCAAACTTCTACCAGAATAAACATTGTTTACCTCTATCCCAAAGGCCTACAATTGCGTTCACAACACAACCAAAAGCACGAAGAAACCTTAAAGAAACGAGCAGTAAAATGCAGATTTAGAGAGAATTAAAAAAGGAAATCTTCCTTACCTTTTCAAGGCACTCCTGTCCAATGGCATTGGTGTCCACCTTGACTTCCAAAATCACAGAATTAGGCTGACTGACTAACCACATTTTGAAATTTTACGATAAAATTTTAATTGCGAAATCGAAAATTTTCAGGTTAACTTCTGGTCTGCGGTTCCAAACACAAGTTGTTTATCTCACTCGCGTCAAAAATTTGTTTAAAAATGTCCTTCTTAATTCGCTCTGCGTAATGTTTATCGCGTATTCTTTGTGGAAGTAGAACTGTGAATACTTCCATACGACGGCCATACTACGTTAAGTTTGCCACCGAAATGATAAAGAAAATTGTGACGTGATGCTCGCAGGGGGACGGGGCTATGTTCCGCGAACGAACACTTAACGCACTACCGTTTCACTCTACGATTAATTCATTGTGGACTTCCTTCTTCGCTTGAAAGATAAAAATTGTGCTAACCCGTCAATGTACAGTGCGGTATGCGATGAGCCAATACCATCATTTGTTGTATACTCGGTACACAGTACACATGTTGATCTTCCGTCTCATTTTATCACCTAAATAGAAAAGAGACGACAGTTGTTATAACGGCGCGGCGGCGTCCAAAAGTCCCCTTCCCCTCACCAAAGAGCAAACACTTGTAGGCAGTTATATTAATTTTATTCTATTTCGTTCGTTTTTGTTACAATGTAATTCGTCAATCATAGTTGGCATTGTAATAAAAAGTTTAAAAAGCGACTGGCTTTTACACTATAACCTGCTATCTATTTAGGTATAAACTAACAAATCGTAAAGTTAATTGTTTTGACTTAAAACTTTACAGCGGGCACCAATTTACTTTTGCTATTAGGAAATTTAGGAATACCTACCTCAAAATTGAATTGCATTGTGGTGTTTTTAAAATGACAAACAAAGAAGTAGTTATTATACACATCTAAGGACTCGGATTGGACACAATAGGAAAGACAAATAGCTTTTTTGTAAACATTAACAAAACATATTGGGGTAGGTATAAGTAATCAGGTATTAACTTGATTTTTGAAATAAATATCGACCCAGAATAAAAACACCTTTCAGAGATATTCCAAAAGTGTAGGTAATCCTCGGAATATACCTAAATTGATAACAAATAGATTAAAATAAAGGTTGCCAATACAGGTCACGATAGCCATTTGAAGCGCGATTTTCTACCTTATAGGAAAGGAATAAGAACAAGAACATTACATTAAAAAGCCTACATTGCCAAGCTTGGTGTGCAATCTTAATTTTTTTTGGTTGTATAATAATATTTTGAACACTGCATTTTAACTAGATGGCGCTTATGTGACCGAAAAATCGAAACCTGATCAAGGGGTACTGGCTAAATCACGGTAGATGGCAGGGCAATAGGTAAGTAGCCTAGGTACAAATCCTAATCAAATGTAAATTATAAATGTTCTACATTTGCACACCAACATATTTTGTACAGAACTAATTCTATTTATGGGAAATGCTGGGTAAAGCATTAGGTTACTACAATTATCCAAAAAAAAATGGAAAAGCCTCATGTATTAGCGTTCTAAACAATCACGTGAGCCCCCCAGTTGCAAAGCCAAGTTTCAAAGCTAAAATCACTTTAATTAAAAGCATGAATTTTTTATTTATTCCAGCGACGCGACGTCGTCGCGCCGCCGCAGTGTCCGGCTATGGCAACTCCAGCATGTTCATTTTGTTGCGATGGTACACTCTAGTGAGGCTTCCAAATCCAATTTAAATCCAAAAAAAATAGGTAAATTTAAATCCAGTAACGCATTTTACTTTTGCAAGCTATGGTGCACTTCATGGCATGCGAGTCTATTCTAAATCTAAAAGGCAAAGCTGGTTAGGCACTATTGATTTCAAGATACATTGCTGCTGTACGAAGTAATTTTCACTGGAGGTTAGTTAGTGCAAAAGCAATGTACTTACTCCGCACACATATGGACCACACATTACTAGAAGCAAATCAGAGGGCCATTGAGATCACCACCTTCTAGTCTAACAAAATCTCCCAAGTAATAGACCAGCGGGATTTGAGGTTTCGAGTTTCTACCATCAAATTGACACAAAACTATTTATTAGAATAGGTACCTACCTACTTACTTATTTATATTTTTATTTTAGAACTCGATCAGTTCAAAAATATAAATAAAGAGTTGAACACTGTCACGATCATAAATTAAGGTTTAATTAAGTTATAGGCGATGGAAATTTAACTTTAATGGACATTTCAATCAACTAGCCACAGGTTTTTAAGTTGCTGAAATGACAAAACAAAGTCAAAGCTGCGTACCTAGGTACTTATTTTTTCTATGTCTATGATCTAGGTGCATAATATCCACACAAACAATATTATATTTCGACTTTAGGATTTTCAAAGGTTATTGTGGCTCAAACGTCCAGATTGCAGAGACTCCTTTAAATATCATACTGTCACGTTCTACTGTCTTGTTGTAAACAAGGACGGCACTAGTTACTAAAGGAGCTTTAACTTTAATTACATTTCTGCAACTGAGTGAAAGGCCAGACTGTGAGTAGGTAGGTACCCGCTGCAGACACGAAAAAAGAAGAAGAATTAATGTTATGTTACTTACCTACCTTTTACCTTATGTATTGTGACTATTTTCCGTTGCCTATTATTTAGTTTTGCATATCAACTTGTGTAAGTATCGTAACATACCACATTTTTTAGCAATTTTCACAAGTTTTCCTTCAAAAGCAACCGTTTCTTCAAGTTCGCCATCGGAAAGTTTATAGAAGAAAAAATAAAAGCTTGTCTATGATTCATGTCACTTATCTTGACAGCCTTGCAGCGCCATCTAGATTGGTACGAGAGTAATGAAAACTTTATGTCCTGTCTTACGCAAAACTCTTATATGAAATTAATTATTTTTAACATTTAATATTGTATCATAGTTTATTTTGTATTTTATGGCTTACTAAAACATGGCTTTATAATATTTTATTGAAATATTGTGAAGGGAAACAGTTGAAAATGTAATAATTTTGTGAAATTACGTTTCGTTTTACGCAAATAATCAAGGCACGAGTCTAAAGTGGCGCCAATTGCGACAAAATGGCTGAACTAAACCAATCATATGACTTTCGTCACATCTCCCTTGTTGGATTATTGATTCGTGTCTTGGTCTCGACTCCTACTTCACAGTTCTTGTGTTTCCTCAAATATGGCGAGTCAGACCCAGGGGATCCAGCAGCTTTTGGCCGCTGAAAAACGTGCGGCGGAGAAAGTATCTGAGGCGAGAAAGCGTGAGTATTTTGCGCTAGATAAGAGACTTTATTGCGTCGTTGCTCCTCCCAAAATTCCACGATTGGGATAATCGTAGGCCTTGAATTCCTGTTATTTCAAGTGTGTACAATTGATACTCTACGTTGTTAATAAATTTATTAAGAATCCAACTTTAAAAATGCATAGTTTTTTTCTTTGAATATTGCCAAGTACTGTGGGTCACATGATGTCACCAGATAGTCCCTGGAAACAGAGAAGGCTTGTCTGATATGTTTTATTTTTCCTGTTTCAATAATTATTTTACTTGTTGTAGCTCTAAAATCACGCGCATTTGGACCATTAGTGTATTTTTTTCTTGATTCAATAATGAGAAAAGTGATATGCAAGCCTACACGGTTGGCGTGTCGCAAATCTCTAACCTTCCGACCTTCGTGCCGTACTTTTTCACAGGAGAAATCTTAACTAATATTATAAAGGCGAAAGTTTGTATGCATGGATGTTTCTTACTCTTTCACGTTCAAACGGCTGGACCAATTTTGATAAAATTTGGTATGGAGGTAGCTGACACCCTGGATTAACACATAGGCTACATAATTTTCCCGAATTCCCGGCTGTAAACCTAGTACATAATAAAACTAATAAATGTCCTTATTTTCAAAAAAGATTTACAATGTTAATCTTTCAATCCCTCTAGCCAAGACTAGTGTAGACCTAGACTTATGTTTTCTGTCGGTAATATTTGTGTTTTAATGATGTGTTTCAGGGAAAGCAAAACGCCTAAAGCAAGCCAAGGAAGAGGCTGCAGATGAGGTGGAAAAGTACAGACAGGAACGAGAGAAGTCATTCAAGGAGTTCGAAGCTAAAGTCAGTTTTACACAACACATTTGACAAGATTTTAGTAGCTATTTACACATTTTGTAGTGTTATACTGCATAATATGTTGTCACGCACAATGGCCCAAACGAGAGGCTAATGAGGAAAACGCCCGATAAACATAACATAACATGTTGTACCTTAACAACCATCTGCAATACTCAAAGTTGTTAATATCATCAAGCTAGGCATAGAGTACTTGCTCTCGTATAAGTTATTGTTTAAATAAGAAAGTTACAATAGCTTTATGTCATAGAACATTTAAGATGTTTCTTAAGTTAGGTCAAAGCAGTGAGTTACATTAATTCTTAAACATTACTTTTCCATCCTGTCATGCATAATCCTGTTATGCATAATTTCTACCTCTGTAAACTAGACTAAGATTTTGACATTCCCACAGTTCCTCGGCACAAGGGAGAATGTCGCAGCCAAAATCGACGCCGAAACAAAGGTCAAGATAGAGGAGATGAACAGGATGGTGCATCAGCAGCAAGAAGCAGTAAGTTTTCATCAAAATCTGCACAACAGTTTTTGCATGAGAGAGTATCTAACATCCATGAATCCATCTAATCATAAATGCTCACAATAGACTGAGATCCCAGGGCCCCCAGACCATACTTATTTTCTCAGTAACAAAAAGTGTGGGAAAGAGTAGTGCACTATGTACTAACATATGAATACCTGCTAGCCTGGGCCGATGGCCAATTTTCAGCCTCCAGGTTTTGAAGGTACTTCCAAAAATTACTTGCATGTCTTGAGGTCTGGTGGCCCTGGGATCTTGGTCTTAAACTTTCACATCTATGGGGTGATACCTATGAAACTAAAGAACTTTCTCCAATGAACCTCAGATCAAATTCTCGATAAAAATTTAGACTTCTCATACTGAGACTTTTCATTTTCGTTCAGCAGTTTTTTCGTTAAAGAGTATCAAACAAACATCGACTAAAACAAACTTTCACACTTTTAGTTTTAGTAGGCTCAATTTGTATTGCCATTGGTGTAGCCCAGTGTTTTTCAAACTGTGGGTCGCGACCCCCAGGAGGGTCATGAAGCCTTATTTGGGGGGTCGCGGGTAAAAGAAAAAAACAAATTTGTAAATCTTACACTAAACTAAGACAATTTTAGTGAAAAGGCTGTGGCTGAATAATGACGCTCTGCCTTCCGCGTCTACCCCGCAGCAAACTCTTTTATTATGTGTTTTAAAATCTTCGAAGTAGTACATAGATTTAGCCTAAGAGGGTCTTAGGGACCTTAGTGGGTCGGCAGAACTTTATATGATCCAAAGGGGTCGCGAATTCAAAAAGATTGAAAAACACTGGTGTAGCCTATAATATAAAGAGTTAAATACTATTGCATTACTACTTATAAAACTTAATTAATGTCTTATAAGTATCAAAATACTTAATACTTAAAAGTACAAAATTAGGTACTTTAAATAGTTATATCAGCTAGGGTTCATTCTTTAGTTTAGATTGCTGACCGGTATCAGTTAAGCCTTTAAAGATTATAGTGCCTTTATAGCATCTGCTTTTTTATGTAAAATTGAGCGATTAGTTGTCATTTTTTTGTCTCGGAATAAATAAATAAAATAAGCCTCTATAATCAGAAAAATTACTTAACATTAACATTTTTTTTTGATCTTGGTCTGAGGCCACCCTTATTTATTCGTTTATTCAGAGCCTTTAACAAAAATTTGTGTCACGTCATAAATAACAGCTGCATGCTTGCAGTTGCAGTTTTGTAATCAAATTGGCCTGCAGCAACTTCAGGCACATAGATCTAAGTTTGCCCTTTTCTTTTGATCCATTTTAAACACTTCTTCCACTGTTGGAGTGAGCAGTTGGGCTGTATAGATTCCTCGACCGGTCATTGAGATAAACTTAAAGAATGATCCTATGAGGCTGGCATGGTCACCTGGGGTGACTGAAGCCTCTACACAAATAAAACACATCTTACCTTATATTTTCTTTTTTCTTTCCAGGTGATCAAGGATATCCTGAATTTGGTTTATGACATCAAGCCAGAACTTCACATTAACTTCCGTGAATAATAAACTCAGTACGAGTATCTTTGTAGTCGCGTTATACCACAAGATGGCGTGACGATAGCTCTTATTGTTATGCTTAATTATACTGTTTAAAATTATACTTGGTAGGCGCAACTATTAGCCTGTTAATTGCCTTAAGCTATATTAAAGTGATCACTACACTATTCGCTAAGTTTGGGCGAGGATTTACATATATTGATTTACTTTGTGCCTCGCCTTACCTATATTCCGTTCAGTGTTGGTTTTGCTCCCAAGTCTGGAATTAAAATGACCAGACTTTCTTGCACAAACTTCTTCCATATAGCCTGATTTGCCAGCGACTGAGCTCGCGCTTTTGAACAGGTACCTAATTAGTAACTTTTAACTTATAATATTGGATCGAGTAGTGTAGTAGACGCTTATGAAATCAGTTATGAACCGTCGCCATCTTGAAAGCAAAACAAAATGGCGTCCAGAAGCCATTTTGTTTAACACAAACACGCGGGATAAAGCTGTAAATACAAGATTGCTTTGCTTGTACTTGTTAAAATGAAATTATATTTATCTTCGATAAATTATCGTCTGTAACGATTAAAAATCAGCTTGATATATCATTCCATTTGATGACGCAGATGATCCGCTAAATAATGAACTACTTATACTCTAAAATTGTATGTTATTCAGTGTTGTATGTTGATAGAAATATAAAATGTTTGAGAAAAGGTAATTTTTAATGTTTTTATTTTTTTTCTTGTTACAACGTAGTCAAATGGAAGTTCGTCTGTACAGTATTAGAGGAAATATATTAATTATTGATGTATTTATTGAATTGTTTTATTGTGTGATTGGTAAACAATAGATTGTTTTACATTCAATTAGTTGCTTCATTGATTTTCTTATACAGTTTTGAATCTGAAACAAAAATAGTCCGTGTTAACTTGGCAGTTATTAAAATAAGATTTTGTGGAAAAATATCTGAAAATCATTTTGTCAAAACACATACATATGCTCACGCGTACAATCCTATCGGAGTAGGTAGAGCATCTGTGGTTCTAGAACTACTAGATGCCACATTTCACCATTTTGTCAAGTGGTGATAAAGTTCTAATTACTTAGAATGAATTTAGTTACCAAAATTAAGGAAACCGACACTACATACAAGCACGAGTTCACGCCTTTGTCCCATTGGGGTAGGCAGACAACACGCTGCATGGTACGATCCAAACTTCTTTCACTTCCTTTGCATCACTGTTTGGAATCGATTAGTGAGGTTAAGGATACCTTAACTCATTCAGTGCTGCTGCGAAGTGCGACCCGTGCCTGGCGGTGGGGACGTATATGGGCTGATGACGATGTAGTAGTCACGTACCATGACCATTCTTACTATGGTTTCGGGTGCTTGAGCGACCACAAAGTAAGATAAATACAGGGTGTAAAGGACAGCTTAGCAAATACTTCAGTGCTGGACTATGATCGATTTTTTTTCTCCCCAGAGATGTTAAGGAGTTTTCGTTAATTACTATTGGCGCTACGTAATGTACAGGGTTGACAGCACATCATGCTGTCCAAAACTGTCAAATTTCTTCAATCGATTTTCAATTTTATCTCCAAGCATCAGATCTTACTATCCATTGGGCAAATTTGACAGTTTGTGATAACCTGATGTGCTGTTGACTGTACTTACCGTGAAAAAATGCGATGTATATTGCTTGTTTTCTGTATATTGTATATTGCTTGTTTTCTGTGCTGTTTTTTTATTGCAAATTGGAGTGTATTTTTAAAAATAAGGAAAATTTTACTGGAAAATCATTCAGAACGACAACGATCTGAATTCAGGGTTTCAGTTTTAGCTAAATTATCCCTTATACCTTATACAGGGCTTTAGGTATCTCTCTTTCAACCGCTCGGGTGGTTAATCAGTCCATGAAACTGAACAACTTCCCCAAGGAACATTTTGATCTCCCACACAAAATGCGCTATATGCTGATGAAGTTTGTATGGAAACTCAAAATTTTTTTTTCGTATTTTGACCTAAGTATGTTCCTTAGGAAAGTTGTTCAGTTTCATGGGCTGATTAACCACCCGAGAGGTTAAAAGAGAGATATCTAAAGCCCTGTATAGTGTAGTTACAGTTCCGAAGATATCTCCATGGTTCAGTTAGGATTCTGGTTTGAAAATAACATTCTTACTTCGGCTTGGGATGGTCGAGTGTTTCGAGCCAGTCAGCGACGGGGCCCATGGTCGTGAAGACTGCGGGCTGGTCGGGCAGGTCGCAGCGCCGCGACGAGAACGACAGCAGACCCACCAGCTTGCCGTCCATTACCGCCGGGCCGCCCGCGTCGTGCTGACCAAATAAAAAAATGTATTGCAAACTCTTATAGACTACTTTTTTATTATTATTATAAGATGGGTTAACTCTTGACCTCAATCTTGAGGTCAAAGATGAGGTCGACGATGGAGCGAGTTAACCCAGAAAATGCCTATAAAGGCACTGGTACTCCCACGCACCGACGGAACGCAGCAAGCTGTTTGGCGTCGGACTTCGGTAGGAGGGTGGTCGCGAACCCTTAACAGAGCCTACCATACCGCATGAGACCATAGGAGGACACCTCAGATTCAGGAAAAAATTTAGTGTCGTTGCCTGGGAGGGATTACTAGGAGGCAGGTCTCATTTGTGTTTCCTTAGTCGCCTCTTACGACAGCCACGGAAAGAGATGGGGTAGTGTTATTCTCAACCGATCACCACACGGTTATTCTCAACTGATACTTATACAGACTAATATAAAAGAAACGTAGATTTAAGGAATCTCTTCCAGTCTACCTTAGAGATGGTAAGAGTGAAACAGCAGCTCGAGCACGATGGCGACAAACTCGCGCTGCGCCACTCAGCTGATGCTGAAATATCACTTTGATTGCGCGAGGGTCCCGCGAAGGCTTGCTGGCCCTCTGGCGTTGTCAATGTTGACATTTCGACATAGGACCGCGGCGCATTACGCGCGCTATCACCATTGTACAGTCAAGAGTAGGTCACTATTTACACTACCAGTTTAAGCTGAGCTCTGATTGATATGAGCTCTGATTTTGGGCCGGTCCAAAGTCCAAAGTGTCAAGCTTGACGTGCTCTTGAGTGTACTCGAGCTGCTAATGTGAAAATTAACTCTAAAATTTTAAAAAAAACATCACCGTTACATTCGATTGTTTTTTGGACAATGTCTGTGAACTTATAAATAAATAAATCATTATATTTTGAGCATAGAACATGATAGAACCATCTCGAACACATCAGATTTCAAACAGAAAAACCGCATCGAAATCGCAATTTTAAACAGTCACTTGCTCTCATACTTTTAACAGGCACTGGGGCCTTAGTGAACAGGGACAACGGCACATCATGCTATCTAAAACTGTCAAAATTCTTCAATCGATTTTCAATTTTATCTCCAAACATTAGAGCTTACTATACATTGGGGAAATTTGACAGATTGTGGTAACCTGATGTGCTGTTGACTGTACATACGGTATATTGTCGACTCTCCCTCTTACTTGTTTAAGTAAACTGTGTACTCACGTTGCACACATTTTTCAGTATCGTAATGAAGCCGGCGCAGAAATTGTTACGGGTCACCAAATTTCTGTAAACAAAAACGAAAATATACAAAGAAAATATTTACGCGAGCTATAAAACTCGCGGTCACATAGATAAATGGAATTTCGCGCTAATTGCGGGCTTTTCGTCTCCCTACAAAATCCGACAATATTACTTAGGTCCGTATTACGGAACGCGACTCAGATTCTAATCTATTACTCTTTTGACAGTGAGAGAAAGAGGAAATCTATACTTAAGTTCTGATCAAGACTTAGTTTAAGTCTTATACAGGCCTGAGTAAATCTCCCCCATGTTCCTCATCCCTCTCCCCCTAACACCAAAGCACGTCCTCGTGTTTGGACCATTCCATGGTAGTCTACAACCGATATACTCGGAGCATCAAATGTCAGTACATTTCTCTTTATGCTGTACAGATGACAGTGATAGATTTGTTATCTTTTTACTATCTTGCTATCTTTTGGAACGCTCAGTGTCAATATAAGACTTTAGAGTAGATGCCCATTGCCTAGTTTGCTCATACAAAGATCTAGCAACGCTCAGTGTTCTTAAAGTATCGATAGAAGACTTTTGACCAGTTTGGTCATACAAAGAGTAGATACCCATTGACCAGTTTGACGGCCGGTTTGGTCGAGTGGTAGTGACGCTGCCTCTTGATCGGCGGGTCCTGGGTTCGATCCCCAGTCGGGGCAAACATTTGTGTAAAAGCAGATGTTTGTTCTCGGGTCATGGGTGTTTGTGTTTGTCTTTGTGTTTGTTCCAAGGGACCCACGACACAAGGGAAAACCTTAGTGTGGGCCTTTGAGTGTGTAGCGTTTATTTATTTATTTATTAAAAATCTAGCTACCTTGTGTGCCCAGTTTGTACGTCCAGTTTGGTCATACAAAAAATCTAGCTACAAGGGATAGAGATTTATTAATTTTTATTTTTTGTTTACAGTATTGTATTGTATAGGAATCATACCTGCCGTAAGTGGACTGGCAGTCCGCGAGGTCGTAAATCGGCATTTCCAACTTCTGGAGCAGCACCTGACCGCCGACACCTCCTCCACCCTGTTAAGTCATTCAGGTCAAAAATCTAAAATGATGGTTGGGAAATCGTATTTCGAATCTTCTACGTCATTCTAATCTAAAGACAGTCTTTCTTATCGTGTAGGTACCTACTTGAAGGTATGGGCGAACCTAGATGGTTAGGTACCTAAAAAGACTTAGCATTCAGGAAGGTTCAGCAGATCTTTTTCTTGCGCTATAAAGATGAAAGAGACAGATATACATACCTAGACTTGTTAAGTCCATTTCTACTCAGAGAAATAGTACTCAGGCCTACAAAAATCCTACAAAAAACCTCTTCAACAAGTGAAGCACACCCGGACAGATCCATAGAAGAACTCTTGGATGCAAAGTCATCACAATAGGCCGATTCAAAAGTTGCTTTTCTACATTTGCTAGCAATGATTCAAAATACGGGTTAAACGGCGGCCCTAACTATACAGGGTGTAAGGGACAACTTAGCAAATACTTAAATGGTGGAATCTACCCATAACTGTGATCATCTGTGTGTAATTATTGAAGTCAGAATGCGATGTAGATTGTTGATTTTCGTGTTTTATTTTGTTGTGATTGTTTTTATTGCGAAATTCAGTGCATTTCAATGAATAATATAATTTTGAAGCAGAAAATATTAAAAAACTTGTAAAAAAAAACATTTTCCTGAGGAAAATTCCATTGGGAAATCGTTCAGTATGATGGTCTGAACTCAGGATTTCAGTTTTTGCTAAGCTGTCTTTTACACTTGCAAAAAACGCTTGAAATCCTTACCAAAACAGTTCCCCATCCCAAAAACGTGATATTGTTGTCGACGGGCAAGTTATTGTCCCTAGACACAATACCCTCTGGACGAATGGATCCCGTTTGTCGATTGGATACCAAAGTCATCTCAAAAGTTCCTACAACATATGCCTCAAGCATTCTTTAATTAGCAGTCAAATGATTCAAAATACGGGTTAGACGTATTTTGAATCATTTGACTGCTAACTATACAGGGTTACTTTTTAATCAGTACACAATTTTTTCTTACGGTGCCAGTAACGTTGATAGAACGTAAATAAGAAAGAATTTTTTTTTCCCAAAATTTTCAGATTTTGATACTCCTTTTTAACGTCTTAGAGGATGACTTTCTAAAACGCAGAAAAACGGGTGTCACAAATGTGTTGAACAGTACTATTACCAAGTTTCAAGTCAATTGGACGAAGTTATTATTTTTTCCATACAAAAAAAAATATTTATTTTCATGCTTCAGACGACCTAGCTTGAAATTTTTATATGAAACGATATAAAACAAAAAAATACGGGTCTGTTAAATTTTAATAAAGATTACGTACAAAAAATTTGTGTACTGATTAAAAAATAACCCTGTATAGAGATTTGGAAAGAATGATTCTTTGTCCACACAACGCGGTAATGTGGCAAGTGTCATGGGAACCTTTGAGCGGGGCGAACTTCGGGGGGGGGGGGGCTTTTTGACTAGGGTTTCATTTTGTGTCTTTTAGGATTTACCGCGACTGACGAAGCATGTTGCTGATTACTTTTGTCTTAGTTTTAAGTTATGACGAAGCCTGTTGCGGATGCGTTTTTGGAAAGAATGCATGAAATCCTTACCAAAACAGATCCCCATCCTAGGAATGTGATATTGTTGTCGACAGGCAGGTTGTTGTCCCTAGACACTAATACCCTCTGGACGAACGGGTCTCGTTTGTCGAAGGTGATGTTCTTGTGCACTCGCAGCACCGCCACGTTGAACTCGAGAGTCGCCGGCTTGTAGTTCGGGTGGAAATTTATTTCTATCACCTGGGGAAGATGAAATTTATAAGTGTACAAGTATACAATACCGTTATTAAAGTACTAGCATTCTGCCCTAGGTAGTGGGAATTTGAGAAAATTGTGTAGCTTATTTTTTATTATTATTATAAGATGGGTTAACTCTTGACCTCAATCTTGACCATAAGGTCAAAGATGAGGTCGACGATGGAGCGAGTTAACCCAGAAAATGCCTATAAAGGCACTGGTACTCCTACGCACCGACGGAACACAGCAAACTGTTTGGCGTTGGACTTCGGTAGGAGGGTGGTCGCGAACCAGACGGCCCTTTACAGAGCCTACCACACCACATGAGACCATAGGACGGCACCACAGATCCCGAAAAAAAATGAAGTGTCGTTGCCTGGGATGGATTACTAGGAGGCACGTCGCCTCTTAGCTTATGTGTTAATCCAGGGTTTCAGCTACTTCCATACCGAATTTTATCGAAATTAGTTCAGCCGTTTGAGCGTGAAAGAGTAACAAACATCCATACATTCATACATCCTCACAAACTTTCACATTTGTAAATACATCTTAGTAGGATAGGAAAGTAGGCCAAGCTCCCCTGTTAGCAGGGTCACGGAGGTCGATGGCAGTTGTATGACAAAGAACTCGATTTGCCAAATCCTGGATCATGTACTCCGAATGTGAGACGGGACTAAGCGCTAGGAAAGAGTTAGGTACCCTCTCTATTAGATCTACTAGGTACGATTTCGATTTTAAGATGCTTATAAAACCGTTCGACTGGGCCACTTCATTACAGCTCCAGATACGGATGGAATTATGCTTCTGGACCGAATGCTCTAGCCATCTGCAGCTCGAGCATGACGTCATCGTGCGCGTAATGCGTCGCGGTCATATATCAAAATGTCAACATTGACAACGCTAGGCAACATTGAGCAAGCCTTCGAGACCCTCGCGCAATCAAAGTGAAGTTTCACCGTATCGGCCGAGTGGCGTACCTTGCGAGTTTGTCGTGATCATGCTCCAGTTGCTGAGCTCTATACCTACGAGCTTCCTAGACAAAGTATTGATATACAAGTTTAAAAAATGTTGAGTTCACATTATGCCCTAACATATTTGACGAAGGAAGGTTGCTTCCAAGTAGGACCGACAATCTGGTAGAGCATGACCGATATATGATTTAAAGTTATGCTATCTATGGCCTTAACTAAATGACTCCTGCCCCAACGCAAAAAGATGTACCTACTCAAAGGTTACATGAGAGCTGTTTTAGCGTCTTGACAGAAAGAGTATCCTTACCTTCGTCTTACCACAGTTCCAACACTCGGTTCCACTTCCACCGTATTGGAAAACTTTCGTCCGTGTTACAAAACGCGACTCAGACTCTGATGTATTTTGATAGTGAGAGAAAGAGACTGGAAGAAATCCCCTTATGCTCATGTACACTAAAGATACATACATACATACAATCAATACTTAAGTATATGTAGATAAAGACTTGAGTCTCCTGTGATACGGGCTTTAGTTTACTACTTTGTTTCTTTTCTGATAGAATTAGTACCTTGAGCACCTCCCCTCCGGCCGTGGCGTTGGCAGAACCCACTCTGACTGTCACCATCTTGACATACTCGCGGAAGAAACGGTTGTTGTATTGGCTGGAAGTTAGAAATCAAATTAAATATGGGTAACAGACAGCTTTTGATAAGAATGTTGTTAGAGAACCTGGGAAAAGTGTAAACTGAGCACCAATCCTTAGATAACAAATACCTACAAAGTTTTTTTTCCGGAAGGTTAAGCAGTTTTTGTTGTAAACATTTGGCATCCTGACTTTGGAAATACAAACCATGTTTATCAATCAGCTTTAGTTTTCAAGTTATTGCGTATGCGTAATGAAGCAAATAACACAAAAATTGACTATAAAAATGAATCCAAGTATTGAGGTCGAAAGCCGCCAGAAATAATTTTAAAAATTTTTCGTAAATAAGGAACTCGTGGTAGGTGTTATTTGAAATTCCAGCAATAATCCACAGAAAAGCCGTGTATGAACAGTAAAAGCTGATAGAAAGAAACGGCTGGTAGATTCGGATTCACCGTATTAAAATATAGCGGAAAAATGAAGGAAACTCTTGGAAAATTTTAAATCGGAAAATTTTGTAAATAAGTATGTGTAAGTAATAGAAGTTGAATTACTGTTTCAAAATAAATTTACCATTCGGAATGTTCAGATTCAGAAGGACACATTGTTTCGCATACCTACTTACTTACATCTAATGGAGCTGAATATGGAAGCATCGCAGTATGCATATTTTTATTACCATAATTGCAAACCATCTTCACAGGATATTGCCCAGTACGATAGTAACGCAATATATCTTATAACACATAACCATACATTATACATACCATTCCATTATATAGGGTAGGGGAACCAAAAGATGGACGCACCAAAAAAGTGAACGATCGAACGAAAAATTAAAATTTAAAGAATGTCGTTAACTTAACATGTGTGCAATTTTTTTTATTGGTGTGGCAATAATTCCTCGACCAAGCAAAAAAACAAAATCGCCCGTGACGCCATAAACAAACTAGTTCACATAGGATGAAACTAAATGATTAAAATGAAAATTAGATAAAATATTTATTTACAAACAAAAAGTTGAACGTCCGTTTACTTTTTGAGGTGTTGTTTTAGTATGAAATCAAGTACCGTTCAACTTTTGGGTTGATACCCGAAAGTTGAACTAAGAAATGTTTTTATATTTTATTCGTTCATCTTTTAGGGGTGGCGTCATAAAGATGAACATTTCTGTGAACTTGCTCGTTCATCTTATAGCGCTTTTTCTCCAATATTTGAACTAGTTGAGTAGCTGGTTCAACTTTTAGGCTTTTAGGTCTCGCTATAATATTTGTGACCCCTATAACAAAAGTATTCCATGCAACTATTCACCTAGTCTTTTTTTTTCGTCTTCTATTTTTTGTTATCTACACTTTGTAAAGAAAAAAATATGGACAGGACATTCTTGAGAAAGCTGTACGGATGGTACAGTCGCAAGAAATATCACTGTCGAAAGCAAGTATTCAATTTAATATTCCCAAGGGTACACTACATAGGGGCCATTCATTTACTACGTAAGACGATTTAGGGGGGGAGGGGGTCAACCATGTCTTATTTTTTCTTACAAGGGGGTGGAGTCTTGATAGTTCTAACGTAAGATGACAACGTAATAAATAAATGGCGCCATAACAAAGTTCACGGCAAAACTGCCCTGCAATGTAGGTTCAGAAAAACTTGGAAGAAAATAAAATAGCGACGTGGATATTAAATATGGCAAAAATTAGCTATCCTATAAACACAATCGATGTCGTCATCAACCCATATACGTCCCCACCGAGGGGCACGGGCCCTCCTTCGAAACACGAAGGGGTTTTAGCAGCGCTGGCCCGAAGTAAATTTTAGAATTGAGCGAGATCCAATTATGGCGCCTCTCCTGTTTGCTCCTAATATATACCTATACCGCAATACCGTCTACGGTCGACTATAATTTTAGAAAAGTAATAGAGCGCGCGTCTCGTTTATCTCTTCGCTTAAAATATGGACAATTGAGTATTTTCTTTTATTTTTCTTTACCACTAGCTGATGCCCGCAACTTCGTTTGCGTGTTAATTTTTTCTTTTGAACAGATTACACTTTATTGACGGTCCATTAATGGACCTTCATTTAGTTTATTAAATATTGATTTAGTTTAAGATTTAGATTTTTACATACAAAAGTTTTTTCCCGCTAACTCCCGTTCCCGTGGGAATTTTGCAATATCCTGTTGCAACTAAGCTTTAAGTTTACTAAGGTACCTGCATGGCAAATGTCAAGCGTCTAACTTAAGCGGTTTAGATTTTTCATACAAAAGGATTTTCCCGCTAATTCCCGTTCCCGTGGGAATTTCGGGAATTCCTTTCTTAATGCACCTCTACGGTACCTAAGCTACGTCCCTTCCAAATTTTAAGTGCCTACGTTTAGCCGTTTAGGCTGTGCGTTGATATGTCAGTCAGTCAGCCAGTCAGTCAGTTTCTCCTTTTATATGTACATATATTTAGATTTAGGCACCCTCTAGAATTGGGCACCTGGAGCGACCGCTCCGTTCGCCGTATGAGCGGGCCGGCCCTGGGTTTTAGGCCGTAGTCCACCATACTGGCACAATGCGGGTTGGTGCACCGCTCGTCTTTAGAAATTTTCGATATTTTCCTTCACCGTTGAGCAAGTGATAATTAGAAATCCGTACATAAATCCGAAAAGACGAATTTAGTGGTACAGGCCCGCACCAGGATTTGAACCTGCGACCTTCGGATTACAAGTCTGTTTTATTACCAACTGGGCTATACCCGCTTCAGGTGATGAAATTTAAAATTATCAAAATGAATTTTAAGTAGCGTTAGGTTAACGGTGCCCCTGCTGATCGGAGCGGTTGTCAACAAGTGTGTGAATAGAATAGAATAGAATAGAAAAATCTTTATTTTATAGGACATTCAGGATGTCACTTAAAACAAGTCAAGATTACAATGAAATACATACAAACATACATTAAACGATTTAAATACATACATACGCATTCGTTCTTTTGACCCTACTGACTCTACGCCTATTCGCAAAGGTGCAGTCTTCCTCAGAGAAGAATAGGCAAGAAACTCCGAGGTTGCTCCTTTAAATCGCATTACAAATTTTCTTATTTACTAATCCCTACTAATATTATAAATGCGAAAGTAACTCTGTCTGTCTGTCTGTCTGTCTGTTACCTTTTCACGCCTAAACCGCTGAACCGATTTTGATGAATTTTGGTACAGAGATAGATTAGAGCCTGGGAAAGGACATAGGCTACATTTTATCCCACAGTTGGGCACGATATAACCTGTAGTCCACGCGGGCGGAGCCGCGGGCGGAAAGCTAGTTTTAACTAAATCTGAAATAACTCTAGAGCTGAGCAGTTCATTCCCATGGCTGCCTGTCTGATAGATAGTCAGAAATTTTGTAATAGCCCTTTTTACAAAGTTTTTGTTTAATTACTGTCTTTACATTTGTCCAAAGGTAAATTTTGAATACACATGGGAATCTTATTATAGAACCGTATACATTGACCCATAAAAGAGTTCGTGACCTTGTGGAGACGACTGTCTAGTACATCCAGTTTATGCTTGGTCCTAGTATTTACATCGTGCCTATCGCTATTTTTCTTAAACAAATGTTCATTTTTCTTCACATATAAAAAACATGTGAGGTTTCGACCGTCTGAATTTTGCCACCAGAACAGATAAAATAGTCACCATTGTCACTCAATGGCCATTGAAACGCCTTTAATTAGTGGAGTAGATAGATAGATAAAACCTTTATTTAACTGACACATTACACACACAATTACAAAAACTAAAGAAATAAAAAAAATAAAGTAAAAACATTTGTATCTTAACGATTAATTAAAATGAATGAGTTTGGAAGAGTATAGTGTGTGTTCGAGAGTGAGTAGGAATGTGTGTGTGTGTGTATGTGTGTGTGTGTGTGTGTGTGTGAGTGGTTGGTGTTGCGTGTATCGTGTCAGTGAAAATGGCGCTGGCTCAGCATTTGTTGTGGTAAGAAACCACAACGCTGTTATTCTGCCAGGACCCAAGTGGACGGAGGCGCTCTCTGCGCGCGTGTCCATGTTACTGTGTAGTGTTTATGACGTATGTATATAATGAATATAATAAAAATAGTAGATAAATATGAAAAATGTAAGTAAAAACCGTATGTTGTAAATAATAATAAAGATTGTAAATATTATAATGAATTAAATTTTGTGATGTTGCTCAGATATACCACCGGATAGTTGAAGGGAAAATAAATATTGTCGATAGCTTGTTTTAAAAGTATTTGTAAAAGTTTTTGATCTAAGTGGTGGAGGAATATCATGCCAGATTTTTGTTGCTGCATATCGGAAGCTCCCACGGAAAAGTGAGTACTGTAAAACCAGCGTAACACTTACAGTTGCAAGCAGTGTGCAGCAGTGACGATCCGGTCTCGGTCAATGACGGCTGCCCCACACCAGAGCTCTCGGTTCACCAGGATAGCAGCCATGAAGGGGTAGTCGTCAATCGCAGCCCGCTCGTCAGGGTTGTAGATCCGACGATACCGAGGGTCCAGGGGTGGGTTCGCAGCCGTCGCTGGTTGAGGAAATCTTTTTCTTATCACTTTCATGGCAAACTTGACTAACCTTGGCGTCAGATTTTCCAAACCGCCGAGTGGCCTCGGTAAACGGCTGTAGTTTTTTTTTGTTACACTCTCAAAGGCCCACGCTAAGGTTTTTCCTTGTGTAGTGGGTCCCTTGGAACACACATAAAGACAGACACGAACATAGACCCGAGAACAAACATCTGCTTTTTATACAAATATTTGCCCCGACTGGGAAAAACAGCCAAGTGCGTCAAAAACAGCCAAGTGCGAGTGAAACTGCGCACGAAGGGTTCCGTACCATTACCTATAAAACCGGCCAAGTGCGAGTCGGACTCTATAAAAAACATTATCTCTATAAAACCGGCAAAACATCACGCTTGTTGTATGGTTCCCCTTAAATAATTTTTAGTATTTGTTGTTATAGCAGCAACCGAAATACATCAGCTGTGAAAATTTCAACTGTCTAACTATCACGGTTCATGAGATACAGCCTGGTGACAGACGGACGGACGGACAGCGGAGCCTTAGTAATAGGGTCTCGTTTTTCCCTTTCGGTACGGAACCTTAAAAAAAGGCTCAAATTTCTTTTCATATTTCGAACTATGTTCCTTGGGGAAATTTTTTTAATTTCGTAGGCTCATACACGTCCTCAATTTGTCATCATACATGTAGCTAAAAATAACGATACGCCAGTAAAACTACGGTTTGGCAAAACATTAATTCGCAATAGGCTGTATTTTTGTAAATCAGCCTTTCATCCTATTTAAAATGACTATATTTTCGAATCCAACTAAAAAATTATATAGAAATACCTCAAAAAAGAAAAATGCGAATAAAGGCCTAGAATTTTCAGCAAAAATAGTAATAACTAAGTGAACAGTTTTCATGATAGAGGTACCTGTAACAAATATAAAAGTAACAGAATCCAACCAAAAAACATCACCTTATTTTTGTTTTTCAAAAAATTTAAATTTAATTGATTAGGATTTATGGTTTCATGCGAAAAAAATAATAGTTAGCTGAACTGGTTTATAATCGATTTGGATATAGTTTATGATTGCATACTTATGAAAATCCAATTATATTTATTTAACTTTTGTACATTTTTATAAAATATAGCTATAAACGCATGGCAAAAAAGTAATAGGTATAAAAAATGGTAGACTTCTCTGACAATACAGAAAAAAAGACAATAATACCAAAATCCAACATTTTTCGTGAAAAATTCAAGAAAAAAAAAATTACAAAATCGCCCATTCCAAACTGAGCGTAGTGTAGCGGTGTTACGGTCTAAAATAGTTTGATGGCGCGTGGCGTGGTCCAGCCTGGCAGCTGCGATGACTTGAAATTTTGCAGATGTATGTAATACCGATGACAATACAATTATACAATAATTTGGTTCCATCGAGCTGATCTGATGATGACACGAGAAGATAGATGGTGGAACTCTTTAACGGTAACTATTAAACCCTTTGAATTTGGGCTCGTTTGATTTGATTTTTGTATATTAATATAAGGGTTAGGCCGCCAAAATTGTCAAATGTAACACAACAGATTTTGTGTTATCGTTACACAAATGTAACCCAAAAGTAACACATTTTTTGGGTAAAGCGTGTTTCATATTTATAATCATTATGAAATTGTACCGACTGCAGTGATTGTTAAGGGGAAAATAAGTAATAATAAAACAACATTTTTTTTAGGGTTAACGGTGAGTAGAAGTTGCTTAGAATGTTTTTGGGCGTGCTGCTGAGATGTTGACAGCGCATTTTCTTTTTTTTTGCGATCCCTTTCCATTTTCTACTTAGTTATTCTGTTTAGGGTTCCGTACCCAAAGGATAAAAATGGGACCCTATTACTAAGGCTCTGCTGTCCGTCCGTCCGTCACCAGGCTGTATCTCATGAAACGTGGTAGTTAGACAGTTCAAATTTTCGCAGATGATGTATTTCTATGTGCCCTATAACAAGAATACTAAAAACCACAATAAAATTTTTTTTTAATGGGCTCCCATACAAAAAACGTGATTTTTTTGCTCGTTTGTATAGATAAGTCTGTCCGAGGCTGTATCTCATGAACCGTGATAGTTAGACTGTTGAAATTTTCACAGATGCTAACACCAATTGCTAAAAAGTAGAAGAAATTAATTATTTAAGTTAAATATACAACAAACGTGATTTTTTTGCCATTTTCATAGAGATAATGGTTTTTATAGAGTCCGACTCGCACTTGGCCGGTTTTATAGGTAAAGATACGGAACCCTTCGTGCACGAGTCCAACTTGCACTTGCCCGTTTTATTTTTCTTCGTTATAATTTTCTACTTTACGTCTATACTGTAGTAGTGTTATTTCATTATTATTTTTCTTCCACTCTCTAAACTTTTCAGGATTCATAGTTTTAAATTTTTCCTCGATATTTTCTTTGTCGTTATGCGACAGTTAACGGCATTTTATTTTTAATAAAATAAAAAAGTGTAGCTTATTTCTTATGGTTTTAATTTTAATGTTTTCGACATACATCACACTTGGTGTTTGTTCAGGTTCTGTTTATAAAGTTATCTAGACTAAAAAGTAAAACATAAATAATTATAGTTTAAATAATTAATTTTTCACAAAAAAAGAAAACCGACTTCAAAAAGCGAAAAATAGAAACGTTGCATTTAGTGTGCTACGTACCTACTGATCTACTGAATCTGTGTTAATGTAGTGAGTGAATGTGTGTCACAGGACCAACTAAAATCTTATTTCGAATATGAATTGGCACCATTCCCTGTTTCGTTGTTTGATGAAGCTGGAATGCAAAAAACGAAAAAATCGGTGCTTTAAGAACTATTTGACAATATTGATTTAGAACTAAATGCAGCAAGTGACAAAATTGTCATTGTTGATGGTGGTCATTTGATTCACAAAGTTACGTGGGCGAAGGGAACTCTTTTTGGTACCAAATGTGACACTTATGTGGATTATTTAATTAAAGTGTACGGGAAATCAAGCGTAATAGTATTTGACGGATATCAAAGTGAAGAACAAAACACAAAGAGCGCAGAACGTAATCGAAGAGTTACCAAGCCAAATAAGTTTGATAGGCTATACATGCATCCACCTTTGCAGCGACTTCAAACAGATCGGTAGTGTAGCGAGGTTGTATACCTCGCGCGTTATCCGTCTACTTGTAAAGCCTTTTGATAGCTATTTTGTAATAAAAAGGAATTGGCTTCCTTTTCGTGGTCTATGCTGATATTTTGACACAGTCTTCTCGTAGCTTCAATCCAGAATAGTTCTTCCATTTTAATAAATATTTAAAAGTGAATCTTGACCCTCATTGACCTCCCGGCTACCCCTCTCGTTATAGAGGATCTCCGTTCACGATCACTCAGAATAACTTAGAACTAAATTCTTTTATATTGATATCATGTCTATTTGGCTCATAGGAATTAGATTTTACTTTTTTCAAAATTTACTTTAAATGTCAGTTCGGGTTAAAGTTAGGCAGTGGGTTAACCGATTGTCGCTTTCTTTTGCTGGCGTTTTGGGAGCGAGGGTTCGAAGGATGGAATCGTCAGTTTGTATTTTGGGTATATCTTTTTTTAAAAGGATCCTTCAAGCCGGTCTTGAGGAAAAGACTTGCTCGGTCCCACTGTGGTGTGTCATCGTGGCCCGCCCGCAGGTAGGTTAGGGCGAAGCTGCGAGACTTCTGAAATTTTCTCGCTTCACGAGAAAATTTATCCTCACCGGGAGGGATGTAGCGAGGTTGTATACCTCGCGCGTTATCCGTCTACTTGTAAAGCCTTTTGATAGCTATTTTGTAATAAAAAGGAATTGGCTTCCTTTTCGTGGTCTATGCTGATATTTTGACACAGTCTTCTCGTAGCTTCAATCCAGAATAGTTCTTCCATTTTAATAAATATTTAAAAGTGAATCTTGACCCTCATTGACCTCCCGGCTACCCCTCTCGTTATAGTAGATACGTAGCACACCTAAATGCAACGTTTTTAATACATTTTTGATTAATGTATGCCTTTCTGCATCTTTTATGTAGCCGAAAAGACTTTTGTTCAGCAGATCGTAGAAAGATTCCGTCTTGCCTTGTTTCACTAGCCAAGAACAAGCTTTCAAGTCCCTTTTTACCAACTTGCACGTTATCAAAATATAAATTTAAATTACATATTTTGCACCTATCTATTTCAGACATATTGATTTATGGGCAAGGCCGTCGAAATTGTCAATTGTTTAGCGTGGCATTTTGTCGTTTTTTTTATAGTATCTTGCAGTGGACATATTTCGTAATTTTTGCTTGTGAGCTTAAATATGTTAATGTAGCAGGCACCCAGAAAATTAAAAACTACGAATCCTAAACAGTTTAGAGAGCAGAAGAAAAAGAATAATGAAACAACACTACTCATAGACATAGAAAAAATAACTACTACAGTATAGACACAAAGTAGAAAACTATAACGAAGAAAAAAAAAGAATAAGTAAAGAGAAAATTGAAAAAGGATCGCAAATTAAAAGAAAATGCGCCGTCAACATCTTAGCAGCACGCCCAAAAACATTCTAAGCAACTTCTACTCACCGTTGTTAACCCTGAAAAAATGCTGTTTATTAATTTCTAACTTCCCCCTTAACAATCACTGCAGTCGGTACAATTTTATAATGCTTATATTTATGTAATTATTTTAACTATCGATATGAAACTTACCAAAAAATGTGTTACTTTTGGGTTACATTTGTGTAACGATAACACAAAATCTGTTGTGTTATATTTGACAGTTTTGGCGGCCTTACCCTTATATTAATAAACAACTTTCACTTTATATTAAACTAGCTTTCCACCCGCGGCTCCGCCCGCGTGGACTACATGTTATATAGTACCCAACTGTGGGGTAAAATGTAGACTATGTCCTTTCCCAGGTTCTAATCTATCTCTGTACCAAATTTCATCAAAATCGGTTTAGTAGTTAAGGCGTGAAAGACGGACAGACAGACAGAAAGAGTTACTTTCGCATTTATGATATTAGTAAGGAAGTAAGGATCTAACACACGAAAAACCGACATTTAATTACGTAACGACATTACGTAAACAATACGTGGCGAATAAATCATTACGTTCTAAATTATGGATGGCGCGCCCGCTGCCCGCGCACCCTTCCGCCACCCGCGCAACTCTTACAATTTATATTTTTGGAAATAAAATGGTAAATGTAAATTTTTTTGTTGGATTTCGAAAATATCGTATTATTTAAAACATAAATTACAAAGTCTACCCAAAATTATCGCTATTTCTATTTTGTCCGCAAAATGACTACAGAAATAGCAAAAGTCATTTTTTTTTTACGTTTCTAGTTGGATTTTCAAAATAATTGAGTTATCAACATCGTTTAAGCTATACTATAAAAAAATTAGCCTATTATATTTTTTATTGCAACAGTTACTTATTATTTTAATATCACAACATTGAAGTTAATAAAAATAGCATAATCAATCATAAATATTGTTGGATTTCGATTTACTTTCAAACAACTGGATGATATCAGATTAATAGTGCAGAAAGTTATTTATTAACATTTTTGTACAAATTTACAAAAAATATCAAAACTTAACTCATAAAAATAAATGTATGTTGTATCTTTTTTAGTTGGATTCTTACGTTAAATGATAGCCGGGAATTTAATCTATCAATAAAAAAAAGAATTGCTGCTATTGCAATTTATTTCACTTTCGCCATACTAGCCGACTGTAGTTTTACTGGCGTACGAGTAATTCTAGCAAACTTTGTGCTGCGGAGTAGGACTCGGAAATATTATATAATTGCTATTGAAGAAGACTGTCTTTTTCAGGCCTAAATCTAGATCTTTTGGGCTTCGAGACTCCATTTCAACCCGAAGTGGTCCACTGCTTGAAAAAGGCCTCCAACATCGACACAAAAGGACACTGTACATTTATTTACTTACTACGCTTGGCAGACGGTTTCGTTCATTATGTTGTTACATTACACAATTGTAGGATACACAATTGAGTTATATTACCAATTACTTTTAAAATTATTATAACGGGATTTTTGTTTTAATTCGTGGTAAAGAATCCGTTATAATATGTTTAAAACTATATAGTTAAAATAAGTGTGCGTATATATTATTGTTGTTTTATTATACAACTTTTATTTCTGAAGATCGACATTTAATTAGTTTCAGTTAAGTATATCTCTTCCATTTTAGTGTTAGTAAATGTAGAATATTAAATTGTAGGTTTTATAATAAAACAACAATCATGATTGTGAATTTTTTTAATGAAGATTATGAAGTACTTAACTATTATGGAATTACATTTAAAAATGGTCATGATGGGCGCTTAACATACCTAGGTAATTAAATTTTGAAGTACTTAGATTAGACCAATTGAAGATTTTTAATAGGTAAACTGTGGGTATCTAAGTGAAACAAGTTTCAAGTAAGTACAAATATTAAATGATCTCTGAGTTTCTGACACATTCTTCACACAAAATGTCTAATGCAAAATAATTTGGGTTTCTTAAGATTCTTTTGGCCCATGTTCATCAGTGGACTGACACAGCTGATGATGAATTTTTTTTTTAAATACTAAAAGGCTTAGTTACTAACACTGTTAGTTACACAGTCATTGTACAGGGAAAACGGCACATCATGCTATCCAAAACTGTCAAATTTTTTCAATCGATTTTCAATGTTATCTCTAAGTATTAGAGTTTACAATCCATTGGGGAAATTTGACAGTTTGTGGTAACCTGATGTGCCGTTGACTGTACGTTGTTATTACCTACTATGAATTTTTTAAAAATCCCTGAACTTGACAATTACTAAACCTCACTATTTGAACGAAAATTCAAACAGAGACTTAGGTGTTGTTATAAGTAATTGAATAACTTGTCTACTAACCGCTTTATCTTTGGGGTCAATTTTAGTGTTATCTTTAAAAAAGAAATTACCCAGGGCCGTTTTGTGCCAAACAAGAGTTGGATCCATAGTGTACGGTACTTTCCGTCTATCTGTGTTCATAGACACGATATTAGAATCGATTCTCCTAGTCGGACTAGGTTTTGGACCTATAAAGTAGGTCTTTAAAGTGGGGATGGATTTTTTAAGGTTTGCATTAGAAAAGGACTTTGGATTCGGATCTTTTTTAGGAAACTTAAGTTTCTTAAGAAATATTCCATTTTTTTTTAAAGAATGGTTATCGAAGTCACTGGATTTTTGGCCTACGTTTGTGCGGGAAGGATTAAGTTTACCGAAGTTGTTTTTGTAAGGTTGCATGTTATTTTTGTAAGGTTGCATGGTGTTTTCGTCAAAAAATTGACCAAAATTTGTATAAGTTTGCTGGCCGAAGTTTTTATTTTGAACGTGGACGCTGTTTTTCTTTGAAACTAAATCCAAGTTTGCAACTGAAGCCTGACCTATATTTTTGTTAGAAAATTGATCGAACTTTGTGTCGGGACGTTGACCGAAATTTTTATTGAGTTGACCAAAGTTTGTATCTGGAGACTGACCCAAGAAGCTTGTCTCAGGAGGCAGTTCTTCTAATTTTTTGTTGGGTAGTCGAGCAACATTAGCGTGGAAATTTTGACCTATGTTTTTTTTGATAAATTGACCAAAATTCATACCAGAAGGTAGATAGCTTTTGCCGGAAAATTGATCGCCGATTGTTCCATAAGGATTTTGGTCCGAGTTTTTATTAGGAGGTTGACCGAAGTTGGTATTTTGAGGATAATTGAAATGAGTATCGGAAGGTTGACCGGAGTTTTTGTTCAACGGCTGACGAAAGAGCTTGTTAGGTAATTGAGGAACATTTTTGTCGGTCAATTGTCCGTAATTATTGTAGGAAAAATGACCGAAGTTTTCGTTGGATGGACTGAGGTGCTTACTCGCTGCGGTTGTGGTGGTAGGGATTATGCCGGGCTCAGCTGCCATGTTGCGTCGCTGCGCGTTATTCACCACTAGAAACAAAATAGTACATTGTTGATAGAAACAAGGCAACGGGTTTGCAGTTTGAGGCCCCATTTATTCCTGCTGGTGTCCCAAAGTGGACCGATTACATCGTCTATCTCCCAGCCGGGCTTACATAGGCGCGTGATATAATGTTAAAATGTCGATGTAGTTCTGCCTGTTCCGTACTGACGTTATGCGATAGAACGAGATACTTACGACACGTCTATATTGGTTAATATACCCTGTCCTTTATAGTTTGAGGCCCAGAAAAAATGTATCTTATGTTATCAATGTATTTTTGTTATGTTTTATTGTTTCTTTGGGTGTTACATCATCATCAACATGTCAGCCGCAAGACGTCCACTGCTGGACATATGTCTCCCCCAGGGATCTCCAACTCGATCGGTGTTGCGCCACCCGCATCCAGCGGCTTCCCGCAATCTCTACCAGATCGTCGGTCCACCTTGTGGGAGCCTTTCTGCGCTGCGCCTTCTGGTACGTGGTCGCCACTCGAAAACTTTTCTGCCCCAGCGACCATCAGTCCTACGAGCAATATGCCCTGCCCACTGCCACTTAAGGTTAGGTTAGGTAAGCCCTGGGGATCCTCGACCACGTCTCATTTGAACTTTAAAGAGATTCTTTAAAGTCATATGAGCCCGGAAATACAAGACGCAGGCAAAGAATTCCATTCCTTTGCGCTTAAGGAAGAAGAGAAGCGCTCTGTACGTATCTGAGGAATCTCGACAAGGTAAGAAAAAAGCCACCCTTATTCCTTGTCTAAATTAAATTATGATTAAGTGATGATAATGACAGTTTACCTTTGACTTCCAATTCCGTCGAAGCCCCAGAAAATTCAGGAAAAAATTCCCCAGCTTCGTTATGCGCTATAGCTTTAATTATTACCATTAAATTAAAAAGAATTACTAATGCCGCCATTTTCTTGCCGGCAGCCATTTTGTTTTCGTAACCAACGGAGTTATAAGCATACGTTGAAATGGGGTTTTTATGAATGTTTTATAGAATTTTGAAATGAAAATCGGAGTAAGTCGTAAAGATTGTATTTCGAAACTCAATAAAAGAAAATTGGAAGATATATTTTTCTTGAGATAACAGAAGTAGTAACGAACTAGTTAACAATTGTTTATGATTGTTTCGCGCTATGTTTGTAGTTTTGTGGTCTAGTGCCATCCCCAAACTTTGCCCCATGAGGGCCAGGCGGAGACACTATGTACCATCGGAGCGATCACGATCGGTTTGACCACGTGGGCTACTGGGATGACCACACGTGGGATGGTCACGCCATGGTTGATCACGCTGGAGCTTACTGACACTGCTGACGGCACCAGGAGCGGTGAGGCTGTGGGGAGATACAAATCCATGACATGATAAGTGTTAACTTAAAAATTAAATGGGTGTATATTTAATTAAATAAATACCTATCTAGTCCGTCAATATACATACATAAATAAGAAGTGCCCCATTGGGATAGGCAGAGACTACAGACTGCCATTAGGTATATTACTAGAGTATACCGTAGGCACTGCGAATGTCTCATTACTCATAGATTAGCCCAAGTACTCCTAAAACGGTCTTTTCTTAGTTCGTCAACAATGTTATAAATGTCTGTCTATTATGTATGTATGTATGTAAACACTTTATTGAACATAATAAAAAGTACAAAACAAAAGAAATGGATACAAAGAAAACTATGTACAAAGGCGAGCTTATCCCTTATTTCTTCCAGCTAACAGCTAACCCTCGAAAGAAACGAAAGGAGACTAATCGCAGTATCGGCGTGGGTACTTCGCAATAAGGAATTTTAACTTATATTATCTACTTTAACTCTACACAACTCTACACTCGTTATATTAATAATACATATACATATATATATATATATATATATATAAATAATATAAATAATAATAAATAATATAAATATATATAAATAACATATATACAATATACTATATATGAGTACGAACATAATGCATATATGATTCTAAACATTATTATTACTGCTCAATTGTTGTGCCCAATGTTTATAATAGCAGATATTACATTGAGCTGAGCTAAAGAAAGAAATAATGTTTGACGCGAATGGGATTGAACCCACGACCCCCTAGATCTCTTGGTGCTCTAACTGACTGAGCTACAATACAATATACTTTATTTGCACACTTATACAATACAATTAACAGAACATAAAACATAATTTACCACAAGGCCGCCTTATTGCTAGGTTTTTCTGCCGTGTGGTGATTGGTTGAGAATAACACTACCCCATCTCTTTCCGTGGGTGTCGTAAGAGGCGACTAAGGAAACACAAATGAGACCTGCCTCCTAGTAATCCATCCCAAGCAACTTGATTTTTTTTCTGAATCTGAGGTGTCGTCCTATGGTCTCATGCGGTGTGGTAGGCTCTGTAAAGGGCCGTCTGGTTCGCGACCACCCTCCTACCGAAGTCCGACGCCAAACAGCTTGCTGTGTTCCGTCGGTGCGTGCATGGGAGTACCAGTGCCTTTATAGGCATTTTCTGGGTGAACTCGCTCCATCGACGACCTCATCTTTGATCTTTATGGTCAAGATTGAGGTCAAGAGTTTACCTATCTTATAATAAAAAAAAGGTAGCAATTTCTTCCAGGCAACCTTAGGGTAGGACAACAGTAAGGTAGTAAGTGGTACATAAATATACAGGGCTTTAGGTAACTCTATTTCAACCTCTCGGGTGGTTAATCAGTCCATGAAACTTCATCAGCATTTAGCGCATTTTGTATGGGAGATCAAAATTTTTTTTTCGTATTTTGACCTATGTTCCTTGGAGAAGTTGTTCAGTTTCATGGACTGATCAACCACCCAAGAGGTTGAAAGACAGATTCCTAAAGCCCTGTATACAAATAAATATATAAAACAAAAATAATATTTAACTATACGAGCAGCAAATTAAGGGACAGGTGGTAAGCAACGAAAAGAAAACAAGCTTGGTAGAGTGGACAGAAACAGAGACAGTGAATCAAGAGCCTAGCTGGGGAGCGGGAGGGGAAAGGAAATGGGATTTGACTTGGATTTTAAAGGAATCTATGGAGAGGGGTTTTTATTTTTTTAATATAAGATGGGTTAACTCTTGACCTCAATCTTGACCAAGGTCAAAGATGAAGGTCGACGATGGAGCGAATTAACCCAGAAAATGCCTATTAAGGCACTGGTACTCCCACGCACCGACGGAACACAGCAAGCTGTTTGGCGTCGGACTTCGGTAGGAGGGTGGTCGCGAACCAGACGGCCTTTACAGAGCCTACGCACACCGCATGAGACCATAGGACGACACCTCAGATTCAGAAAAAAATGAAGTGTCGTTGCCTGGGATGGATTACTAGGAGGCAGGTCTCATTTGTGTTTCCTTAGTCGCCTCTTACGACACCCACGGAAAGAGATGGGGTGGTGTTATTCTCAACCGATTACCACACGGCACTGTCTTATGGAGAGCTATAGTGCCTTCACGCCGAATATTTTTTTATGTCCCTAAAATTATTTGTGAATTTACCCCTCACGTTGGTAATCGTTTTAAAAATACTAAAGTATTGATTGTATCTTTGTACACGGGATCTGAAGTGTTAGTAAATATATGATAATAACAGCAGAAGAGTATAGAAACAACTAAATTGGTACCTGCACTGTTTAAGTAATTAAATGGAAATCGTGCTATAACCAAAACCTATTAGCAATGCTAATGTTTTTTTACTTCCTTTAGTATCGATATACCAATGAAAACTAAACTTAAATACAGAATTGTTTGTATTTTATGTTGTATTTTGTGCCTTCAGAATGTACAAAGGCCAGCGTATCAGGTTACTCCATTTTTATTGCAAAACCGCTCGTATCACAACAGCACAGAGTGCACCTGAAATGCAGCCTTCCATACGTGAAAAGTGGCTTTAAGGCGACTACAGCACCTTTATTACGATTTTATGATGCGTAGATAAGCACGACGCACTGCATTAAATCGAAGAAAAAAATACTAAGGTAATATTCAGGACATAAACTAGATAAGTAGTTTGCTGAAAACATGATTCAGCACTTTTGGTTCGATAGAAAAAGCTCACAAAGTCACCTCTAAATACCCAATATTGTGTATCTTTCAAGCTGTAAAAATAATAGTAAAATGCACACAGGAACTTGAATTTGCTATCAAAATGTTCGTGATTGAACACTCTCGATAAGTAGTTAACGCATTTTTCGATTTAAGCTGTTACCTTTCCATAAATCTCATTTTTCTAACTTTCGGACATGTTTTTACGCACGCAAGCTTTCATAGTCCGTAAACTTCGTGTATCGACACTGTTCGCACTGCCGGCCCAGGCCTGTTGAGAGACGGAGATGGCACTATTCTTATGTGTGCTACCTTTATCGGGTGCTGTAGTCGCCTTAAGTGGTTTAAGGACCGCATGAAGCTCTGCCTACCCCAAAAGGGATATAAACCTTATGAGTAGGTGTGCTACCTACTTACCTCGTACCCAGTTTAGTGAATAAGTAGTCCGCTGCCGAGTTTCTTGACCGTTTTAATTTTTTTAATGAAATTGTAGTTACCGATCGCTACGTGGCCCAGTGGAGCGATGGGGCTGGTCACTACCATCCCGATTAGGGCCAGCACGATTGCAACCTGCCAAATAACACTAAAATTAAAAAAAAAATGAATCACCCCCGACATTCGATTGCTTATAAATTATAACTTTTAAACGACTGAACAGATTTTCATGAAACATGGGTATAGTAAGAACACTCGGGATAAAATTATCTATGACGCCAAAAAACATTTTTAACAAAAAATTGACCCGTCTTCAAAAAGAGTGAAATATTTTTTTAAAGCTATGTTCACGAGTAAGTAGTGGTTACGGGTAAAACAGTAAATAGGTGAATTCATAGCGGAATATGGTAAATAGAGAGGAATTTTTTTTTCGACGTCGGCGCCGAACTATTACTCGCATGGCATAACTATCTTAGTTTTTATACTGCCAAAAAGCTTGTGCGAATACTTATTTCATTAAACTAGGTTCTGCATGTTCAAACCGGCGCCGACGTCAAAAAAAAAATCCTCTCTACCATATTCCGCTATGAATTCACCTATTTACTGTTTTACCCGTAACCACTACTTACTCGTGAACATAGCTTTAAAAAAATATTTCACCCTTTTTGAAGGCGGGTCAATTTTTTGTTTAAAAAAAAAAATAATAATAATAAAATAAATAAAATAAAAAAATCACCCGAATTGAGAACCTTCTCCTTTTTTTTGAAGTCGGTTAAAAAAACTAAACGAAAATCGGTTCATCCGTTTTGGAGCTACGATACCCCAGACAGATACACAGATACACAGACAGACACGTTAAACTTATAACACCCCTCTTTTTTGCGTCGGGGGTTAAAAAACAATATCATATGACTTAAATATCACACAAAATTTCTTAAGTCTGTAAACTAATTCCCATGCAGGTGTACACTCAAGAGCACGTCAAGCTTGACACTTTGGACTTTGGACCGGCCCTGCATTGTATGGCGCGCGGTATAAATCAGTGCTCAGCTTAAACTGGTAGTGTGAAGCGTGACCTGCTCTTGACTGTACTTACAACTAAACTAATTGCAACTGTATACTGACTCACTAAGGTCCGTACTAACTACAAAACGCGACTCAGATTCTGATGTAAACTTAAGTAGCAGTCGTCTTTGTAATTTTGATGGTGAGAGAAAGATACAATCTATACTTAAGTATTGATCAAGACTTGAGCCTCCTTCTATAATACGGGGCCTTACACTCGCTCACACTCTCTCACACACACACACACACACACACACACACACACACACTAATGCACATATAACACAAGCACACCTATAACTAAGTATTTTAGTTCAAAACAGTTTAAAAATTAATTACATTTAATGCAGTTTAAAAAAAAGGATTATTTCTCAACTTTTTATAAATAAAAGCACAGTGCGCGGGACTCCGTTCCCGTGTAAATTTGGAAAATTGTGTAGCCTGTGTCACTCAGGGATAATGTAGCATTCTAATGGTGAAATAATTTTTCAAATCGGTCCAATATTTTCGCAGCCTATTCGAAGCAAACAAACAAATAGAGCTTTCCTCTTTAATATTAATATAGATATACCCTTGGGATGCTATAAGTCCTGGACTGAAAGTAAAAGTATTTAAAAAAAAAAAAAAATTATATTATGATTCAACGAGAATTGTCAGTGAAAACTGTTTTTGGTTTACGTGTTACTTAATGTGTATAATTTATATTGTTAGGAATCTCTTTAGAGAAGAAACGTTTATTTTACTATGACTTAATGTCAGGTTGTGTTTGATTTTGTTCTGTATGTGAAAATGGTTGACGATGTACATTCCATAATAAAATACTACTAAATATTATTATTATGTTCATATTTCCTTTTATACCTTCAAGAGGTTATGGGCGATTATGTATAGAAGGAAATTAATGTTCGCCAACGTGAGGTAAGATGAAAGAATATAATATAAAAATATAAAAGAAAATGGCTACGGCGAATTTTCCTCAGTTGAAGGCCGAGAATTTCAACAATTGGTTATTTAGAGTTGAAGTAATATTAGATGAAAAACAGTTATTATATATAATAAAAGATGAATGTACGGATGAAGGTAAAAAGAGCGATTGGTCAAGAGACAACGCAAAAGCAAGAAGTATAATAGTACAATGCATACCGGACAAATATCTTAATTTCATTAAAGAATGTAAAACTGCGAAAGAAATTATTAAAACATTGAAAGGAATATTTCAACGGAAGAGTATCATCTCAATAATACATTTGCGAAGAAAATTGTTGAATCTAAAGCAAAATACAAACGAATGTCTGGAAGACTATTTTCAACGGTTTGATGAGTTAGTGCGCGAGCTAGAATGTGCACAAGAGAAGTTAAACGATAGAGACAAAATTGCTTGTTTGTTAACAGGATTAGATGGAAAATTTGATACGGTTATTACTGCTATTGAGTGTAACACAGATTTTTCCATAGAAGATAACAAGGAGGGAGACTTAAAGATAGATTTTGTCAAAACACGTTTATTAGACGAAGAATTAAAATTGAAAAATAAAGAACCAATACCAAATTCGAGTGAAAATACATTTCTGGTTACGTGTTTTCGTTGTCAGAAACCAGGACATATCGCAAAAGATTGCTACAAATTTAGAGGACGAGGACGTGGTCGTGCAAGGCCGTACAGAGGCATGAGAAGTAGAGGAGCTTATGTAAACACAGGTGAAACAGGACATTTTTCGGGGGATACATCAGCACAAAGAAGTCACGATTCATCAGCTTTTATAAGTACAGGTATGGCAAACTGTATTAATATCGACAGGGACCATGTGATCAATTGGGTTATTGACTCTGGCTGTACACATCATCTTATTCAGGAAAAATATGAGACCTTCATGACTAACGTGAGAAAATTGCAAAATCCTATGAGAATTTATGTTGCAAACGGAGATTTCTTTTTAGCAGAGAAAGTGGGAAATATTAAATTTTCGGTTGGCGGAATCTCTATAGAATTAGATGCGTTAATTATGAGAAGTTTAACTTTTAATTTAATTTCTGTCAAAATGATGGTTGCTAATGGTAATTTGGTCGAATTTAGTCAAAACAATGTTAAAATCACCACTCCAACAGATCAGGTTATATTAGGTTCTTGTTTGGGTAATTTATTTATTTTAAAGACTATGTGCAACAGTGTCCATGCTACTTGTAATAATATTACATCATCAGAGGCAGAGCTTTGGCACCGACGCTTAGGGCATGTGAATCGAAAGGGACTTGGAATTTTAAGACTACCGATAAGTCCAAGAATATGCGGGCCATGTTTAGAGGGTAAGTCTACTCGATTACCTTTTCAGCTTACCAGAAGACCTAGATCGAAGCACATCGGTGAATTACTGCATACTGATATAGCTGGTCCAACTAGAACACCAGGTTTACAAGGTGAGCGTTATTATCAGGTAATTGTTGATGACTATTCACATTTTTGTGTTACATACTTGTTACAAAATAAGAGTCAAGCAACAGGGAACTTGATTGATTATGTAAACAGTTTAGAAAATGAAAAAGAAGTTCGAGTCAAGAAGGTACGTTGTGATAATGGTAAAGAATTTAGAAATCATACACTTGAAACATTCTGTAGAAATAAGGGTATTCAGATTCAATATACTGTACCATACTCTCCACAAATGAATGGTGTTGCCGAGAGAATGAACAGGACGATTTGTAACAAAGCTAGAACTATTCTTAATGAATCTGCATTGCCCAAGGAATTATGGGGTGAAGCTGTTAAGTGTGCTACGTACCAATTAAATAGATGTCCATCTGGAGCAATTTATTTTAAAACTCCTGAAGAGATTTACCGTGGTAGGTTGAATCTCGAGCGTTTACGAGTATTTGGAAGTAAAGCTTGGACTGTTATAATGCCAAAACAAGATAAGTTTGATAAGAGAGCAAAAGCAACTAGGATGGTAGGTTATGCGCCAAACGGATATCGTCTATGGGATCCAGTTTTAAATGAAATAGTTGTATCAAGAGATGTAAGATTCGATGAAAATGATATAAAATATAGTGGAATAGAAAGAGAGAACGAAGATAATAGATATTATTATAATAATGATATTTTTTCAAATGAAAGTGACACAGAAAGAATAAAAAAACACGCAGAACTCGAAGCAAGTAAAGATAGTCAACATGCAGAGGAAATTGAAACAAATGAAAATGAGAATGAAAATAAAAGGTCAATGCGGAACAGAAAAGCACCGGATTATTTCAAAGATTATGTGGTAGGAGATGAATATGATGAACAATTTGAAGATGCAAATGTGGTTTATTGCTTAATGGGTAATGGTGATCCAAAAACATATAGTGAAGCAATAAATAGAGGAAAAGATTGGCAAGAAGCTGTAAACAACGAAATAAGCTCATTAGAAAGTTTAAAGACATGGAAGGAATCAGATTTACCGAAAGGTAAGAAAACTATTGATACGAAGTGGATATTTACTACCAAGTCGGACGGTCGAAAGAAAGCTAGATTGGTTGCAAGAGGTTTTCAAACAGAAAGCGCTTACGATATATATTCACCGGTAGCAAGAATGTCTACTATAAGAATGATGTTAAGTCAAGTTATACAGAAGGGTTACAAGACAAGGCAATTGGATGTACCAACAGCTTTTCTGAATGGCGATCTTAATGTCGAAGTGTATATTAAACCCCCTGAAGGAGTCAAAGTATCGGAAGGTAAAGTATTAAAATTGTACAAAGCGTTATATGGATTAAGAGAAGCACCCAGATGTTGGAATGAACGATTCCATAATTTCGTTATTAAAGAAGGTTTTGAACAATCCAAACATGATTTCTGTTTATATAAGAAAGACAATGTATGGTTAGTGATATGGGTGGATGATATTATAGTGATGGGGAAAGAAAATGATAATAATAAAGTTATTGACATATTAAAAGAAGAATTTAAAGTACGAGATTTAGGAGAAGTAAAAGACTATCTAGGTATGGAAATTATTATTGATAAAGAAATGTTAAAAATCAGTCAAAGAAAACTAATAAGAAAAGTTCTAGAGAAATTTGGTATGGAGGAATGTAAGGGAGCTCAAACTCCTATGGAACAAAACTTGACGTTCGAAGATGAAGAAATAGTGAAAAATGTACCTTATAGAGAGTTGATCGGCTGTTTGACATATATTTCTAGTACTTCAAGACCAGATATAACGTATGCTACGTCTTTTCTTAGCAGGTACCTAGATAAGCCAACACATTCGACATGGACTGCAGGCAAGCGTGTACTCAGGTATTTAAAACAGACTATTAATCAATGTTTAACTTATACAAAGTCGAAGGATTCAGAACAATTGATTGCTTATTCTGATGCAGATTGGGCTAGTGAAAAAATAGATAGAAAAAGTGTAAGTGGTTGTACAGTGTTTTATTGTGGTAATTTAATTTCGTGGTATTCTAAAAAACAGACAACTGTGTCATTATCTTCAGCAGAGGCGGAGTATATAGCAGCGGCAATGACAGCGCAAGAGTTAGTATATTTAAAAGGAATTTGTTCATTTATTCACAGTGTGGACACAGTTGCATATATTTTAGTCGATAATCAGAGTGCTATAAAAATGATTGAGTGCAACGAAAATAGCAAACGTACCAAACACATCGACATAAAATACCATTACATAAAGGATTGTGTTAATAAGAATTTATTTTCGGTTACATACATACCAACAAATGAAAATATAGCAGATGTATTAACCAAGTCTTTAACTTATAATAAACATAATGATTTTGTAAAAAAGATGAGAGTAGAATAGTTTTTTATATATATATTGTATTAGAAAGTGTTGTTGGTTATTTATTTATTTAAAAGTTTGCAAAGGAAGTTAATTTAGTTTATTTGTAAAGGAAGTTAGTTTATCCTAAGTTAGTCAAGTTTATTTACTTTATAGAAATGGAGTTGTGTCAATGTCCTGTCATATTGTGTATAGTGTTGGGACATGTAATTTAATTATGTCGATGTAATTTTAATGATGGGATATTATCGATAAAAAGTTATCGAGTTTTGTTTTACTGTTATTGTAATGTTCACAATTTTGAATTTTATCAATTCAATATTGAGAGGGGGTGTTAGGAATCTCTTTAGAGAAGAAACGTTTATTTTACTATGACTTAATGTCAGGTTGTGTTTGATTTTGTTCTGTATGTGAAAATGGTTGACGATGTACATTCCATAATAAAATACTACTAAATATTATTATTATGTTCATATTTCCTTTTATACCTTCAAGATATATGTATTATATTATGCTGTAAGTTTTCCTAAATAAATAAATAAATAAATAAATAAATAAGTCCCGGTGGTTAACAATTTCTTGAGTTACTCGAGGGTAAGGGTTTTCAAACCGCAAGGACGATGACTTGGTTTAATAAATATAGTCAATCGAAGCATAGAAACGCTCGTGATAAATTACCACTTTGGTCACCCATCCCATCCGGCCATCACCAGGTACCTACTCTTGTGTAACAGCTTAATCTCACTGATTGTGTCAGATCACTGGGGCCCGTATTACCGAAGGAGAATCAAGTCTTGATCTATACTTAGGGACCATCCATAAATTACGTCACACGTTAAGGGGGTCGACAAAGTGTGACATTGTGTGACAAGGAGGTGGGAGGGGTCATAAGTTTCGTGACGTCACATTTCAAAATGTGTTATGAGTATCAAAACGCGTTAACTATTAACGACAAACTTAACTCCCTCAGTCCCAAGCACTCTTTTTTCGTTTTTACTTTGGTTGAGACAATGAGTTTTGAGTTCCCAAAAAAAATAACAACACAATTAAGTAATGCTTTTAATTAAAATTTACGAAAATTGAAAATATGCAAAATATGTGACGTCACGCTAGGGAGGGGGGAGTCTTACAAATGTGACCAGCTGTGACAAGGAGGGGGGAGGGGTCAAAAAATCATGAAATTCGTGTGACGTAATTTATGGATGGTCCCTTATACCTAGTCTAATTGTCTTTTTCTCTCACTATCAAAATGGCAAAGACGACTGCTACTCAAGTATAGATCAGAGTCTGAGTCGCGTTCTGTAATACGGACGGTTTCCTATACGTGGTAGTGTGTTTTCCTTTCGCTCCTTCTGATCGGATTTTATAATTTTCTGCTTTAAAATTAGATTTTCACAAATAAAACAACACTTACCGCGCACTTCATATTTAGTGTTTATAAATTAACAACAATTAAGGCGAGTTGGAATGTTTTCGTCAATTTATAGACTCGGTTGCGTGCGCGCAGGATTTCAGCGTTCCGCTCAATTGGGCACGTCCTGGAAACTGCTTGTCAGATTTAACATTCTGAATCGGACCAAGTTTACGATTTTTGTTGACTTAAAAAAATACAATCCAAGTGAAAGATTAAATATTTTTTGCCCAACTGTATTACCCGTTTTGAGACCTGCAGCTCTAGCACGATAACGACAAATTCGCGCTTGGCTTACGCTGAAACTTCACTTTGAATTGCGCGAGGGTCCCGGGCAAATCAATGTTGACATTTTGACATTGGACCGCGGTGTTTTCGCGGTGTTGTCACTATCGTACTCGGCCAACAAATACTACATACTCAAAGACTCGGCCTGCTGAGCCGATGACGTTATTTTCTGCACTCCGTAAAGAATGATAAAATATCGACAGAGAGTCGAGACACGTATCCATAACAAAGATGCTATATCTTTGTATATCTTTTTCGATATTTTATCATATTGCACACCGTACATTGAAGGTGACGTCGTCGGCCCAGCAGCTCGAGTACGATGGTGATAGCTCGCGGACCATAGACATAGAAAAAATAAGTTAAATATCAAAATGTCAACATTCACAACGCCAGAGGGCGAGCAAGACTTAGCGCAGGGCCTTCGCGCAATCAAAGATAGATTTAGATAGATATAGATATGGATAGATTTTATCTATCTATCTATCAAAGTGAAGTTTCACCGTCAGCCGAGTCGCGGTGGCGTTCCACTAGAGTTTGTCGCGCATCATGCTCGAGCTGCTGGCCTTACGTCTGGGAGTGTGCTTCTCAAAGAACCGCGCTTTTGTCGGTGGAGTAAAGGCCTCATACCTCTATCCTCCGCTATTTGACTTCTCGATACGACGCCACCCAAATATAAGCCATAGATTAGTATTGTATGGGGGGGGGATACTTAATTTGAAGGTCTAACACCCATATTCTTAGAAGTTAACTCGAGATTTCCTCGACTCCACTCAACCTCTCTCAAGGATTTTGACGTTTTTATTTGACACTTCCGTCCTCGAATTTACAATTTTCCTCAGTAGAGTCGAGGATGATTTGAGTAATCAACTGTCAAAGTTAAGGTACCTCGCGACCTACTTTAAGATTTTCTTAACGCTTTATTCGATGCTTGAACGTGTTGTATGCTACTTTTTCATATGAAAAATGAATTATTTTGAAGATTTCGTGGATTATCTTTATGATAATAAATAGTTAAAGGTTAATATCGAATAAAGATTTACGCTAGCTAGTGCCATCTATCGTCGAGTAGCTGTATGCCACGTTCAAGGAATCTTGAGGTGACAACTAAGAATACCAAAATCGAGGTCGCTTCGAGGTGTAAGTAGTGTAACTACAGGAAATAAATGCAATAAACGGTTTGGAGAAAAATCAGTAGATAAGTACGTCAGCTTTCAAAAAAAAACTCATCAAGATCGGTCCTCGTTTAGGAGCTACGATCTACGCAGACAGACAAAACAGATACACAAACACACACGTCAAACTTATAATAGCCCTCTTTTTTGCCGGGGGTTAAAAATATGTTCTTGTTCTATGTTCCTTGAAACATATTGATTAGTTCAAAAAAATAAACGCTACATACTCTAATTATCACACTAAAGTAAAGATAGATACGAACCCTCATGACCCAAGAACAAACAATTGCTTTTTACGTACAAATATTTGCCCCGACCGGGAATCGAACCCAGGACCCGACCCAGCATCACCACTCGACCAAACTGGCCGTCACATTCTAAATTTTCGCTAACTAATTCAAAATCACTCGTTTATACAAATTAAATCCCAATTTCTAACAAAACTTTATTATAATAAAAACATGTAATACTAAAAATATTTGTAAGTTAGTTAATATAAAATACAATTCTCTGAACATAAGCTAACATGCGGTAGAAATCGTAAAAATGTTAAGAAAGCTTTGCGATATTTTAAAAAAAATATTTCGTGGACCTCAGAGAGCCTTATTGTATGAATCTTTCCAACAAAATATATTACGATTACAAACCAACAATGCTGTTGAAAAAATTTGCTTACCATATTATTTCCATGGAAAAGCATTTAAAATAACTGCAATAATAAGTTTGTTAAACCAACTTGTTTTTGCGGCCCGTTTAATGTAAATCAATTTATGTCTGTATGCAGAACTAGTTTCGTGTCTTTTGCAGACACGAAACTAGTTCTGCATACAGAACTTTGTATTCATTAGACAGTTGGTTTGATTTGGCCGCTCATATTATTACAACAGACTTGTACTCTGTTACAATATGATCGATTTTACCGAAAATACTTTTGTTTATTCACTTATGTCACTGTTTTCTAAAAGGTTTATCAAATGTCTTACTAAAAACAAAATCATCTTCACCCTTCATCTAAGGTCCTACAAAACACGCACTAGCCTGGCCTTAAGTTTTTCCACAGGGCTCCTACGGAGTTGCTCAGCTCACGCCAAACTCCTGGATACAGCCAGTTCGCCACTGACACTGGCTGGAATCGTGCCACTTGATATTCACAGAAATGGCAAGTTCCATCGAGCAGGCTAAGCTAGAGACGGACGTTCGAGATCCGATGCACTCCTGTAGGTACATTGAAGATTCAAAAGCTGCAAAAGTTTTTCGAACGCACAAATCGTGTCTACAGCAACGCCGCTAAAGCTAAGCTCGGTCGATGAAGCCAAGAAAGACCATTGCCCAGACCGTTTTCTCGCTCTCGAAGAGTCTTTCACCTGGACACCATCTCGCATAGCCAATTTGGAAGTCCTTAAACCGACTCTGATATACGGTTCAGGTGGCATTTCGAAGACTCCGACCTCCAGTGTGAGTGTGGAGAGCCAGTATATACCGCTCACTACAAAAGTCGTGGATGCGTCGAGGCGACGTTGCGACAGGCGCTATGCCTTATCACCACGTCGAATTCCGAAGACGAACACGTACAGAAGACAAAGACGTACAGAAGACGAAGACGTAGAGACGGCGGCGCAACGCCGCCTCGACTTTTGTAGAAAATGGAGTCGCATACAATCTCACAATAAACATAGAAGAGGCGCGCCTCTTAGCCGCGTCGCTTTGACACTCCTCAAGTAAGCCGTGTCACTATGGCTCCATCTCTCGCTCCGCGTGCCACAGAACTTTACTCGAGAAGAGCTCAATGTCTGCTCATGGCAAAGCCGTGGTTTGTCTTCTTATAAGAAGATATTTTCCCATCCATCCATACACTTATAGTCCCTGACAGGGTAATTCCTGATTTGTCTTCTTATTTTAAGAATTAAAAATCAAATTTCAAAAGAAAATCACATACTGATGAAAATGTACTAATTACCTATACAAATACATTTCATCAGTATTTAATACAAATCCGTATTTAACGATCCAGTACATTAATTCCGTACTATTCCTTACTTTTATTATAAACCACACTGCCATTGATATCGCTTTTCTTTGTACTCTTCTTCACTATTTCTTAGTTTCATCCTTCGGGATCTCCTTCGGAATATCTTCCTCCGGCGGAGTCTCCCACTGTAAAGTAAATTAATTTAATTTAAAACAGGCACAAAACTGAAAGGAATGACGCACTTTGATATCACAGGGCAAGATCTACAAAAAATAAGAGTAGTGGTATACCTTCCAGCACGTGTGTACATAGTCCCAATGAGAAGTGAGTCCATCTACTACGTTCACTCGGAGATCTATCATCCTCATCAGCTGCGCCTTTTGTGACACTTCCGATAAAGAAATCGGTAGCGGCTCGAATACTGGAACATGCAAGTTAAAGTCTTTATCCAGAATATTCAGGCTAGTATCTAGTGGCCCAGTGGCTCTCACTATTAGAAATATTTCAGTGAGTTTAAAAACGGGCATGGAATCAAGAGAAGGTATGAATTGAACAGATGAGAACTAACCATAATAATGGCAGAACATGGTCATCCAAAAGCCGAAAGATACGCCAAAGAGCGCACATCCCACGATTAATTTCCATTGTCCTGTAGGATGCTGGAACTCTGCATAGGTCTGGCAAAAAGAATTGCGATACAGAGCCTTTTTCTCCTCACATGACAGCTGCCTCCAATCGCATTTTTCTTTTATTCTAAGAGCCTGGTGAAAAAAAGGACATCCTGCTCAGAGGTTGGAACTCAAGTTTCATAAATAACAAAGCAATGATAAGAAAACTAACATACGGCGCACAGATCTAAGGATTTCGGTGCAGCGTTTGAATGAAAACCCAAGTCCAAAGTAATGCTTTCTAAGCACGTATTTGTAAATAACTAATTTTCGTTCAGAAGCCAGCACATAAAGTTACCACTCTGTACTATTGTATAGCTTTTGCATTATAATTGGGGTATCCTGATATGCTGACCATTGAATGTATAAACGAGAATAATTTATCATTTAAGCTCTTACCAAGCTTTCTTTTGTGGGTTCACGAAACCTAACCGATGGGAACGGAAAATGTGCGTCGTCTTTATAATTATATGAGCCGTTGACGCCGAACCCGACGACTTCTCTAGTGCCTATTCTACATCTATCGTGTACTGTTCTTGTGCAGATTACTTTCGGTATAAACTGCCAATGTTTCACCACTAACATATCTATGAAAACTTATGTAAAATTCTAAAAATAATAATAAGTATTTCTGAAATTATTATACATAAAGAAAATAGATCAAAGTTGTAAACAGGACAGAAATTACTGTCCGCGACAAGGCTGCAAAATGTCAGCGCTCAATTTGGCAGACGTAGGGATAGAAAAAACATCTTTGTTGCCAGTTACATTAAAACAGAAGCAACAATGGCCTATAAACGCAACGATAATGTTTTTCCTTGTGAAGTATTGCATATCTGTCAAAACCTCAGTGCATTTGACTTCGTTCCTGGGGGAATTCTAGAAATCCAGCCTTATTCCTACATAATAAAAGAAGTCTCTCGGTTTGAGCTGGCCATAATTAATCCACCCCAGGCAACGACACCTCATTTTTTTCTGAATCTGAGGTGGCGTCCTTGCAGTGTGGTAGCCTTGGTGAAGGGCCGTCTGGTCCGCGACCACCCTCCTAACGAAGTTCGACGCCAAACAGCTTGCTGTGTTTCGTCGATGCGTAAGAGTACCGTGCCTTATAGGCATTTTCTAGGTTAACTCGCTCCATCGCCGACCTCATCTATGACCTTGGTCAAGATTGAGGTCATGAGTTAACCCATCTTATAATAATTAAAAAAAAAAGGATTTTTAATCTATAAAATGAGCGTCAACTATATTCAGTGTCGTGGTTCTCATAAGCAAACGTTGAAGTATACTTCCCGAAGGATGCGAAGACTTATACACATACACATACATACATAAGCTCGTCCCAACCCGCATTGGGCCAGCGTGGTGGACTATGGCCTAAAACCCCTTCGTGTTTCGAAGGGAGGCCCGTCCGTGCCCCTCGGTGGGGGACGTATATGGGCTGATGACGATACATAAGCTCACATCTTTGTTCCATTAGGGTAGGCAGAGATCATTGTGTCGACTGTCGAGTGTGAACTTTCTTATTGTACGGAAATTGAATTGAAATTGAAATCATTTATTTGTCAGGTACTAGCCCCGCAGTCACACAATACAAAAATAAAATAATTATTAAAATTAAATTAGAACTAAAATTAAAATCACATCCAATTATCAAATAATATAAAATTAAATTAAAATTAAATCAAAACATAAATTACCAATTAATGATCAAATAAATAAAATTTAAATTATATAATTAACTTAAATTAAAACTTATATTAAGTATTTAAAACTAGATAATTGGGGCAAGCGCCCCACCCTGCCCCACCGTGGCTACGCCCATGGCTGCCTGCATATGATATTAGGATAGGTTAGACTTTTTTAGGTTCGGTTGGGTTAAGTTGTGTAAGGTTTCGTTACATATTTTAGCAATTTTTGCACTTTTTAAAATATTTTTAAATGTTTAACTTAAAATAAATAGTTCGGTGAATGACTTTTTCCGGTACAACTACTGACAGAAAAAACAGTAGCAAAGTTTAGTGGCTAACTTCGTGCAAAATTCAAAAACGGAAGGGGAGTTTGGCTGACGGGGACATTCGTTGCCTGGCAGTTGAGGAGAGTAGTCGTGTCCTTAGAAAGTGTAGTTTACGGAAGTGTCCGTTAAAATAGTGAGATCTAAAATACAATTAAACTGTACATTACCATGAAGAGGAAATATACGTTTAAAGAGGACTGGTGTTTCCTTTGGATTGATGTTCGTCTTACACCTCAGAAGCGGGGATGGACAACGCATAAACGCGTAAGTAACACGCCCTAATTGTTTTAAAGGAAACCCTTTTGATGTAGATATTTCATGATTAATTAGATACAACGGCAATAACCGATCTATCATAAAAGGGAATCGTTATGAAGGTAGATGGTTAACTATTTTTAGTTATTTTTAAAATTCTATATTTTGGCACAGCTAATTTTTACAGCTATTATGTGCAATTGGTAGAATAGTCCTTCTTTTACATAGAATGACGTCATCGATGTCGTAAGATACCGACTCGGTACCTGGGAATTTATTTCTACACATAATAATTGTGAGTGCTTTGAATTTTTCTCTCTATCTACATTCAATCTATGATCGAGAACAAAACTGTAACCGACGGAATCAAATATGGTGGCACCGGATTACTCGAACTCTGTGTAGGGGTTTCTTAAAGGGGGTTCGAAATTTGGTTATTTTTGCGCTAGGAGTAGCCGTTGTGAAGATATGACTACTTTTATGAATTCCTTATATATTTTGATTGTTTTTTTTCTTTAGTTTGAATTTTGTTTTTTTTTGTTCTACATTGAATACATTCGTAACGTAAATGTAATTTTATAAGCAGTTAGAATGGAGGTATGCGTTTTTTTTTTTTTGTGAGTTTCAGAACGTGGCAGGCAGCAGGGAGTACGCGCGGCTCCTGCCGCACTTTGGGTGCTCGCAGCCAAGGGAGCGTCCGCGGCCGCGGTCGCAGCCGCTGCCTGCGGGAGCGGGTACGCCGGCTGGAACGGAGTCTGGAGAGAGCGCGAGATGGCGGGCATCGGAGGCAGCGGAGCGGGCGGCGTGGTAAGCGGAGCGAGCGGCGTGGTTAGCGGAGCGAGCGGCGTGGTCGACGGAGCGAGCAGCGTGGTCGACGGAGCGAGCGGCGTGGTCAACGGAGCGAGCAGCTTGGTCAACGGAGCGAGCAGCGTGGTCAACGGAGCGAGCAGCGTGGACAGCGGAGCGAGCGGCGTGGTCGGTGGAGCGAGCAGCGTGGTCTAAGCAGCGATGGCGCTAGGCTGGAGGGACGCAACGCGCGGGACTCTGCGAGCGCCGGACACCAGGATAAAAGGTCATGTAGCTCTTCATTTTTCAACTAATGACTTGTTACAAATTGCAAAGTCTATAAAAAATTTGCTACCATCTCAGCCGTCAAATTCGATCAATAAATGTGCATCGGTTTATGGCTGGGATGAGAAGACGACCGTTCATTTACCATGCAAAAATTAACGGGACTCGCTAAGACTTGGGACTCGCTAAGACTTGGTATGAGAGTTTGAATTGATCGACGGGTCCTGGGTTCGATTCCCAGTCGGGGCAAATATTCGTGTAAAAAGAAAATGATGTTCTCGGGTCATGGGTGTTTGTTTGTTTTTATGTATATTCAGAGAGACCCACGACACAAGGGAAAACCTTGATGTGGGCCCTGAGTGTGTAGCGTTTATTTATTTAACTTTTGTTAGAAATTTGCTCTTTTAAATCAGTGTAAAATAACGGGTAGGCACGCATCATCCACAGTATCGGCGATCGAAAAAAAAATTTAGGTTAAGCACACTAGATTTACGATGCGTTAAACCAGCCAGATCAACTTTTGAATTTTTACTTACGCAGAAGCCTAATTTAAAGCACAAATCTGGAGCCACTTCTGAAAGTAGGTCCAACAATAGACAGAAGAACCAGGCTTATATAGTTATAATTGCAAAGAAGCTGGCTATATTCCAACTGTCCCAAACCTCAAGTCAAGTGTACCCAATGTCAGAAGAAAAAACACACTACCGAAACCTGTCGAGTTTAAGGCATCTGAATCGACGAAGGTTTCCACAATCGCCAAAATTCAAGGTCGAAATAAATTTATTTCATGGATTTTCCTTTATAAATATGAGACGGGTTAACTCTTGACCACGATCTTGACCACGATCATAGATGAGGTCGACGATGGAACATTCAGGATGTTACCTAAAATAGGTCAAGTTACAATAAAAGATTTAACATATTCGTTCATACATATTCGTTCTACTGACTCTACTCCTAAGGTCATTTTTCCCAGAGAAGAATAGGCAAGAGCGCTCTTGTAAATCTCATTACAAGCCTCATTTTCAAATTTTGACTAAATCTGAAATAACTCTAGAGCTAAGTAGTTTATTCCCATGGCTGCAAAACTATGTGCATTTCAAGTTCTAGTCCAAATGAAATATAGTGAACATTGACGGCACAATCCTGGAGAAGCATTTATAGATTAACGTAGGGAAATAACGTTGATTAAACAAACAAGTTTCGCGAAACTGGTTGTTTAACATGACAGTGTTCCTCTAATGATGAAAGGTTGTGGTTATAACCTGGTACGGTCACTTGGATCAGATTAGTGTCTGTCGATTGACGGTGCTGGTGCAACGGTTTCGTGTATGTCCCAAAACGTTGCTCGAAAAGCCAATGCTGATCGGAAAACCAAGTTGCAGTTTTTGTGTATCGGTGTCAAAATGCCAGGCTCATTATTAGAATAGATCGTTTATCCCTACACTATCGATTTCATAATTACAATGGATGTCAAAAAGTAATAAGAATAACACTCCCGTCAAAAATAAAAATAAAAATGTATCGGCAAGGGTGACGAAAGGTTGAATCGAATTATGATGGTGGGACACAGTAAGCTTTTCGGTATGACAAGCATTAGAGTAGCGACCGAAACCCCTTTTTCTGGCAGCTTAAGGTTAGATACAAAGATTTTAAAGAAACCGAATGATCAGTGTGTTGTAGTAGTATACACGGTCAAAAATGTTTCCTTTTCTGTAACAGTAACTCCATGCTCTAAACCGCGTAAGCTTCAGGAAAACTTCGTATTTCCTCGGGCTAAGAAACTGAAGGATATACATAGGACTTTAGAGATCAGCCAGACTGTTAGAACTTCTTCAACGCTATGACCGACTCTGAAACGCAAAATCCAGTAAAATCTATATTCCACTTACGTTGAGTTGTTTCCCTCACTATTGTTGCTTTACACGTTATATACATAGATTAATAGACTTGACAACCCTTACTCTCAAATATATATATTTCATCTAGGTTCATAAATTTAGAGTAACTAAATTTAATTTGTACCAGTTAGCTTCCTCTGATTCATTAGCCTAGAATATGTGCTGTATTGGGTTGGCCTTGTGTGCCGCTTTAGGAAGGCCTTGTGTGCCGCATTGGGTTGGCCTTGTGTGCCGCCTTAGGAAGGCCTTGTGTGCCGCTTTAGGCTGGCCCTGTGTGCCGTATTTAGCTGACCCTGTGCGCCAAAGTGAGACTGGTCCTGTGTGCCGTAGTTAGTCGGCCCTGTGTGCCAAAGTTAGACTGGCCCAGTGTGCCGTAGATAGACTGGCCCAGTGTGCCGTAGATAGACTATCCCTGTATAACCAGCATGACCCTTCTTTACATATAAACCCTGTCGGGCATTGCAACAATGGAACAGCAGGCGGACTGGCATTTTTGTTAATTTAATTGTTTTATTTATTCATTTGTGCCTAATGCTAGAAAAGTATATCTATGCTTTTGCCATCGCTATGCTAACCGTTTTTCTGACTCCCGCATACAAAGGTCCGTATCGTGTAGTAAAAGTTATAGGTAACGATTGGTACAAGGTTGCTCCTACATCTGGATTTAAAGGGATGAAAAATAAACGTACGACCATGGTTGCCACTGAGAGAATGCAGTCGTGGATACATATAGCGGTACTAGAGGTCAATGATAATGCGGACGAAGTCGATACTGTAGATGAAGAAGTTGCCTATTATAAGTGAGGAGTTTTTACTCTAGTTGATTTATACTTGTGTTTATTATATTATTTTGTTTAAAGTTGGAATATGATGCTTAGTCCACTTATGTATTTGTTTCAGGTCATTGGCGGATGTCGAAAGGATAAGGCTACCGTCTGGCCTGGGACAAATACACAGATATAACGGATTGGATGGATAATTTGATATATAATTTGATGGATAATTTGATGGATAATTTGATGGATAATTTAATGGATAATTTGATGGATAATTTGATGGATAATTGGATGGATAACTGGATGGATAATTGGATGGTTAATCGGATGGTTAATTGGATGGTTAACCAGATGGTTAATCGGATGGTTAACCAGATGGTTAATCGGATGGTTAATCGGATGGTTAATCGGATGGTTAATCGGATAGTTAATTAGATGGTTAATTGGATAGTTACTTGGATGGATAATTTAATGGACAAATGAATGGATAATTTGGATATATATCGGATGGATAACTTGATGGATAAATCGGTTAGATATCCGAATAGTTAATCGGATACTCACAAATAATCGATTTAAAACGGAACAATAGATATGAAAATAAATTAAAAATACCTTTTTCCAAATTCAACATAATTACATCAGGACCTCACATAATGTTTATTAAAATTTACAACCACATTCCAAATTACATCAAAAAATAGATAAAATACAATTATTTAACAATCATTTAAAATCTTATCTTGTAGCTAAAGCCTATTACAATTTGAACGAGTTTTTCGAAGATAAATACTTGGATAAACACTTAATAACTTAACCACTAAAGTACTTCTGCTCTTTCTTTTGATAACAATAATGTGTTATTTGAAAATGTTAATTATAATAAATAAATACTTGAAATGTTAATAATTTACATTAAATTGAATTGTATAAATATTATTTAAAACTTAACATAGCTAGTCGCTCTTCTCCTTAAATTGCTGTGCCTCCACGGGGCGTCACATCAGACTTATTGTTATTGTGTTGTAAGATCTTTTAAGAATTTTTTGTGACTTGCAATAAAGAAATTGAAATTAGATTAGATTTATTTATCTCATAATATAGCTACAAATGTCAAGTTTATAATAAAATATGTTAGTCATTTCAGCCCATAATATGATATGATATGATGATGATATGATGATATGATGATATGACAAATACACAGATATAATTGAAGGAAATGGATAGATATTTTGATAAATAAATAGCTATAAGTGTACCTATTTGAGTATCAAGTAGTTTATGATCTTTTGTAATTTAATTCCAAAAATATATACTTTTTCTTACGTTGTATATTCACAAACAAAATTATCATTAACAGCTAGTCACCTAATCATAATTATGGTTGGATATGTCAGTATTTGTTTTGAAAATTGATTAAAATTTTTGGTTGGATTAGATGTTGCACTTAGTTAAGTAGCGGTAATTTATCTAAGTTATTGAATTGTAAAATTTTGTTCGTCTATAGGTACAACATTCTGCGTTAAGATAAGTTGAGTTTGTATTATTAGATTGCTATTTTTATTCATTGCTATTTATTGTTGGACTGTTTTTGAAGTGAAAACTTCTTTAGCGGCGTCGTGCACTTTGAATTATGGGTAGAAACCCGGACAGATGGCAGCCCTATGGCAAAATTATCTCTGTGACAGATGTCAATGATTATTCGCACATAGTGCAATAGACTACTTTACTGAATTGAAAGTAGATAGTTTGGTCGAGTGGAAAAATTGCCAGATTGTAAGCAACAGGTCGAGGGTTCGAATCCTGAGAGAATAACGGACTCTCTTGTGTATTTTGTTTTATTTCCATATTAATGCACAACGTCAATGTATGTATGTATGTAAATTCTTTATTGCTCAAAAACAGTGTCATATAATACGAGTACATTTCAAAGGTAATTTAGTAGCAAAGGCGGACTTATCCCTGAAGGGATCTCTTCCAGTCTACCTTAGAGTAGTTGAGAGAGGAGACACAGGTGTTGCGGGTTGCATTGCAATGAAATAATAATAATAGTCACAATTACTAATTATTATAATTATACATATATCATACTTAGTAAAAAAAAAAGCGGAACAAAACAAGTAAATAGTAACAAAATATTTGTTATAAATCAAGATAAATACAATAAATTATGTGTACAATTATATGTGTTATATGTAAATACCTACAATAGATCTATATAATATTATATATATATATATATATATATATATATATATATATTTACATAAATATTCAGACGTACATAACCAATCAAAAGGAGAAATAATCAGTCATCAGAAGCAGGAATAAAACCCCAGAGTTTTTTCAGGGACTTCTGAAATGAGTCCACAGAGGGAGCGGCCCTGACATGTACCGGCAGCCGGTTCCAAAGCCGCACTGCATGCACTGCAAAGGATTTAGTGTACGTCGTGGTGGAGTGGGCTGGCACGCACAGCGATAGATTGCGACTCGATCTAAGTCGACCCGCCACCACGTCACGAAATGAAAATTTTTCCTTAAGGTAGACCGGCGCAGAGGGGTTATTTAAAACATTATACAAACATGATAAGATATGAAGGTCTCTGCGAAGTCTGATTGGGAGCCAATTGAGCTTTTTACGGAAATCTGAAATGTGATCAAATTTACGAAGTCCATAAATGTACCTGATACATACGTTTTGGAGGCGCTCTAGTTTGTCTAGTAGAGCCTCATTGCAGTCAATGTTCTAGTTTTCACTTCTGCCGGCACTCCCGGAGTGCAACCCTTTGTTTTTTTTTATATTATTACGTAAGTAGAAAACGTAACTAACATCAAATATATGTATATACTTTTGATATGTACTTGGACAATTCAAAATATTTGTTACTACTGGTTAGGGCTAGAAAATCATTATTAGCTAAAGTACAGGGATGTCCTAATCAGCCAAGTGTAAGGTTTACAACGGTGCGTGTATGAGGTCATACACGTTATCAGGATGGTCGAGTGTAAGGTTTCGTTACATATTTTAGCAATTTTTGCACTTTTTAAAATATTTTTAAATGTTTAACTTAAAATAAATAGTTCGGTGAATGACTTTTTCCGGTACAACTACTGACAGAAAAAACAGTAGCAAAGTTTAGTGGCTAACTTCGTGCAAAATTCAAAAACGGAAGGGGAGTTTGGCTGACGGGGACATTCGTTGCCTGGCAGTTGAGGAGAGTAGTCGTGTCCTTAGAAAGTGTAGTTTACGGAAGTGTCCGTTAAAATAGTGAGATCTAAAATATAATTAAACTGTACATTACCATGAAGAGGAAATATACGTTTAAAGAGGAATGGTGTTTCCTTTGGATTGATGTTCGTCTTACACCTGCATTAAAATTATAAAAAGATCGTCAACGTGAAAAAAAATTGGGTAGTTCATAAATTACCGAGAGTTTATAATCTTACTAAGTAAAATTATAAGATCACCGGTTTAACAATAGGGTGACATACCTATCTACATCTACACTTCTAAACTAATATTATAAAGAGGAGAGATTTAATTGTTTGTTGGTTTGTTTGCATTGAATAGGCTCCGAAACTACTGGACCGATTTGAAAAATTCTTTCACCATTAGAATCCTACATTATCCGGGATGGACATAGGGTACATGATTTTCCCGAATTCCTACGGAAACGAAGTCCCGAGCGGGATGCTAGTACTAGATATAAGGGTAAAGATTATAAACAACTTTATCTTTCAATTTTGCGATTTAATTTTTTATTAAGTTCTAGGCTCTTTATTTTTCACATCTTAAAAGAAAACGGGTAATGTTATTTCCACTTTTTATTCTCGTAGTCGTATTTGGAAGCCAGTCCATCGATGGGATTCACCTTCAGGTCCAGCATCCTTTGGAGTTGTGCAAGTTGATTTTCAGGCAAAAGACTATCAGGAAACGGCTCTTTTACTGGAAATTAGTAAAAATGCTGCGTGATCATAATAGTTGTAGTTAAAATATAACACTATAAATTTTCGCGATTTGAACACATAATTAAATACTAAAACGCGCGTATAAATGATTAACATGAATCATGATTTTACCTATTTCCCGAAAATCAATATTGTACACGCGAATTTAGAACCGTTTTAGTGTTTAATTAGTTGTAGCTAACTTTCTTTATACCGGGTGACTTTAAATAAGCGAAAATTTGCTGTCGGTCCTGGCTGTTGTCGATTGACTACAGTCATTAAAACAAAGTCAGAGGCCATTGGGCGGTTTGAAAACTCTTAAAAAAAGTTTATCTGTGCTCTGCAGGCCGAGTACGATAGTGACAGCGCCGTGGTCCTATGTCAAAATGTCAACATGACAACGCCATAGGGCGAACAAGCCTTTGCGCGAAGTTTCAGCGTGAGCCGAGCGCGAGTTTGTCGTTATTGTGCTAGAGCTGCTGACACTAGAGTTGGCATAATTCGCCACACTCTTGACTATACCTACACGATGAAATGAAAATTAAGCAGGTGAATCATCAAACAAAACTGAACAACTTTACAAAACAAAAAAGTTTTCGCCTCCGAAGACGAAGAAAAGGACATAGGCTACATTTTATTCCACAGCTGGGCACGATATAACCTGTAGTCCACGCGGGCGGAAATATAATTCATGCGAAAGTAACTCTGTCTGTCTGTTACGCTTTTACACCTAAATTACAGAACCGATTTGGATGAAATTTGGTACAGAGATAGATTACACCTTGGGAAAAGGCATAGGCTACTTTTTGTCCCACAGCTGGGTACAATATAACCTGTAGTCCAGGCGGGTAGAGCCACGGGCGGAAAGATAGTAAAGATATAAAAAAAATACTTATTGCTTACCAAAATTAAAATAAAACATCTGCATCCAGAAAGGGAAGGATAAGCCCAATAAGACAACCCCCAATATGAACTTCCACTGTCCCGTGGGGTGCTGGAACTCGGCGAAGGTCTGGCAGAAGGAGGCCCGATACAAAGCCTTCTTCTCTTCTAGACTGAGGCTTTTCCAGGGACCTTCTTCTTTCTCACGAAGTTTCTGGTCATTGTGAAAAAGTTTTAAAGTCTGTGTTTTATTTTATTTCTATTTATTTTAATATATAACTAATTGGGAAACATACAGCATTTTCCCCTGCCCCTGTTAAGTTTTTGCCGTTGTATGGCTATGGGTGTTTAAATATATGTCTCTACACCTAACATTAATTGATGTACTCTAGATCTGTTATTTTCCGCGCGATCGAATCAGAAATGAGGAAATCCGCAGGAGAACCAAGGTCACCGACATAGCCCAAAGAATTGCTAACCTTAAGTGGCAGTGGGCAGGGCACATTGCTCGTAGGACTGATGGCCGCTGGGGCAGAAAAGTCCTCGAGTGGCGACCATGTACCGGAAGGCGCAGCGTAGGAAGGCCTCCCACAAGGTGGACGACCGATCGAGGTGGAGATCCCTGGGGGAGGCCTATGTCCAGCAGTGGACGTCTTGCGGCTGACATGATGAGATCTGTTATTTGTGTCTATATTGTTCGTACTTAATTAGACCGATCAATATGGGATCAAAATGGGACCCGAAAAATTCCCCCGCCTCTGAAATTTGCCATGTGATGAAGTTAGGTACTACTGATAACAGATGTACAATAATCCAACAATATCCCCGTTGACTGGTTTAAATTGCATTTGTTACAAGTTATTAATAGTGCGTGAATACAACACTAAAGCTGGGAGGGCGCGGGGAACACACTCAGTACTTACGCTATGCAAGACTGTTGCGATAGTGAAACCAATTATAAACATTAAAAAAAAAGAAACTCCATACACTCAAAGGCCCACACTAATATTTTCCCCAAGTGTGGGCCTTTTCCTCGAAACACACATAAAGACAGACACAAACACCCATGACCCGAGAACAAACGTCTGCTTTTTACACAAATATTTGCCCCGACTGGGATTCGATCTTATGAGTCATCGATCAAGAATTCAAGAAGCAGCACCACTACCACTCGACCAAACCGGCATTCTTTTTTTTTACCAGCCTATCTACGTCCCTACCGAGGGGATCGCTCGGGCCTCCCTTTGAAACACGAAGGGGATTTAGGCCATAGTCCACCACACTGGCCCATTTCGGGTTGGTGGATCGCTCATCTTTTCAAAATGACTGGACGGGCGGGTTTCATTACGATGTTTTCCTTCACCGTTGAGCAAGTCATGTCGCTACATAAATAATGTTTCCCTACAAGTTGTTTAACCTTACTGATCGGTTTAGATCAGCAAGTGCCACCGAGCTACGAGGCTACGAGTTTTCTTCTTCTTATCGTGTAGGTATAGTCAAGTGCGTGCAAAGTGCGTGGCAAACTTGCTTGGCTAACCCTGGTGTTTGGGTTTTCAGACTGCACAATGGCCTCTGACTTGGTTTTAACGACTGTAGTCGATCTACAACGGCCGGAACCGACAGCTTAACGTGCCTTCCGAAGTACGAACCTCCGAGGCAACGTACGAGTGATTTCTAATTGGAGGTGATATGCGTACCTGTATTTCTGGCGTCTCCTCCTTAAACCTGATGGCAGGGAAAGGGAAATGGGCATCATCTTTGTAAACATACATCCCGTTGCATCCATGGCCGACCACTTCCCGAATCCCAATCCTGTTTTCGTAATTCCCATAATTCCTTGAACCCCTGATAGGGAACCACTTTCTAATGTGTTTTAAAGTCCACATCGTAACCCTATGAAGTGAAGTGTGTTGTTTTATCGGATAAACTAGTAGGCTACGTTAATACTAGTTATAAGTACTTGAAGCGATCGTAATCCAGCGCTCGCTGATCTCAACCGATTAGTGAGGTTAAGCAACGTTCAAAGTTGCAGGGAACCTGATGGGTGACTATAATGGCAATTTATTACGAGCGTTTCCGTGTTTCGGAGGGCACTGGTTGTTGTCGATTGACTACAGTCGTTAAACCAAGTCAGAGGCCATTTGGAGGTTTGAAACTCTTGACACGAAGGTTAGTCAAGTCCGCCATAATGTACTCGATAAAAAAAACACTATTAATACCAATTAACAAATATTTTAAACCTTGGGGTCTGACGCGTAATAAAAAAAGACCAGATTCCATAAGACGAAGTCGATTACAATTGATCTCAAATTCGTCATCCATTCATTTTTTCAGCCCACATTTAGCCCACATCAGCCCACATTTATTAATCTGTGCCACGGCTGGGTCTCTCCCGTATCGCACCGTCTCTCCGATCTCATCCCAGTGTCAGCTTGTGGTTCTAACGATGTCACTAACCATCAGGCTGTTGGTCTGCCCACTGTTCTACGTTCTTTCCTAGGTTACCATGGTTTCCACTCAGTCACGGCTTTTGGACCATCTTCTCGTCTTGCCAAGTGCATCGCCCGGCTCCACTTTAGCTTTGTGATAGAATGTTTCTGTCGTGGCCATATCGTAGATTTGCTCACTTCATGAAATGTTTATCTGTCTATTGACCACATGATGATGTGATTTGGTCAGATCAATGACAAGAAAATCGTTTCTCGATATGTGTAACTAAATGTGTATGTGTACTTCATGAAATGGTCAATATTTCATGAAATGTTACACTGTCTATTGGCCATATCATAAAGTAGCTCAGCTGAGTGGAACTGAAGTAGCTCAGCTAAGTGGAACTGTGGAACTGTTAGGGGTCGCAGTTCTAAACTAACCTAACCCAACCTACTTGTCGCAATTCCAGCTGTTGCAATCGAACAAAGAAGTCGAATGACTTTAAACATACAAAATAAAACATTTTTATTATTAAATATTTAATTGACACACTGTTTATATGTTCTGGCCAAACGTGGGTGACAAAATCGTTAAATGTTGACGATTTAATTATCATGTGACCATTTCATGAAATTCCCGAGCATTTCATGAAGTGAGCAAATCTACGTACGATATGGCCACGACATTTCTATATCTAACACCTTATGGTTTTAAGTTGAATTTTAACGTTGAATTGAACGTGGGACACGATCCAGGAGTTTGATGCCAAGCATGGCACGCTCCATGGCGCATTGTGCTGTATTGATTTGATATGATACACATTGATAAATTCATCAACATATATCTTGTATGTAAAGAAAATAATAGCGAAAATAATAACTGTGTACTGTATTAGTTATTACGGTTTATCGGATGGAAGCTTGAAAGAAGAAGATTATTAATTCAACTGCGCATTGGCTGAAAAAGATCTTATTTTTTTTTACTATATATCATATTTTATTGACGTTGATGTCGTTTTTGGCAGCTATAAATAAAAACAGCTGATTTGGTGCTGTCCAACTGTCTGATGAGTAAAGACATTTTTGTGCTAACACCTGAGGAAAATAATTCCCAGAACTGCTTGAAAATTTTAATTTTGCGAACCCTGTTGCCGCTACCAAAAATATAAGCGAAAGTATAACGGAATAACTGATAAGTACTACAACTTCTTAGCCTGGCCGAATTGTCCTAGCAGGAGCAGTTAGTCTTACCAGATTGAATATTTTACACTGCTATCATGGCTGTTGCTCTCTCATTAAAGATGCTAAGGTCTCCTAGAGTAAAAATGTTCGTTGTTAAGGAGTTGATGAGGCAAGTTCATGGATACAATCGGATCGGCAACAGAGAAGTGGTGGGATTCGGGCACAACGGCAGCTACAACTACAAAGATGATCCTCTTTTCCCTTTCCCAGCGATCAGGTTCATGGAACTTGATAAAGAAATTTGCGTAAGTAAAGCCTCCTTTCTCCCTGGATCATTTGAAATGCCTTCCATTGGATGAGACAGTCATATTTATAGAGTTTCTAGAGCAGCCATTCTCAAAGTTTGCTCCGCGGAACACTATGGCTCCGCAAGGCTGATGTGGAAGCTTCGCGAAAAAACTAAATAGTACTAGGTACTGAAATTCGTAATGCGTGCGTGGAATAAAAAACTTATTTTTCTATCTATCTTTTAATATGGAACTGCAAGCGCCCGAACTTTCAGCAGGAGCTTGACCATCAGTTCAACTCAACCAGTTATTAAATAGTTAAGGGCTCCGCCAAATATTAGTGTTCCAAAAGGGGTATGTCGCCAAAAAAGTTTGAGAGCCGTTGGTCTAGAGATTCAATATGATGTTGAATACGAGCTAAGAAGGTCATGTGAATTGGGGTGTACTAAAATTGGCAGTCAGAGTCATGCCTATTTTGCACGTCTTCTTCTTCTTATCGTGTAGGTGTCGTATGTTACTGCATTTAGCGACATTCTCGCAGCCGCGTCAGGGCCAAAATTGTAATTTATATGCGTTATTAGTGTTAAGTGCAATTTGTTTGTTTATATTATGTTTAATGTAGTTATATAAGAAATTAGCAACTGTTTTACATTGTATAGACTGAAGAATAAGACACTAAGACAAACCACATGTGGTTTAATAGTGTCTTCTTGAAGTTATTGTTACTTTTGATATATTTGTCTAAATAAAAAAAAAGGTATATTCAAGTGTGTGGCGAACGTATGAAACGCAAAGAAACAATACCAAAATATTCCTCATGTGTTTCTAAAGTAGGGCATGGTTGGCTAGATACCTAAGGTGTGTTTATCAAGTAAGTACTTAAGGTGAATAACTTGGTGTATAATTTACTGAACTGCCCATATGGCGTTTAACTTGGCGTGACAGTTATAGTTCGGCTATGAATATAAGAAACTAGTTTTGGTTTGAAATCATTTTTGTCCTGTAGACAGGTACCAAGCATTTCAAATCAAAAGCTATTAGACTTTTTGGCAGTGCTGTTAAAGGGTTAAGCACTAAGGTAAAGGAAAATACGTGAGCGTACCTGCACAACCAGGGCCCCATTTTGTAACTTCAGTTGTGTGTCGATGGAATGGTCGCCTTGTTATCCGTTCAGGTGGCGAAATTGAGAACTATCCAAACATACATCTAATGACGGCCGTTTTGACTGGTGGCGCCACTGCCAACTGATTTTTTAGTTGCTAGGTAGTTTGCAACTTTATAGTAGGCGGTGGCGCTGCTGGTCAGGGTGGTTGTCAGCAAGTATACCAGGGCTTTAGGTAAATCTCTTTCAACATCTCGGGTGCTAAATCAGTCCATGAAACTGAACAACTTTCCCCAAGGAACATAGGTCAAAATATGAAAAAAAAATTGATCTCCCATACAAACTGCGCTATATGCTGATGAAGTTTGTATGGGAACTCACACATTTTTTTTCCTATTTTGACCTATTATTGGGGGAAAGTTGTTCAGTTTCATGGAGTGATTAACCACCCAAGAGGTTGAAAGAGATTTACCTCAAGCCCTGTATAAAAATTAAATAGTTCTCAATTTCGCCACCTAAACAGATAATAAAATGGCCTCCATTCCATCGACACATACTTATCTGAGGTTACAGAATCGGGGCCTTGCCAAATGTGTTTATTTTCATTCTTGATGCTGTCAGTTTTGAATTGGCCACAATATTTAGTCTTCTATCTTACCAGCCATATACGTCCCCACCGAGGGGCACGGGCCTCCCTTCAAAACACGAGGGGGATTTAGGCCATAGTCCACCACGCTGGTCCAATGCGGGTTGGTCCAATATTTAGTATTAAGTGCAAATAAGGCGGCCAATTCTAAGACTAACAATGTACTGTCAAATGTTATTTCATACTGTAGCCGCAGAACTCCGTTTACTTTGCTTGTAGTGTTTGAAAGAGAAAGAGAAGGGTGATTGGAGGGAGCTGTCGTGTGAGGAGAAGAAGGCTTTGTATCGGGCCTCCTTCTGTCAGACCTACGCAGAGTTCCAGCACCCCACGGGACAGTGGAAGTTAATATTGGGTTGTGGGCTTTTCTTATTATCCTTCGGCGCTTGGATGGCCATGTTTGAACATCACTGCGGTAAAGAAAAAAAAAATTTAAAAAAAAGTTGTTTCTTTTTTTTATGTTACGGATTAGTCGGATAGGGGGCGTCCATTAATTATGGGAGGTTTTTTTGGCAATTTTTCGACCCCCCAACCCCCTGTGGTGAGATGTCGTGAGATTTGGCTCGAAACCCCCCTCCCTCTTTTATCTCACGTGAGTTTTATGAAATACGTGAATTGGTGATTTAGAAAGCTTACATAATTTGCCTAGTCATTTTTAAACTTGAAATAATCGAACAATAAAAAATAGCTATGAATTACCACCTTAAATTTGAATTCAGACTACGGGAAATGAGTAATCTTAAGAGTGGCTACCGGAGCAAAATGGTTTAGTTGGTTTAACTTAGCTTTCTTGTAATTTTACATTGTTTCTTTTGGGGGAAAATATTACGTGATATTTGCAGAGACCCCCCACGTGAGATTGAGTGAGATCCAGCCCGACCCCCTCCCCCCCCAGAACGCCTCAAGTAATTAATGGACGTCCCCACACATTGCCGCTCCGGAATCTTCCCGAACCCAAAGGTGCCCGTACGCTGGCCGCATTGCTGCGCCGTATAACAGTGGACAGACTGCATTAGAAAAGTTGTTTTCGTCGTTTTTTGACCGGCTTCTAAATCTTCTTTGACCACCTACCTTTTCTACTCATCCTTACCCCGGTCAAATTAAGTCATTTTTTCTTCAAACCCGGACATTGATGATTACTGAGCGAAACCTTTTGGAATATGTTCAGACACCTTTCAGGATGACACTCAGGAAAGTCCCCAAATCTCCCGGGCGGGATAGTCAAGATATCCTGGAATAACTGGAATTTTCAGGAGCAGGCCTGAAATTGTAACAAACTACCATTTTTGTTTTCGTCATTCAGTTGCATTTTTACGGACAAGACATCTAAGACATCAAATTTACTGTCCAGTATCAAAAAACTTGGAAAAACTGGAATTTTCTTTGAAAAAGATAGGGTGGGGTAAGAAAGATGGTAGGTCGTCATTTTTAATAGTAAACGACGATTTAGGGCACTTTATATTATTATGAAAACGTTGACGTTAAATATTTTCAGTTCCTGGATTCCAGGGTACCTGGAATTTTACTGGAACGAGCCTTAAATCGTCAAAAAATTTGGTATGGTGGTTTTTTTGCTTTTAGTTTGCATTTTGCCTTGCATTTAGCCCTTCCATATACAGGAAGATTTTTTTATCATCATCAACATTTTTTGTACGTTTACTATATGAAAATTTAACAGACCCGTATTTTTTTGTTTCTACGTTTCATATAAATATTTCAAGCTAGATCGTCTGAAGCATGAAAATAAATAAAAAAAATTGTATGAAAAAAAACATCGTCGTCTAATTGACTTGAAACTTGGTAGTACTCTTCAACACAATTTGTGACACCCGTGTTTCTGCGTTTTACAAAATTCATCCTCTAAGACGTTAAATAGTGGTACCAAAATCAGAAATTTTTGGAAAAAAAAATTTTTTTGCCTCCTTATTTACGTTCTATCAACGTTACTGACACCGTAAGAAAAAATTTGACGGTGATAAAAAATCACCCTGTATACAAAAATGGAATTTATAGAAATTGTTCATTATCATTATTAAAGGTTACCTTGTGAATCTTATGATTCATTAACTGTTGCTCGAAAATTTTAAAAACATTTGTATTATTTATAATTAGGTAGACCTTTCCCTATTAATTTGAGTCCAATAAAACATTATAAAACATTACACACTTATTCAGACGAATAATAAGATTTCTAGAAATCCTATACAATATATGCAAGGGCTGAGTGCATGGCAAAATGCAAACTATATAAAAAAAATATCACCTCCTCAAAATTTTTGAAGATTTAAAGGCTTGTTCCAGCAAAATTCCAGGCAACCTGGAATCCAGTAATCTTATATATAAAAATGAATTGCTGTTCGTTAGTCTCGCTAAAACTCGAGAACGGCTGAACCGATTTGGCTAATTTTAGTCTTGAAATATTCGTGGAAGTCCAGGGAAGGTTTAAAAGGTGAGAAAATATGGAAAAAAAGGCGTTATGAAGTTGGCCGGGTCAGCTAGTTTTAAATATAATAATGTTAAAAGTAATTCTGTTTCAACGCTAAATGTGAAGATTCGTAATTAGCATTTTTAAATTTTATAATCATGTACTATAGGCTTAAAATTAGTCTGTAAATCTTCCCGAAAATGTAAAATAAATAAATAAATGTCAACATATTCAGAATAGTAGAAAGTACCCAAAACTGTCGTTTACTATTAAAAATAGCGTCCTTGCATCATTCTCAGCTCATTCTAACTTTTTCATAGAAAATACCAATTATTCCTGGTGTTTTTGACATTGGAAAGTAAATCTGAAGTCTTGAATGTCTTGTCCGTAAAAAATGCGATAGAATGAAAAAAAAATCGTTATTTGTAAGTACTACAGGCCCGCTCCTGGAAATTTTTGTTTTTCCAGGTTATCTCGGCTATTCCACCTGGGAGGTTTTATGACTTTAGAGAGTGTCATCCTGGACGGTTTCCAAACACATTCCAAAAGGTCCCGCTCAGTAATTATCAATGTCTAGGTCAAAACCAAATTTTCCCTAACTATTATGCTACCTTACTAATCCTTACCAATATTATAAACGCAAAAGTTTGTTTGCACGGATGTACAGATGTTTATTACTCTTTCACGCTCAAACGGCTGGACCAATTTTGATGAAATTTGGTATGGAGGTAGCTGATACCCTGGATCAACACATAGGCTACATGATTTTCTCAAACTCCCACGGGAACGAAGTCCTGGGCGGCAAGCTAGCTGTATAAACGCGAAAGTTTGTATGGATGTTTGTTACTCTTTTACGCTCAAACGGCTGGACCAATTTTGATGAAATTTGGTATGAAGGTTGCTGACACCCTGAATTAACAAATAGGCTACATAATTTTCCCCAATTCCTACGAGAACGAAGTCCCGGGCGGAAAGCTAGTTCATTATAAAAAAGCATATACTTATCGATTGTTCTAGTAAAAGACCCAGAACCCGAATGGTTGAAAGAAGAGTACCAGGCGGCCAAGCTGCGCAGGATACTGGAGCTCCGTATTAACGCAGTCGACGGGATATCATCCAAGTGGGACTACGCTGCTGACACGTGGAAGGTGAGACGGCTCCTGTTAGCTAGCTAGAATAAAAACATTTGTGGACCTAAATTAAATAAAACTGAATAAATAATGTAGGCCATACAAATACATACAAATTAAAAATTTAAAAATGCTGGGTGATTTAAAATTAGCGATAACACTAAAATTATAAAAAAATGAATTCTTTTTTTTTACGTCCCCAACGAGGGGCACGGGCCTCCCTTCGAAAACGAATTTTCTGAGAAGTGCGGGTTTCATCACGATGTTTTCCTTCATAGCTGAGTAAGTGATTATTAATTAGCAATCCGTACATAAATCCGAAGAGATGAATTTAGTTATACAGGTCCGCACCAGGATTTGAACCCGCGACCTTCCGGTTACAAGTCTGGCTCATCACCAACTGGGCTATCACCCCTGAATCGCTAGGTGACTTTAAATTAGCGATAACACTTAAATTATAAAAAACCGGCCAAGTGCGAGTCGGACTCGCGCACGAAGGGTTCCGTACCATTATCTGTATAAAAACGGCAATAACATCACGTTTGTTGTATGGGAGCCCCCTTAAATATTTATTTTATTCAACTTTTAGTATTTGTTGTTATAGCGGCAAGCAACATACATCATCTGTGAAAATTTCAACTGTCTATCTATCACGGTTCATGAGATACAGCCTCGGACAGACTTATCTATAAAAACGAGCGAAAAAAAAACACGTTTTTTTGTATGGGAGCCCCCTTAAATATTTATTTTATCCTGGTTTTTAGTATCTGGTTTTAGTATTCTGGTTTTAGTATGATGTAAATACTTACACCATTTGTGAAAATTTCAACTGTCTAACTATCACGGTTCATGAGATACAGCCTCGTGACAGACGGACGGACGGACGGACAGCGGAGCCTTAGTAACAGGGTCCTGTTTTTACCCTTTGGGTAGGAAACCTATAAAAAATGTATAACCCCCGACATTTCAGTGCTTATTAAAAAAAATACCAACTTGATATTTTCTTTATAGTATGCACTTACCTCTTTTTTTTGCTTAAAAATTCCGGTTGAAATTGTGTATTTTCGCGCAATATTAGTGTGACATTGGAAGACAAACTAACACTATACCAGTAAAAAAGAATGCGATAGATTTACATACTAAGTATTTGAAGGTGACAAGAGCTTAGGCAGGCTGGAGCTAGAGTTACAGGCGTGATATTTCGGTGCTCCACAGAGGAAACCACTGGCTCCCCCGGGATACAGCGAGCACGAGTTTTTGTTTGCCGTACTGGGTGGCTAGCGACGAGATCCGGCTTACTATGGGACAGAGTTCTTTAATAAGGTGGTGATGTTTATCGTGTTAATGATGAGGGTACTAGGCCGGTACTTAAGTTTTGCAGTGTTATTGCAGGCGTAGTGTACATTGCCGAGAGTCGTATGTGATAGTTTATTGACAAGATTAATTGAACAGCCGCTATTTTACACTACGCACGAATGATTGATAAATTATAGACCAACAAAATAGTGGCCGCTTAATAAATTTTTTCACTTCTCACTTATTGTAATATTTGAACTTTCAAATGTGGTTGGAAGGGTATTATGTATTTTTATTCTCTATTATGAAACAAAGGTATAAGTTGGGTAAACTTATATTGTTTTGGATTAAGAAATTTTAATTAGGTGTTGCTATCAAGCTAACCCCACTAAAGTTTTAAACTCGACGTAGATAATTGCATTGTTAGATATGGTCTATATTATTTGCCAACAGCTAACCTTCATTGGTTTTTTACTTTTACCTACTTTTGACGTTAAAAGGGCCCGTGGACCTACCGATTTGACCTACTGGTAGGACCACGGTATACCACTATGTACCCGTGGTCCTACTGGACTAGGGGTTACTAGAATATCGTAGTGTCCATATTATAGTAGGTATCGATAGATAGGTGATCTATACATATAATAAAATCGTATACCTAAAATAGTCTGTACAGTGAAGATATTTGAAAAAAAAAATAGCTAGGTAACTGAATAAACTTGGATACTTTTTTAAATTCTTGTTTGTTTGTTGTCGTATATTTTTCCTCTAGTATATTATTATTTTTTGGGAAAACTGTTTTTTTCACTCAAAAGTTTACACTTTCTACAGGTACGTGAAATATAATATATAATAAAACGTTTAGTGGGATGGTTAAGGTAACATTAAACTATTGAAAGGCCAACTTAGTCTATTGAAAGCAGCAAGTGCAACAAGGGTAGAAACAAAATAAGCATTAAAATAAGCCATGCTGGACTGGGTGTAATAGAAAAACATGTGCCAGCTGCCTACTAACTGTTCCCATGCATACTGTAAAAGTCAGTAAGTGGGACGCGACGGTATTGTTGGCGAAAGGCTGACAACCTGTCACCACTTACATCATATTTCATCTTAAAACCCTCTGAATTTATGTCAAACATGGCATCAAGTGGTTTTAAAACCACTGATGCTCTGCCTACCCCAATAGGGATTATAAGTGTGAGCCTATGTATGTATGAGACAACTATTTGAGCTTTGTCTTCAGATTCAACCTAGTAGTAAGGTCAAGTTTTCAAATTAAAAAAAAAAACATTTTTAGAAATCAACAAAAATATGAACTATTAAGTAAATGGTGCTCGAAGAAAAACGGCAAAGTGCAAAAGATAATGTGAATTCTATTTTTTTTTATTCGATATAATTGAATAGCGATAAGTACTAAATTATCGATACTAATAATAAGCCCTAGTCCAGTAGGACCACGAGTACATAGTAGTATACCGTGGTCCTACCAGTAGGTCAAATCGGTAGGTCCACGGGCCCGTTATGACTTTTGAGGGTAGGTCAAAATTCTACTCCGCAGCGACACGGGGCCTCTTTTTGCTTAGATTGACAATTTAATTTTTATTGTTTCAGTAACCAGTTCAGTGTGCCTGCCTTCACTGCAAGAGAGTGTGAGATAGTGAGTGATTAGATTAGAAACTTATTTATTCGTTATTAAATTAAAAAGGTAAGGTATTTATTTTAATTGTTTATTGTTAACATTTGCCTTGTTTTCTCTTCTTACAACACTTGGCGGTGGATTTTAGCAATAAAATTAATTAGGTATTAATTTAAAAATACTCATAATTACTATAATATTAATCTATATTTTTTTATTAGATACAGATAGTTTTACGTTAAGCTTTGTAATTTTAGTTTTGAGTTTTTTATGTTTAATTTTTTTAGGCAGTCTTGTAGCGCTAGCAATATTTTGAGGCATATGTAAGTGAAACTGCAATTAATTATGTCATTTTTTCTACACTTACCTACTTATTACATTCGTTTTCAAATCAAAACAACGCAAAGAAACAAATTCATTAAGTACTATTAAAAACCTCAATACGCAGCGCTATAGGACAGGATTATTAAATGTGCTTATATCACCGCCAATTTTTAAGTATTTAATAAAATGTAACTCTGTAAAATGACTTTATTTTGCTATCTCTACTTCTAACAAACACAGTGAAACCTGTATTCCAAAGCTGTAATTGTATTTAAAAAAAGTCAATTTTTTTTTGTGGCAACACTCTATCTTACGTCATTTCGGTCAATGGTGAAAATTTTTACCGTGTGGAAATCAGAAAATAAAGGTAAATGGGACTTATTTTCTAAATAATTAGTTGATAAAGGACAAATATCTTTTAGTTTTAATAGCAATAGTTATATTTTAAGTGTTTTTAGAAGTAAGTCTAGTAGTGCGAAGTGGCTATCTTTCAATAAGTGAGGTTTGATTCTTATTTCAAAAACGCTATTTTGGTCGAAATTTTTGATATTTCTTTGTTTTTAAAAGGTTAATAATTTTTAGAACTTAGTTGTTTTTAATGTCACACACTTTTCTCTTCCATAGTTTACATATTTCAGGATTTTCGTGTTATGTAATCTCGTATTGATTGTCCGAAAATGTAACCTCTTATCATTATCAGTACCTATCAGTAGACGTTTAGTGACAGACTGGCCCAGGTTAATTTATCCTAATAGAAAAGTCTAGCAAAGTGGCAACTTAACATAAGTAGTCAATATAAACATTTTGTTAACCTAAAATTAAAATTACTACTGATTTTTTTAGAAGTATTTTTCAATAACTTATTTCTTTACATTTTTATTTAGAAAATTAGAAAAAAAATGTTAACACAAAAAGTATGCTGCTATACTGGGTTTGAATGAAATGTCTTATTATTAAAGTATTGTTTTCAAACTTGTACAGTGAATGTTTTAAGCTGGCTGCTCTGTAATTACTCATTGTCTTCCAAATAGTCTGCCATTTGCATCATTCTTTAATACCAACACTGTCAGTTGCTGTTGCTCTCCAAGCCTATAAAATAGAATAAAACCTTACATAAGTAAGTGCATTCCATTCTCAACCTTCATGTTTTCATGTTTATTTAAAATAATAAGTTATTAGAAATTATTTTAATGATGGAAATACTTAAAAGGTAGTAGGTATTAGAAAAAGTAAAAGACTAAACACTACACACTTAAAGGTTCACACTAAGGTTTTCCCTTATGTTATGGTTCCTTGGAACATATACAAAGACAGACATGAACACCGATACTGAGAACAAATATCTGCTTTTTACACAAACATTTGCCCCATCTTGGAATCGAACCCAGGATCAGTCAATTACGAGGCAACCAAGCTGTCTAAAAGAAAAAATACTATACAAAAGTTTATTAAACTCAGAAATGGGCTATGTATGATATTTTTAAAATATTTTTAATTTCGTTTAATTTTTTATTTAACAAAGGAATAAGGTCTCGTTTCTTAAAAAAAAAAAAACTATCTTTTCTAATAAAAATATAATAATTTAAAGATTCTCAGTACGGTAAACTAATCCTGAGTACGGCATTATGCAATCGTATTTCTTTGCCAAGCTGTCATGTCAATAAGAAAAAAAACATAAAATATTTCATTTTGTATTTGGTTGTTTATTTCCGAGTTTGGTTGGTTGTTACTCCAGGCAAGTTGTTAGAATCAGCTCTAAAGCACTGAGCGGTATCCATAGTGTCAGAAACCAGTGTATTGCGAAAGTTCGAAAGTCCAGGAACCAAAGCCAAGTCCTCAGTAAATATATATATCAATCCAAATAATCAAAACCACGATACAGAAGGTAACGGTAGAGTCTAGGTAGCAAAGCCAATACGCCGTTAACACAAGAAATGTCTAAACCAACAATCAAACGGCTAGTTCTGATTTTTTCATATGTTGTTAGGACCACTACCAGTATCGTATATCCAAGTTTGCAGCTTCGAAAGACCTGTGCTAATTTTGCAGCACTCGAAAAACCGCGAAATGTACACACTTTTTTTAGTATTCTTAATATAAATCCTAAAGTATGCGTTTAAAATTAAAATTTATACGTTTTTGAAGTAGAACAAAACTGCAAGAACCAGCTCTGTACTAATTGAGAAAAAATAAAAATATTTTTTTTTTCATAAAAAAGAAAATTTAAAAAAATCTGATAAGATCAAGTGGCTGCCAAATCTCAAACGAACAATATGATTCGTTTCACGCAATGTTTTAAACCAAAAGAATTGCAAAAATTTCGCAATTTCCCTAGTAATTTACCTGAAATCTCAGGAAATTAGCACAGGTCTTTCGAAGCTGCAAACTTGGATATATGATACTGATAGTGGTCCTAACAACTCATAAAAAATTCAGAACTAGCCGTTTATTTATTAGATTAATGTTCGATATGACCGGCATACAAGTCATCAGTAAATATACAAATAATCAAAACCACGAAACAGAAACAAACTCAACAACCAACAACTCAAAAACACAATTCAATTCAATTTCTTCAATTATGGCGATCCTTTGATAGATTTCGCCAATGTCCAGTGTTGCCAAGGAGCGTATTTGCGTATATGTTCGGTGTATTTTCCTCCACGATTATGTTGGAAGACTGCTTGACTCTGCTTTGGATTTATGTTTTGTGATTGAACAAGGTGCAAGTTAATCTAGACAAAAATGTTTGAATTTATTGGTCCTGAATGTTGACTAACCTAAAACAAAAGAGACAAACAATATGACACAATGTTAATATGTTAGTATTAGACAGACAACTTACAGTCTAATGTTATTCCGGTTAATATAATTACATAAAATATCCACTAAAGGGGTATATACAAGACCCAGGAGAACAGTTAGATTTGTGGGCCGGGGGACGGTTAAAGGAATGGAATCCAAAAGAGAAGGTCTCAGAGGGCAGTTGAAAAATATATGTTCTGCTGAACCCTCGTCCAGCCCACATTCACAAAGTGAGCTGTCCCTTACCCTTATTTTAGCGAGATGAACCGGAGTGCAAGCATGGCCCAACCGAAGTCGGCATAATGTAGAGGTGACGCGTTTATTGAATTTTGAGTATTTGAAGAACCAAGGTCGTACTGGTATGGACTCTTGAACTGCCGCATAATGCTTTCCTTTAAGCTGTTTTGATGAATCCCATAGCTGGGTCCACCTAGACACCACGCAGTCCTTTGCCAAGGGCATCAAGTCCTGTGTGTATACCAAGTAGTGGCTGTTACAGCCTGTTACAGTGGCCTCCTTTGCGAATTGATCAGCAGCTTCGTTCCCTACTATACCATTGTGACCTGGAATCCATGCCAGTGCCACATTTATGCCCTTTATTCAAAAACACAAGGTTAGGTAATGTGTCAACCAACTGTCAATGTCAAGTGTTTTTTTTTTTGCTTTGGCAAAGGAATTAAACCGTGGAATGCTGTAGTAAGCAACAAGTCGTAACAAAATTTTTTTTTTTTTTTAAATCTATGATCAACATTATTCGATATATTTTTTATTTAAATATGGAACCTTAAACCTGCTTAAAAAAAAAAAAAATTAATTTAAAAATTTTAGCTATGCCCAATGCCCATTATGTAAACATCTACATTTTTAATTTAAAAAATACTTTTTTTGTGTAATCTACATTGACACCGGCAGCCTGATACTATTATATTATGATGCAAAAAGAACCCCGCACAAAATGTTCAGGAAAAGCCGTTCGGTTGATTTGGCAAAAATTTTGTGAAAATATAGCCTTTATAGTACAAAGTTTCAAAGTAAATAATGAACAGTTTTTTAAATATATTTTTTTAAAATGTTGAAACTATAAATATCATTTTCATGTTTACGCCGGGTCAGATAGGGTTGAGGGTCAAAAAAAAAAACCCAAAGCTGGTTTTTGGTATGTACGTTCCTACAGGTCCTAGAAGTAAGATCCTAGAGTTCCTCACATGGGGAGTGCCGGCGTCCCCCCCTCCCACCCCCCAAAAGGTCCCTTTTTCCAGTTATTGTTGTTTTATTCAAAATCTAAGCATGCTAGGCTCAAACTGTCAAAGAGTCAAATAATTTGTATTAAAATACCTATCGATCGATGTAACAGTCATTTTCGTAGAGCCTTTATTAATTATACTGTGATTGATCAAAGTCCGAAAAAAAATTCAAAATGCGTTTTTTCCTCAAACTTTGCAATTTTCTCAAAAAACTGTGTGAGCTATGCCAAAGTTGTCTATGAACAAATTGTGCCTTATATATTAGTCTACAAAATGAGACACTATTTTTGAAAATCGCAATATTATTTAAAAAGTTACAGAATTTTTTATCTTACAAAATACAAGATTCCAAATTACATAGTAGTTAAATACAGTGGTACATGGGGTATTCAATACTAAAATGTCGAGTTATAATATTTTAGTTAGTAAGAACAGTAATTACCCAATGCGTCCATACAAAAACCACTGTTATAATGTTACTAGTTGCAATACTAAAATTTTAAAAAGAAAAAATATTTTTTTTTTGTTATTAATTTTATGATTTTCGTAAAAACTATTACAGGGACATCAAAAGTTTCAACAAATACATTAATTATGGATAGATTATGTACGTATCTTTAAAATAAGATCCTATTTACTTCAATCGCCAGAGAAATAGAAAAGTTACAGATGGTTTTTTTTACGAATTTCTCACTAATGAGGTAGGTAGTAGTAAAAAAAAATTATTACATGGAATAAAAATATCATAATTACAAATGTAATCATATCATTATATTGTGTATTAAATTACCTATCCAACCGTATAAAAATCGTTATCATAGAGCCATTACTTTTGTCACAATACTTGGACAAAGTTTTAACAAAAAATGCAAAATGCGCTTTTTTCCTCAAAGTTTGCATATTTCTCTGAAAATTATGCGATCTATGGAGAAGTCGTCTATGAACACATTGTGCCCCATATACTTATCTACAAAATGAGACCCTATTTTTGAAAATCGCTCCATTATTAAAAGAGTTACACTATTTTTTATGTGACGAAAAATATGGCTCTAAAATACATAGTAGTTTATAACATTGATACATGATGTACCTAATACTAAAATGTCGAAAAATTTTACTTTAGTTAGTAATTACAGTAATTACCTAATATGTATATACAATAATCATTGTTATAAAGTCTCTAGGTTTAATACTTAAATTCTACAAAGTTTTTTTGTTATTTTTTTTTATATGAATTTCGTAATTTTCGGAAAAACTATTACAAGCACATAAAAAGTTTCAAATGATGTACATGTTTTGGAATGATTATGTACGTATCTTTAAAACAAGACCCTATTTACTTAAATCGCTAAAGAAATAGAAAAGTTACAGATGATTTTTTACCCAAATGCTCAGTAATGAGATAGGCAGTAGTAAATAAAAATTATTATATGGAATAACAATAGCATAATTACTAATCATATAATGTCATTGTATTGTGTATTGAATTACTTATTCAACCGTGTAAGAATCATTATCATAGGGCCATCACTTTTATCGCAATACTTGAACAAAGTTTAAACAAAACAAAAAAACTTTTTGCAGGACTACTTGATTTAACTAAGATCATATTCGCGTTTACCAGTAAAAAACATAGTCTAAATACTTGCAAGTCTAAGAAAAAGCTTTACAGTAGTAAAAACGCGGGATAAAACTGTAAAACAACAAGTCAATGCAGAGAGGCTTTTAATCGTTAATGTCATCTTCACTTGGTACATTGCCACACGAGGAACCGCGGCAACGTGCACACATGATGCTGCATTTCATACCAGCTCGCCTGCATTCACACCTATTTCCGCACTCATTCTTACAGCCACAAGTAATTAAATTTAATAGATGATCTGGGGCAGGTGGGAGCAATGTACTGACTGGTTCCAAACGTTCTCCCCGTTTTTTCCAACCCAAATCCTGTGGATCTGTGACTTTTGAATGTTAATTTTTTTTTTTTTTCGTTCAAAATAAACATCTCTGTTACTTTTCTATTTTTTTGGCGTTTGAAGCAAATAGGGTCTTATTTGAAGATACGTATGTAATAATTCCGTAAAAGTACCTAAATGTAAATGTGTTCTTTGAAACAATAATAGTTTCTGAGACAATAACGAAATTTATAAGAATGTATTATTCATATCTTTGTAGAGTTTTAGTGTTGAAAACCTGTGACTTTAAAAACAATGATTTTGTTATGGATACATTGGATAACTACTGTACCTACTAAAACATAAATATCCGATAATTTGGTATCAGGTACCCCGCCATGTATCGTTCTGTATGTATTTACGAATTTTGTATTTCACTTCATCAGATAAAATACTGTAACTTTTTAAATAATATTGCGATTTTCAAAAATAGGGTCTCATTTTGTAGACTAATATACAGGGAACAATGTGTTCATAGTCATAGACAACTTTGGCATAGCTCACACAGTTTTTTGAGAAAATTGCAAACTTTGAGGAAAAAACGCATTTTGAATTTTTTTTTGGACTTTGAACACTTACAGTATAATAACTAAAGGCTCTACGGGAATGATTATTACATCAATCGATAGGTATTTTAATACAGATTATTTGACTCTTTGACAGTTTGAATCTAGCTTCTTTAGTTTTTGAATAAAACAACAATAACTGGAAAAAGGGACCTTTAGGGGGGTGGGAGGGGGGGACGCCGGCACTCCCCATGTGAGGAACTCTAGGGTCTTACTTCTAGGACCTGTAGGAACGTCCATACCAAAAATCAGCTTTGGGTTTTTTTTTTGAGGTCGCCCTAATAGCTCAACCTATCTGACTCGTGGTAGTTAAGTCATAATTAGTTTACGAGTATCTTTTTAACATTTTCTTTTAGTAGGCACCACACATTGCTCTCCGCCGCATTGTACACTGTCAGATAAGTGGTGTGTTTATTAAATACTAGCTGATGCCCGCAACTTCGTCTGCGTGTTGTATGTATTTTTATAGACCGAGTTTGTACTTTGACACAACTACAGATACATGAATTTCCGTTTTTTATTGAAGCAACTATTTCGTTCATATTTTCGTTATATGAACGAATAGCAACTATTTCGTTCATATAAGGAAAAGCAATTTCTAAAAATATTTTTTATTTGAAAACTTGGCTAACTATGTCATATAAGGTTGATACTTAATACATTACTTTGGATCTGAAAACAAAGGTCAAACATAGTTGTTTCCTCTATCGCTTATATTTTCAATACCATTGTTACTGCTTTTGATAGATTAAGGTCCGTATTATAGAACGCGACTCAGACTCTGATCTATACTTAAGTAGCAGTCGTTTTTGATTTTTTGATACTGAGAGATAGACAATCAACACTTAATATAAGTCAGTGGTGCCTCTAAAACATCTTGTTGTCTTAACAATCCCACAAAAAGTGGTTAATTAATATTGTATTTCGCGTTTCTGTGAAAAACGTAAGGATTTTGTACTTATAAAAAATCTATTTTGATAAAATAAAAATATGTGGAGTAAAAAATTTACGAAAATTGTATGTTGAAAGACCTATTACTTAGGTAAGTACAATAAATGGCACACGAATTCCTTAGTGCTAATTACGGACTTATTTTTGATTTTCAGTGGAATAGAAGTTTCTGAAACAGGTCACCTATGTCAGTATCTAAGACAACCCCCGTGCATTTGAGATTTCAGCTAGCACGCTGCTTTTATTGTGCTTTGCGATAATTGTGTAAAAATGATTCAATAAAAAAATAAATTTAAGATAGAAATGACTAAGCTTTTCCCTTCAATGGACATTTGTAGAAATAAGCAAAGGTGTCAGTGCTTGATCCAAGCTAAGAAACTTATTAGAATAGTAATATTATAATATTTATCCATGGCTTATATACGAAATGCTACGCTTGATGTAAACTAAAATAAAAAAATCAATAAATAGCCCTTATTTCATGTCAGAACATCAAAGCCATAGATCAAACCTATATAGACCAAATTCATAGTGGTTTTAACAAAACAAATGTCAATTGTTAGTTTCTATTGAGTTTCCCGCCTTTAAAAATTAGAAATGCATTGAAAACACCGGCTGTACGGCCATAGATTCCTTTGCTTAAAAATAAAAATAAGCCGTTTTATTGTTTTCAAAAAGTGATATCCTGAAGATTGAAAGATTGAATTAAGATTTGAAGACTAAATACTTAATCAACTTAGTTCTTATTAACACTGTATTAAGTATTTAGTTTTGGTTCGTTAAAAAAGTGCAGAATAGCCAAACTATTAATGGGGAAGCTGACAAAAGTTTCGATATTTTAGATATTATACGCCTATAATCCTCGTTGGGGTAACATAAGTCACATAACTTTACATGTCATGAAAATTTAAAAAATGGCATATTGTTTATGAGTACATACGTTGTCTAAATTTTGCAATGCACGGACGGCCCCAACTCAGGTTACCACACGCGTGCACTCTGTGCTGTTGTGATAAGAGCGGTTTTGCATTGAAAATGGAGTAACCTGATGCGCTGGCCTCTGTACCAAAAATGCAATGTATTTGGTTGGCAGCTGGCACATTCTAAATTTTTTGTTCAGTGCCAGTTCACCACAGAAGTTTTTGTTTTATTTTTGGATTTTGTGGGTCAGTTACAATAATTTTAATTTCTTCAGACTCACTTATATTCGACGATAGCTCTTAAAAATAACATCTATCTAATTATAGAGCAGCACCCTCAGATTTTCTTTATAAAGTACTTTTTTAAAGGTGAATTTATGAAGTTAGAAAAAGATTATTATTACCTACAAAGAAAACTCAATAAGTAGCATCATGACAGAATACCAGCGCTGCAGTCTGGTACTGCAGCAATATGTTGAGTCAGCGCCAATTTGATTGGCATGATACAGATAACACGGTGTAAAATAGTTTTATAAAATTATTTGTTTCTGTTTCTTACTCTGTTTACTTCATTGTTTGCTTGCTGATTCATGTTTACTTGTATGTTTGTTATTTGTCTATTACTGTGTTGTGCTGTTTTATGTCAATTGAATAAAGTGTCAATCTATCTATCTATCTATCTATCTATCATAAAATCAATTAATTAGCACTTCACACTGTAACTTTTTGCACTAAAGTTTCCCTCGTATGGTTTGTTTGCCCAAACCGGAAATCGAACCCAGAAACCGTCGATTCACAGGCTGTGTAACTCTACTACTCAACCAAACTTCCGACAAAAAATTAAGAAAGGATCTTTTATACAAAATATCTCATAAATCTCAATCCGGTCCTTTTATCAAATGCTACGTACTCATAGACATAAAAAAAATAAGTTAAATATCAACATTGTCTAGGGATATTGCTTAACTTTTCATACAAAAAGGTGTGTTTGAGAAGCTATAAAAGCATACTCGAGCCACATGGAGGGATATAAGTTAAGATGAGCAAGTGTTAAACCTGAATTTTCCATTCTCGTCAATGAATTTTGTTTAAATTGTTTTTTTTTTAAACGTGACGTAAACGAAAACAAAAATGCACTTTTTTCTGCTTTTTGTATGAAAATGGTGGAATTAGCGCAATTTTTTTTTTGCATTTTAGTCACGTTTTCACAAATTTCAAGAAAAATTAAATTCATTGATAAAAATTGAAAATTCATGTTTAGCACTTGCTCATCTGAAAATTATATCACTCCGTGTATCTCGAGTATGGTATTATAGCTTCTCAAACAGACCTCTTTTGTATGAAAAATCATGCAATATCCCTAGACAGTGTTGATGTGTATATTTTTCTATGTTTGGCGTAAATAATAGAAAGAACTTGAGAAACATTGTAAGTGCCTATTCCATTCAAGGGTTGCCCTTGATTTCGATGGGATTCCATCAGATCCTGACTTGGTGACAATAAGACTACTTCTGGAGTATACTCTTTCGAACAAAAAAAAGAATTTTGAAAATCGGTCCAAATGGCGGAAAAATCGGTGAACATACATAAAATAAAGTTATACAATGGTTTAAGATTTCGTAGTCTTCCTTTCATTTAATTTATCAAGTTTGTTAGAAAGATTTCATCCTTATGATTGACCCTAACGATCGACGCAATAAAAGTACAGGGTATTCTTACAGATTTTAGTCGGTTCGATTCCCGGTTGGGGCAAGCGAATTTTCGAAAATTCTTGAATGCAGTTTTCTTTCTTTTCAAAAATAAAGGAATGTTTTCTTTAAGTACAATTTTCTATCTACAGTATTAAGAGTACTTTCCCTTCAGGTGGCATTACAAAATTCCACCCTGTATACAGTCGAACATAAAACCTCCTCCTTTTTGGAAGTCGGTTAAAAAGTAATTCAAGTGATACAGTGTATCTGCTCCGATCCAGCGGCAGTGCTTCTCGCCGCCATAGTTCTTCGTAAACAAAACACTATCGGCTTACGGAGAATGAGAGAAGTAAAGAAATATTAATTGAAGACATAGCTAAGAAATACATAATATTGAAGACCTGGCTGTATGGATGCAGATTCCTTTGCCTTTCTCGAAAGAGATAAATTTAAAAAACAACATGTCCCTGCTTTTAGCCCATGTATATGTCAAAAATACGTTGATCTCTATGGTATGAGTAAAATGTTCTGAAAAACACCTAGCTTTGAATTTTTTCAGGGGTTTTTGTTGTTGGTTTTATATTTACTGGCTAAATTTCGAGATTTTATGTAGCCTAAATGTTAACCGGGGATATAAGGTACCCCTATGCAAAATTTCATTTAAATCGGTCCAACAGTTACGGAGATTAGCCCGTGCAAACAGACAAACAGACAAACAGACAAACAGACAAACAGACAAACAGACAAACAGAGAAACAAAAAAATTTAAAAAATTCGGGATTTGTTTTATTTCTCTTCTTACATCCCCCTGACTCGGTTTTTAGCATTTTTTTTCTATGTACAGAAATTCGACCTCTACAGTTTTATTATATGTATAGATTATAACAATTACGTTTTTTATAAACGTAATTGTTATAATATTTAATAAACACACCATAATAACAATTGTTATAATAATTGTTATAATAATAACAATTACGTTTTTTGGTGAGCAATAAAGAGTAACGTATTGTGTTGATAATTTATTTACAGAGCAGCTTTGCAGAGCAGTCTTTCGGAAACTTGACATTGAAAAAAAGCGACTTAAAAAACCGAAAAATAAAGACGAAATAATTTAACTCCTAATTCATTTAAGTCATTTACCTACTGATCTGTTTGAAGTCGGTGCGAAGGCAGCCCATCAAGCTTATTTGCGTTGGCACCGACTTCTAACAGATCAGTATTTTGTCTTTATTTTTCGGTTTTTAAGGTGGCTTAATTTTTTTTTCTTAAAAAGTTTATTTATTTTTGCATTTTTAGTGTAAATAATAGAAAGAACATGAGAAACATTGTAAATGCCTATTCAATTCAAGGGTTGCCCTCGATTTCCCTGACTTGACGACAATAGGACCCCCTCTGGAGTATACTGTTTAGAACAAAAAATAACTTTGAAAATCAGTCCACAAATAGCGGATAAATCGGTGAACACACATAAAAAAAAGAAAAAAGATACATACAGTTGAACATAGAACCTCCTCATTTTTGAAACTCGGTTAATCAATGAGTTGTCAGTGTCACACTCTTTGATATTATATTATCTTCTATGTATGTCTGTTTATTTGCGATGGAACGGCGCGATCAAGCTGGTGGATTGTCAGCTGATATTAATGCTGACAGTAGAATACCTATGTAATAATTAATAATTGTTACTTGGGATATACAACTCTGAGTAATGATTCCCAATGCGGCGGCCTAATTGCCATAGAGCAATTTGTGTTAACTACTAAGAAAAATGACAAAAAGATATCACCTATATTGACTTAACATGAAAATGATGTTTCTAGTTTCAACATTTAATATTTAAAAAACTGTTCATTATTTAAAGTTGAAACTTTGCACAATTGATCACCGATATAAATAAAGGCTATATTTTCCAAAAATTTCAGCCAAATCGACCGAATGGTTTTTCCCTACCATTTTGTGCGGGGTTCTTTAGTTCCTTTCATTTTAACGTTAGTGAATAGTGGATATATTAATTTACTTATGTATATTAAAGGTACCTAGTTATAGAAATTATCTTTCTGTAGATATTTGTTAGATACGTATTTCAAAGCAAGTGATGTTAATACTGGAAGGATTCGTTTTTTTAGCAAAATGGCGAACTACCTAATGCGTCGTGCTGTGCTAGACGCGATGCGCATCATCCCAGCTGGTGCTCGAGCCTCCAGTGCCAGCGTCAACACAGAACTTGACAAGGTAAACACTTGATATACACTAGCTCTTCATCCTGACTTCTTTCACATAGAAAAGATGCATCCGCAACAAGACTTGCCACTATTAAACTAAAACTAAAATAATCAGTAACATGCCTCGTCATAATTTACAATTTAAACGGTTTCACTCACGTTACTAAAAATCGGTACTGGGCCGACAGTTTCGATCCTATATTGTGATCTTCATCAGGGAGTTAGGCAGGTTATGCGCCGGCGTTCAATGCCGATTTTTAGTAACGTGAGTGAAACTTTAAATTATAAGTGTGTAACAAATCGTTTAGTAGTAAAATGTCTAGTCATAATTAACCATAAAACACTTCAATCAATAATGTGAAACAAGTACAAGTCCTCTATACCGAAATAACAACTGTAATAACTGTTTTAGAGCAATAAAGAATTTACATACATACATACATAACATTAAATTGCATTTTAATTGGTAGATCGGCAACCGGGAGTGGGTAGGCTTCGGCTACAATGGTCAGCCCAACTACGTGGACAGGCCTGACTTCCCCCTGCCTGCCATCCGATTCCGCCCCGACACTCCAGACATCAAGGTATGGATGATTGTTATCTTTTTATAAATTTTACTTGTAAGCAAGAAAGTGATTTAATAAATCAATCATAATCGTTTAGGCACAGCACAGGTACCAAGTTTATAAGTGACCTAGATTTGAGGTATTTGTGAAGGTCTCTAAAATATTTTATTTTATTAGGAAGATTTACAGCCAATAAAAACTATGCATATGTTTTTGAGTTGCACTAATTAAAACTATGCATATGTTTTTGAGTTGCAAAAATTAAATAAAGCCAATTAAATTCAATACAATACAACAAGCCAATTAAATTGTCTGCAATCACTTCATACCGCTATCGAGACTATCGTGAACTAAAATCCTGATGTGTCAGATTATCCCTTTTTAGTCATTACCTGAATGAGAAACAGGATTAGCATTAGGAAGAAGAAGTCATCCCTAAGATCTAAGTTACATCTAGGCAATGAGGAGATTAAGCTGTTTCGTTTTTTTTGGCAAGATCAGCAAGATGACAGTTCCTTTGTGCTTGTATTTAAAATCTTAAGTTAAGGCGATTAGGTCTATATTTCATTGGTATTCCCATTCTGCATGAGCTCATCTTATCTTCTTAACAATTAATACATGAGCTCATCTTATCTTCTTAACAGATCACAGCTCGTCACTGTATCTGGTTTTGACTCTTTTCTGTTCCTTGCAACATCAGGGGTACCACAGGGATCTAACTTGGGTCCCTTACTATTTCTTGCTTTCATCAACGATCTCTTAAGTAGATTCAATAGTAAGTGCTTGGCTTATGCTGACGATATCAAGATTTTCAGAAAAATTCGAAATCTGAATTACAATAAATTACTGCAGGATGATCTTAATTTGTTAGTTGATTAGTGTGACAATAACCGGATGCAACTCAACTCCGATAAATGGCAGGTAATCTCTTTCATTAAATGTAAAAATCCTTATAAATTCGATTATTCGGTTAATGGACATACACTGGAACGGGTCACCGTTGTTAAGGATCTCGGAGTGTTATTTGATTCGGTTCTATCATTCGAACCTCATTATGATTACTTATGCAACAAAGCTAACAGAACATTGTCTTTTATCTTTCGAAATGCTAAACTCTTTAAAAATTCTCAATCATGGGTATTATTATACTGTGCTTTAGTGAGAAGTTCGATGGAGTACTGTTCGTCAATATGGTCACCTATTTATAATAATCATACAGACAGACTTGAAGCTGTTCAACGTCGTTTTCTCAGATACCTTAGCGCGAGGTGTGGACTGGTAAATTGTCAAGTTATGAGGCCCGATTGAAACATTTTGGGTTAATTAGCCTCGAAAATCGTAGGAGCATGCAGGACTTATTTAACCTTTGTAAAATTGCCAACGGTCATTTAGATCCAGCCCTGTTAATGCTACTAAACTTTAAAGTGCCCACCCGATCTGTGCGTATTCCTCAACTATTTTCCATTCCGTGTGCTTGCAACAATGTTTCCATGTTCAATCCAATATTCCGCATACAGTGTAAATTATTTAATGAAAATTACTTGCATCTCGATCTATTTAGTCATACTTATTATTATTTTAGAAATGCAGTAACACATGTATTTTCTGATTCGTTACAATAAATTTATTTTCTTAACTATAAAAAAAAGATGTATACAAGGTGTTTCAAAAAAACCAAAAATAAATAAATTCCAAAATTTAATTTTAAAAGTGAAATAGTCGCATCTCTAGTAATCAGTTGCACGGTTTGACAATCAAAAAATGAAAGTTTCATATAATTAATATGACATACTTGTCAATTTGTAATAGAGCTGTGCAATTAGCTTAATTTTAATTAATTTTGAATTATTATTATTATTATTTTTTTTGAAACACCTTGTATAATTGGTATATTTTTAGGGATTAGTCACATAATATAGTTTACTACCAGCCCTATGTATCAGGGTTGGAATAAATCACGATTTTTTGCAAAAAATCAAAAATCATCGAATTTTTTCAAAAAATCGAAAAGATCATGATTTTTTCGATTTTTTCCTTGTGCCTTTAAAATACACTTAATATTTTTCATACCTTCTATTCGAAAAGTGTCGTTTTGTTCCTCTTTAAGTTGGACCAAAATAGTTCATTTCTGATAAGAACTCATTGGCGGGTCGGAATGGACTTTCCAGCCCGACAGAAGATCATTGGCGGGTTGGAAAGTTCATTTACCCCCGCCAACGAGAATTGAATTTAGAACATGTGTCATTCCTATGAAATGGAACGCAATTTGTATTGATACTGGCTGGCACGTGCTGGCTGTATGGCGGTGGCACCCCCGTGCTTATTAAAAAAAAATGCAAGAATTGTAATTCAGTAAAACAACTAACAATAACTAAAAATTTCTCAAGTGTGTATTTTGTAATTTGTTTAATTTTACATTTCATTATTAAATAAATATTTTTAATTACTTAATTTATTTTTCTCATAGAATGGGGTATGATAAGTAGAGTATATGACTTGAGAGCGAATTATTTTTTAGCTCGGGCGATGTATTTTGAATCCCTCGCCATTTCGCTCCCTTGTCAACAGTTGTCATACAATCTACTAATACAATAAGAAAATTATAAACGCCTTGATTTAATCAATTATTTTTATTGAAAAAATCACTTGATTTAAATCGTGATTTAAATCATGATTTAATCAAAACTGATTTAATCATGCCAACCCTGCTATGTATAGTAATAATCGGATTTCAGATTTATATTGCTACTTAAGTATAATTGGATATTAAGATTCTGATCTGTTATCTGTTACTGTACCTTTTTGAATAAAATAAAATAATTTTCCCATCTTCCAACGGAAACGAAGCCTCGAGCTGAAGGCTCCTCTTTCACAATTTTATAGATTCTTCTATTTATCTTAATCATAAAGCCATCGTAAAAAACCATTCTCAGGTCCTCCGCGAGAAAGAGAAGGGAGACTGGAAGAAGATGACGATAGAAGAGAAGAAAGCGTTGTACCGCGCCTCCTTCTGCCAGACGTTTGCGGAGTTCCAGGCGCCCACGGGCGAGTGGAAGGGAGCCCTCGGCTGGGCGCTCGTCATCGGCTCGCTGTCTGTTTGGATCTACATGGCCATGAAGCTATTCGGTTAGTACTATTGCTGTGGTACTATTGTAGTACCTTTTCAATATTGTTACCCCAGTGAATTATTGTTTTTTTACCAGCCTATATACGTCCCCACCGGGGGGGGAGGGGGGGGGGGTCACGGGCTTCCCTTCGAAACACGAAGGGGATTAGGTCATAGTCCACCACGCTGGCTCAGTGCGGGTTGGTGGACCTTATTAGTTTATTAATTTTACCCTCACTTTTAAATGTTATTAATACTTTCCTACAAATAATACTAGTAAAATTCAATTCCTTACTAATATTATAAATGCGAAAGTCTGTATGTAAGTGGATGTTTGTTACTCTTTCACACTCAAACAACTGGACCAATTTTGATAAAATTTGGTATCAAGGTAGTTGACACCCTGAATTAACACATAGGTTACATAATTTTCCCAAATTACTACGGGAATGAAGTCGCGGGCTTAAAGCTGGTTATATTGACTTGAGACGAGGTCAACTTTTTTATGTAACTATTCGTTTTCCCTGCAACATTTAGAATATAATTTATTTTTAAAAGGTATACATATAAGAAATAATATTATTACCTACGTATTTCATAGGAAACACATCTTTTTTGGATTTTAAATAATATAATTTTCCACGTTAAAAACGTATGAGTCACCGACTTCAATCCCAACAACAGTTCGCACAAAGTAGATATCTAGTTTTTTGCGGACTACAATGCCTATTAGCAAATAACTACAAACAGAAATGTCATTCATTTATTTAGATGATGTTCTAGTTTGTAGTATATTTTGTTTTTGTTGATTTTTTTTAAAAGTGCTGAATCATTTTCGTTAAAATTTATATGGGACCTCTTCAGGAGTATACTCTTTCGAACAAATAAAGAATTTTGAAAATCGGACAACAGTTGCCGGAGTAAACGCGTAACAAATATACAAAAAAAAAAATACAGTCGAATTGAGAACCTCCTCCTTTTTTGAAGTCGGTTGAAAATAAAAACCTAAAAACGGTTTCACCCTAATCTAAACACAGATGGCGCGTTAACCAAGCACGACAAAATACTTGTTTTTTAATTATTCACGAAGCGCTCGTAGCCCAGTGGATGTCAACCGATCAGTGAGGTTAAGCAACGTACACAGAGGCAGGGAACCAGATGGGTGACCAGTGGCAATTTATCACGAGCGTTTTCGTGCTTCGGAGAGCACGTTAAGCTGTCGGTCCCGGCTGTTGTCGAGACTGCAGTCGTTACAACCAAGTCAGAGGCCATTGTGCGGTTTGAAAACTCTGACACCAGGGTTAGCCAAGTTCACGACACACTTGACTATACCTACACGATAAGAAGAAGAAGAAAATAGGCAATTACGTCAGATAGGCAATTACGTTTGGAAACATTATAACTAAGGCAACTAAGAAAACACAAATGAGACCTGCCTCCTAGTAATCCACCCCAGGCAACGATACCTCAGTTTGTTTTGAATCTGAGGTGTCGTCCTATGGTTTCATGCGGTGTGGTAGGCTCTGTAAAGGGCCGTCTGGTTCCTTCCGAAGTCCGACGCCAAACAGCTTGCTGTGTTCCGTCGGTGCGTGGGAGTACCAGTACCAGTCAGTACCTTTGAAGCATTTTCTGGGTTAACTCGCTTCATCATCGACCTCACTATGACCTTGGTCAAGATTTGATCTTAGTTAACCCATCTCATAATAATAATAAAAAAAAAGATTTATTTGCCACAATTTGGTAACTGTCCAAATAAATAAATAACAAATTGTCCTGGTAATAATAAATGTTATATGTTTCAGTGTACAGCCCTCTGCCGGAGTCGTTGAGTGAGGAGAGCCAGAAGGCGCAGTTGAAGCGTATGCTAGACATGCACGTGAACCCGATCGACGGGCTCTCCTCCAAGTGGGACTACGAGAACAAGAAGTGGAAGTAAACCACAGGTCAGACAACACGAAGTGACATTTTGTGACTGACGTTGTTCGATTGTGACGTGTGAGACTGACATTGTGAGACTGTGACATTGTGAGACTGACATTGTGGGACTGTGACATTGTGAGACTGACATTGTGAGACTGTGACATTGTGAGACTGACATTGTGAGATTGACATAGTGAGACTGACATTGTGAGACTCTGACATTGTGAGACTGTGATAGTATGACTGTGACATTGTGGACTGTGACATTGTGTGACTATGATAGTGTGACTGACATTGTGCGACATGCGACTGTGATATTTTGTGACTGTATAATTGTGCGACTGTGATATTGTGTGACTGTACTGTGAAACTGTGATGTGAAATTCTGTAAGCATTACATAATGGTACACTCAAGAGCATGTCAAGCTTGACACTTTGGACTTTGGACCGGCCCTGCATTGTATGGCGCGCAGTACAAATACGAGCTCAGCTTAAATTGGTAGTGTAAAGCGTGACCTGCTCTTGACTGTACATTGCGTATGACATTGTGCAACTGGGACATAGTGCGACTGTTACTGAAATGTCTTATTGTTCTAGGTACATGCGGTGGTACTTCTGCAGTCCAATGCTCGGGGCGATAGAGTAGATAAATGTTATTTATAAGCACGTAACTATGTAAGATATACTAATAAAATCATGATCCAATCAAATAAATTCAGTTTCTTTTTATTATTTTTATACCACGTTATTTTTTAATTAGTTCTCAAATTTTTTGTACGTTAACTTTATGAAAATTTAACACATCCGTATTCTTTTGTTTTATATCGTTTATACAAAAAATTCAAGCTAGATCGTCTGAAGCATGAAAATAAATCAACATTTTTGTATGGAAAAAAAAACATCGTCCACTTGAAAAAGTACACTTCAACACAATTTGTGACACCCGTGTTTCTGCGATTTACAAAATTCATCCTTTAAACTCTAAGACGTTAAAAAGGCGTACTGATTAAAAAGTCCCCCTGTATTTATTGTTTACTAGCTTTTCACCCGGGATTTCGTTCCCTTGGGAATTCGGGAAAATCGTGTACCTACCCGATGTTCATCACGGATAATGTAGGATTCAAACTGTGAAAGAATTTTTCAAATCGGTAGTAGTTTCGGAGCCTATTCAATTCATACGCCGGTCATATTTAACACGAGAAATGTCTAAACCAACAATCAAACGGCTAGTTCTGATTTTTTCATATGTTGTTAGGACCACTACCAGTATCGTATATCCAAGTTTGCAGCTTCGAAAGACCTGTGCTAACTTTGCAGCACTCGAAAAATGCTGCAGTAATGTGTTTATCAGCCTATGTATGTTTGTACCTTTGTGGCACTATTTAGACCAAACGCGTGGGCCGATTTTGATGAATGATACGTCGTTGGATTCGTCATGACGGCGCGAGTGTCATAGAAAGTATAAAAAAATTGAAAAATCAAAATGGCCGATTTTGGACGCCATAATGTGAAAAAGAAAAAATTTAAAATCGACGATCTATGTCAAGTGGGGTATCGTTGAATAGGTATTTAAAAATCATTGTAAGAATTCTTATATCGTTTTTCAACCATAATTTTCCACGTTAAAAACGTATGAGTCACCGACTTCAATCCCAACAACAGTTCGCACAAAGTAGATATCTAGTTTTTTGCGGACTACAATGCCTATTAGCAAATAACTACAAACAGAAATGTCATTCATTTATTTAGATGATGTTCTAGTTTGTAGTATATTTTGTTTTTTTTTAATTTTTCTAAAAGCGCTGAATCATTTTCGATAAAATTTATATGGGACCTCTTCAGGAGTATACTCTTTCGAACAAATAAAGAATTTTGAAAATCGGACAACAGTTGCCGGAGTAATCGCGTAACAAATATACAAAAAAAAATACAGTCGAATTGAGAACCTCCTCCTTTTTTGAAGTCGGTTGAAAATTACCGTTTAGGATCTATGACGATTTAAAGTTGGTTAGTAACGATTTTTCACTTAAATCTTCGGATATTGTTCAATTTTTATGCAAGTGAGATATACCTACTTATATATACAGCTAATGAGGAGATCAATAAACAAATATAAATATCTGACTTAACTAAAAAGTGTAAAATAAAATAAAACCCGACAGCGTAGTAAAAACTGAAAAGAAAAAAACAAGTACGCCCAGTATACGCAGTCAGGTATTTGTTTTTTAAATTAATTTATTTTTAGTATTCTCCATATAAATCCTAAAGTATAAGTTTAAAATTAAAATTTATACGTTTTTAAAGTAGAACAAAACTGCGAGAACCAGCTCTGTACTAATTGAGAAAAAATAAAATAATTTTTTTTTTCAAAAAAAGTGAAATTAAAAAAAAATGTGATACCTAAAATCAGGTGGTTGCCAAATCTCAAACGAAAAATATGATTCGTTTCACGCAATGTTTTAAACCAAAAAAGTGCAAAATTTCGCAATTTCCCCTAGGAATTTACCTGAAATCTCAGGTAATTAGCACAGGTCTTTCGAAGCTGCAAACTTGGATATATTATACTGGTAGTGGTCCTAACAGGACTTTAGCAGGTATCCCATCCGGACCGCTCGCCTTGTTCACGTCTAGACTCTGTAATGTTCTTCGGACCTCTTTATTGTGTATTGTGTCTTCCCGCATTGAGAAGTCACAGCGAGGCATAGTCGGTGGTTGTCGAGAGCCAGTGTCCAGACGAGAATTGCTCGCAAAAAGAGATGCAAAGAGATCTGCTTTCTTTTTCGCGTAATTGAGCACTGTTTAATTTTCATATACTTGCTGACAACCACCCCGACCAGCAGCGCCGCCGCTAACCGAACGTAAAGTTGCAAACTATACTTAGTAACTGAAAATTCAGGTGGTGGTGGCGCCACCAGACAAAGCAGCCGTCATATATGAAATTTGGATAATTCTCAATTTCACCACCTGAACGGCAGGTTTATTTTTATTATTTTTAATAGGTAGGCGCCGCCATAAATTTTGGTGGATTTATGGTTCATTCATATACAGGGCTTTAGGTATCTCTCTTTCAACCTTCATCAATATACAGGGTGTAAAAGACAGCTTAGCAAAAACTGAAACCCTGAACTCGGACAATCATTCTGAATGATATTCTAGTGAAATTTTTTTCAGGAAAATTTTCAAATTTTTTTCATGTTTTTAACTTTTTTTGTTTACATTTTTAATTATTTAATAGAATTCACTCCATTTTGCAATACAAAATAATCATAACAACGTAAAACATGAAAACCAGCAATGTACATCGCACTCCGATAGCAGCCTTGCGCGGGGGGGAATCGCGCGCGGGGCGCGGTTTCGCGATTTGCGTAGCGCAAAAGTAGGTAAATAATGAAAACTCCTTAACGTGATGTTTCCGGAAAAAAATAATTACTTATAGCTGGTGATAGTTGTGGGTCAATTTCACCATTTAAGTATTTGCTAAGATGTCCTTTACACCCTGTATAGCGCATTTTGTATGGGAGATCAAATTTTTTTTTTCGTATTTTGACCAATGTTTCTTGGGGAAGTTGTTCAGTTTCATGGACTGAATAACCACCCGAGAGGTTGAAAGAGAGATACCTGAAGCCCTGTATAAACTAGCTGATCTAATTAATAGATAAAGAAGTTTATTTTATGATTATGAATTATTGATGAACGGCCATACATCGGATTAGGATTGCTCCTACAGTAATAGATAAATGTACCTATTCGCTTAATACATATGGTCCTTTAATAATAAAAAAATCTATTTCATACGTCACTAAAAATATTAAGTTATTTTGTGTGGCAAGTACCTACGACGTAACTTTCAAATAAAAAATAACAGATTTCACAATACTGCCTATTTCGTAAACCGAACATATAAATATAGGTACAAAATAAAACTGAACTCATAAAAATACTCCATTTTATTGTGATAACAGTTTACTTATATTTACATTTTAATCTAAGGCTCAGTTGAGGGTAGTTTTAACTTTGTTTCGAATTTAGAATTTTTAAATCAATTTAAAAATGGTGGCGATGTTCGTAGTAGTTTTGGCGGCCATCTTTGGAGCGATCCGGAGCGGTGAGATGACCTCTATAACCGATGACTTGTTCAAAATAGAGGAGTCAGTCCGACGCACCACTAATAGGCTGTTTTTAAATCTCCGCCTTCGGAATATCCGCCAACAACCCAACATACAAACGTTTTCCCTCGTTCATAATTACTTCATGGCACTCACATTACAAAACTACAACGGTCTCAAAGAAGTAGTCAGACTAACAAGAATCAATAAAACCTACACAGGAAACGACACAATTTTTATTACAACTTTTAACGAGATTGTCGATGAAGAAAATGGTTTATTCGTAGCTGAAAATAGTTTAGACATCGATTTTGAAATAAAGGTCGAGATGCATAAGTTGGCGTATTTGAGGAAGTATAATCCCGATCCTGACAAGTTTAAAGACATCACTGCAGGTATATTAAAGGTTTTGGGTAAAAACGTAAGAGCAGACAATAAAATTGTAAAAGATAGATCGTCTTCTAAAATGATAGAAACATACTGGTTCAATAAAAGAGAAAAAGAAAAAGAAAACAACCATAACAAGGATATAATTTTATCTGATTATACAGACTCTTCAGAAGAAAACAGTGATACTGCAGAAATTAAAATATTTATTGCAAACTATACACAAACAGTAACTAAAAATCGCAAATTGCCATTAAATACCAATAAAAGTGCTATTAGTGTAGCTAATAATAAAGTAATTGAAGGAAATAAAACAACTACACGAACTGTAAAAAAATCAACTTCATTAAAATTTGCAGTGACAAATCTAGAAGCAGCAAAGGAAAAAAATGATTTAATAAATACTACATTCGGTAACGAAAGAAAATCCACAACATTACTTAAAGCAACTGATACTTCAGCAGCGCCCAAAGAACATAATGTTTCTGAGATAGAAAATCAGGAAATTAATGTTACAAGTTTGAAAAATACATCAATCATTAAAAAGAACGAAAAAACTGGTTTAGCTAAAATATTAGCACATACAAAAAAGCCAGCTGTTGATGTAAAAAATGACAATACGAGGCCAGAAAGTAGTAAAATCTCGGCAGAAATTAAAGCCAGGATCATACGTGAAAAAAGTAAAAATTACACAATTAAGAAAGACAAAAAAGTGTTGCGCCGATCCAAAATAAATTTAAAACATAACAGAAGAAGGTTAAGTGCAGAAAATTATAGATTTTTAGAATACTCAACAGCAAGTTTAGAAGAGGACGATATCAAGGACGTAGCAGATGCGATGGAAATGGCACCAAGTTTGGCATCTGCTATCCAAGCTTTGATTCTTCCTCATAACAAAACTACAGATAAAACAAATGTATCTATAGAAAAACAAAAAATCGTTAGTATGACAAATACTAAAAATTTACGAAAAGGTCAACATTTAGAACAGAAAGATTCTAAGAAAGAAAAAAAACATGAAAGTTTAAAAAACAAAAGATATAAACTACATGTTAAAGAAAAACAATCCAATGATTTAGATTATAAAAGTAAATCTCTACAAAACCAAGAAAACGCTATTATGATAAATACTAACAATTTACGAATAGGTCAATCTTTAAAACAGAAAGATTCTAAGAAAGAAAAAAAACATGAAAGTTTAAAAAACAAAAGACATAAACTACATATTAAAGAAAAACAATCAAGTGATTTAGATTATGAAAGTGAATCTCTACAAAAAAAAGAAAACGTTAGTATGATAAATACTAACAAATTACGAATAGGTCAATCTTTAAAACAGAAAGATTATAAGAAAGAAAAAAAACATGAAAGTTTAAAAAACAAAAGACATAAACTACATATTAAAGAAAAACAATCAAGTGATTTAGATTATGAAAGTGAATCTCTACAAAAAAAAGAAAACGTTAGTATGATAAATACTAACAATTTACGAATAGGTCAATCTTTAAAACAGAAAGGTTCTAAGAAAGAAAAAAAGCATAAAAATTTAACACACAAAAGACATAAACTGCATATTAAAGAAAAACAAGCCAATGATTTAGATTACGAAAGTGAATCTCTACTGATACCTTCAAAACTATATGACACGGGGACAGAAAAGGAAGAAATAAATACTTTAAGTTCAACCCGTACTACAGCGATGATCGAAGAAACTACCGCAGCTGATCTCGCTGAAGAAAAAAATTATTACGCAGACTTACCTGCAAAACAGGAAAATATTCATGCAGAAAAAGAAAAACGCAAAAGAAAAAGTTCAACCAAAGATATAATTGTAGAAAAACAGGAAAACGTTGGTATGACACATAGTAGCAATATACGAAAACATAATGGTAAGGATATTCGATCTTCAAAACAGAAAGATCCTGAGAAAATAAACCAATCCGATTATTTAGATTATGAAAGTGAATCTTTCCCGATACCTTTAAAACAAGAAGATATGGGGACAGAAAAAGAAGAAATAAACACTTTAAATTTAACCAGTACTACAGCGATGATTGAAGAAATTAGTACTACAGCGATGATTGAAGAAACCAGTACTACAGCGATGATTGAAGAAACTGTCACTACTGATCTCGCAGAAGAAGAGCTTGATAAAGCAGTGTCACTCTCCACAACAAAAACAACTAAAGAAACAGTTGTTGTAGAAAAAGCACCACACGAGGCATCTGCACAGTGCAACAGTAGCGAATCGTCAGTTGAAAATAGCAAAGACGGAGATGCTGAGCTAAGCAACGAATTGTCAATGCCACTCAACAACAATATTACACATTCTCCAGAAGCGGAGGAATCAACTTTTTCAAGGCTGACTACTTCTTTTAATGCTCTTAATGACGAAATTACTGGCACCTCTTTGAAGACTACAGAAGAGGCATCAAATACAAGCATACCTCCTACTGGTAAATCTCGCAAGGGCTCGAGACGCCATCATAATCGTAAATCACAATATTGTAAGTATTAATTCATTTTTCTGAGTTGATTCTTAAAGTAAAAAAAAATAAAATAAATTTATTTTCAACATGCTTAATAGCTAATGTTACATAGTGGTTGGTACCTCCTTGTAAGCTGTTAAGCCTGTGGTAGGAGGAACCGCTCTTCCATACTTATTTCTGCTATTTTAAACATTTATATGTTATACGAGTAGGTATGTTGTAAATAAAAACAAATTTAACACTACTTATCTAATCTAGCATATTTAACTTACATTAACAATACTAACAATAACACCTTCGCCCACAAAAGAGATGGCTTGATTATGTGAATAAATGAATGTGTGTGTATGTGTGTGTGTGTGTGTGTGTGTGTGTGTGTGTGTGTATTTAAAGTGTGTGTAAAGTTGCACAGTGCACATTAACCGAGTAAACATCGTGAGGGAACTGCTCTTATGCAACATCCGAAATGTGTAACTGACCCAATAGGTAGGTCAAATTCCCTTGTTAGCTGAGTCACCGAAGTCCATCGCTCCATTGTAATAACCAAATCCGCCAAATGCTGGATCATGGTACCTTGAACCTGACAACAATAGAGCTCTAGAAGGTTCATTCTAAAAATTATGGGATGGGAAATCAAATTTCTTGTAATTCAGCGAATGCGCGACTAGCTTTAGGTAACATACGTCCCCACTATGGGGCATGGGCCATCGAAGCAGTGAAGGAGTTATGACCGAAGTCACCCACGCGGGGTGCTGGTCCCGCGTGGTGGTTTGTTGACCGTTTAATGATAAATTTATTGCTTATCTGGCTTATAGGGAACCCAGACCCTGATATACTAAAAGAAGACACTCGGCGCATCTTTAGAGGGAAAACTTCTAAAATCAAAAAATTCCCCTTCATGGCTAGCATACAGATGTTCGGAAAGTTCCAATGCGGAGGCTCCATCATCGAAAGTGACCTCGTCATCACTGCCGCTTCATGTCTGCAGCTGTAAGTATAGGGTTCATAGCCCAGTGGTGCTCGCTGTTCGAAACCGATCAGTGAGGTTAAGGAATGTTCACGGGCTCACGGGAACCTGATGGATAACCATAGTGGTCATTTTTCACAAGCATTTCTGTGTTGAACCCTCGTCGTGTAGGACGGATTTTATTTTGGACAGATTTTGGTATCGGCTGTTGTCAATTTCAATTTATTTATTGCTTGCATAGTTTTCATCGATCTTCATAACAATACAATAATAACAATTGTAATGTGACACCCTGTTGGGATATAGCAAGGTTCGCGTTCCCACTGGAATATTGAGGTTTTGAATGCGTCAATATTTAGTAATTGTATTTCTGTGGCCCATGTACGACCCACAGAGAGGGACACGGGCCGCCCTTCGAAACGAGAAGGGGATTCAGTGCATAGTCCATCACGCTCTGGCCCAATGCGGGTTGGTTAACTACTCGTCGACTACGAATGTTGTGGCACCTATTTTGGTGGCGCACTTAGTTCTAATTAGGTATTCGAATGTGTAATATTTTTATAAGAATTAGTGTAGTCACTACAGGTTGTCTTAAACAAATAAAACAAATAAATAAAGTCGATTACAACATAATGAGGAAGGAGGACATCTCCAATCCACTGTAAGCAGGTTCACGGTGGTCAGGAGGCAAGCGTTCCACTGTAATTACCAGACTTACTTAATCCTGGATCATGGTCGTGTGTCCGTCCCCTCCCTAATGACCTGTTTCCCATTAGGGAAATAGTCATATCGAATATTAAAGTAACAAATTAACGGCTAGTTCTGCTTTTTATATTTTATGTTGTTAGGATAGGACCACTACCAGTATCGTATATCCAAGTTTGCAGCTTCGTAAGACCTGTGAAGTAAAGTACTCGGGACACCGCGAAATTTTCGCATTTTTTAAATTAATAAAATTGCGTGAATCGAAACGTATTCTTCGTTTGAGATTTGTCAAAATTTCACTTTTTCTATAAAATATATTTTTTTAATATTTCTTGGTTAGTAGGTAGGAGCTGGTTCTTGCAATTTTAGTCTACTTTAAACGTAGACATTTTAATTTTAAACGCATAATTTAAGACTTATGTTGAGAATGCTAAAAAAAGTGCAAAAATTTCGCGGTTTTTCGAGTGTTGCAAAGGTAGCACAGGTCTATCGAAGCTGCAAACTTGGATATACGAAACTGGTAGTGGTTCTAACAACAGATATGACTGGCGTATAGAAGGTACTAAGCTTTTGAAAGAAGAAGTTTAGGAGAAAGTTATTTTCAGGGCGTGGAATAACCGCTACTACCGTGAAAATCCCAACTTCCTCGCCGTACGAGTCGGCACCAAGTACAGCACGGCCTCTGGTGACCTCATTGCAGCTTTCGAAGTCCACTTCCACCCTTCATACGTGCCGAAGACTCTCAAGAACAACCTGGCCATCATCAGGCTAGAGAGGCACATTAACTTTGCCAAGGACAGGGTGAAAATGATCACGATAGACCGTAAAGATCATGAGATACCTTTGGTTACGGAATCTATTACAATTGTTGGATGGGGCAGCGTTAAAGTGAGTATATGGATCGGACAGAGCGACGCATATCAGGTTGTCCATGCGTGCACTCTGTGCTGTTTCTATAATAACGGTTATTTAATGAATTGGGGTAACCTTATGTGCTGGCCTCTGTACAACCGCACATGTCCTTTCTTTGCGTATTTGTAACTAGCTATCCACTTGCGGCATCGGCATCTTCTTACCAGCCTATATACGTCCCCACCGAGGGGCACGGGCCTCCCTTCGAAACACGAAGGGGATTTAGGCCATAGTCCACCACGCTGGCCCAATGCGGGTTGGTGGAGCGCTCGTCTTTTGATAATGAATTTTCTTGGACGGGCGGGTTTCACCACGATGTTTTCCTTCACCGTTGGGCAAGTGATAATTAGAAATCCGTACATAAATCCGAAAAGACGAATTGAGTGGTATAGGCCCGAATTTGAACCCGCGACCTTCCAGTTACAAGTCTGGTTCGTTACCAACTGGGCTATCACCGTTTACCTCTACAGTTGATATTTATAAACGCTTCCCGCGTTGAAATATATTTTCAAAAAATCTAAACAGGGTGGAATTTTAATGCCACCCGGAAGGAAAGTACTTACTCTACTGAAGATAGGAAAATTTACTGATAAAATCATTCACAAATATTTTTTAGGGAAAATATTTAAAATGTTCAGCAAGAACTGGACTTGCACCCGGACCCCAGGATTTGATGTGCTCTAACTGAGCTATCGTACCTTCAAGTCAAGCGGCGTTATTTCTCATTCCCTTACTAAGCAATCTAAGCATACTACGTCGTCGTGTGTTACACACAGCGCCATCTATCGGATTTGCACTAAACTAAGATCGCTAACTTGGTTTGTAATACATATTAGTTCACGGTGCAATCAATAGATGGCTTGTATAAAGAACGCTGTAAACGAACCTAATCAAGTAAAGCGCACTATAAACGCGAAAACCCATGCCGATTTTTACCTGGTTTATAAGCACTGTACCGGGGCTCTCAGCCTCTTGCCGCTGCCAACCACCCAACAATAAACACTTCTCTAAATTCATCCCAACATTTCATTTCCCAGGTCCGCCATCGTGCGTATTATACAGGGCTTTCTTTCAACCTCTCGGGTGGTTACTCAGTCCATGAAACTGAACCACTTTCCCAAGGAACATAGGGCAAAATACGAAAAAAATTGTGAGTTCCCTTACAAACTTCATTAGCATTAGCGCATTTTGTATGGGAGATAATTTTTTTTTCTTCGTATTTTGACCTATGTTCCTTGGGGAAGTTGTTCAGTTTCATGGACTGATTAACCACCCGAGAGGTTGAAAGAGATTTACCTAAAGCCCTGTATAGGTTAGGTTAGGTTATACGCTTTACACATCCAGGAACCAAACTTTTGTGGCATGGATATGGTGAAATCATTAAGGATCACATAACACTAAAATTAATGAATCACCCCTGACACTCGATTGCTTATAACTTTTAAACGGCTTAACAGATTTTCATGAAACATAGCTAAGAACACTCGGTATCAAAGTATCTATGACACAAAAAAACTAAACGAAAATCGGTTCATCCGTTTGGGAGCTACAATACCACAGACAGATACACAGATACACACACAGACATTAAACTTATAACACCCCTCTTTTTTGTCAGGGGTTAAAACAAATTTAAAAAAAGGAAAAACGTTGAATTACGTCAAAACAGTATATAACTCTAAAATTAAAAATTTTGTGTTACCCTCGACAAAATTCGAAAAAAATCTAAATTCAAAATAGCTTTAATTCATAGAACATTTAGGATGTTACTTAAAATAAGTCAAACTTAAAAACCGTTTTAATTATAAATAAATGCTAATTAATTTCATAGTCAAAGGTAGATATGCAGTCTCTTCCCAGAATGACTGGCTTAACCTAGGTTTGGCTAGGTCAGGTTCGTTTAACCTGAGGATTGACCATCCAATCTTTTATATGTGAAGAAAAATGAACATTTGTTTAAGAAAAATAGCGATAGGCACAATATAAATACTAGGACCAAGCATAAACTGGATGTACTAGACAGTCGTCTCCACAAGGTCACGAACTCTTTTATGGGTCAATGTATACGTTTCTACAATAAGATTCCCATGTGTATTCAAAATTTATCTTTGGATAAATTTAAGACAGTAATTAAACAAAAACTTTGCAAAAAAGGCTATTACAAAATTTCTGATTACATAACTGACAAGCAGCCATGGGAATGAACTGCTCAGCTCTAGAGTTATTTCAGACTTAGTTAGAATTAGAAAATAAGAAAATGTTTAATGCGATTAAAAAGAGCACCCTCAGAGTTTCTTGCCTGTTCTTCTCTGGGGAAGACTGCACCTTTGCGAATAGGCGTAGAGTCAGTAGGGTCAATAGAATGAATGCGTATGTATGTATTTAAATCCTTTAATGTTTGTCTGTATGTATTTCATGTAATCTTGACTTGTTTTAAGTGGCATCCTGAATGTCCTATAAAATAAAGATTTTTTCTATTCTATTCTAAACCTAGGAGCGCCGGAGCTTCGAAATTTGACTATAAAGCTAAGTGACCACGTATCGGAAGGCGCAGCGTAGGAAGGTCTCCCACAAGGTGGACTGACGATCTGGTAAAGATTGCGGGAAGCCGCTGGATGCGGGTGGCGCAGGTCCGATTGAGGTGGAGATCCCTGGGGGAGGCCTATGTCCAGCAGTGGACGTCTTGCGGCTGACATGATGATGATGATGTCCACTGTATCGGCAGAGATCGGATTTGCCGACGCAAGTACCAGCAATCGGATTGCCGATGCCAGTTCATTCGGATTTTCTTAGTGATTGTATGGGGCGCATCCACTGATCGGCATTTCGTATAGACGACATCGGCATGCAACGTAAAAGCTGCCTCTCGGAGCATCGGTATCGGTATTGCCGATGTGCGATCCGTACAGTGCAGATCAGTGGACGCACTTGGCATACAAGTGAGCCCTATATACAGGGTGTAAACGATAGCTTAGCAAAAACTGAAACCCTGGACTCGGACAATTATTCTGAATTCCAGTGGAATTCAATTTTTTTCTTGTTTTTTAATATTATCTGCTTACATTTTTTATTAATTAATCGAATACCTCCATCTTGCAACGAAAAACAATCATAACAACGTAAAACACGAAAACCAGCAATGTACATCGCACTCCGATAGCAGTGCGGCGCGGGGGGATCGCGCACGGGGCGCAGTTTCACAATACGTTGCGTAGCGCCAAAGTAGGTAAATAATGAAAACTCCTTAACGTGACGTACCCGGGAAAAAATAAGTACTTATATCTGATGATAGCTATGGGTAGATTCTACCATTTAAGTATTTGCTAAGCTGTCTTTTACACAATATATATGTCACCGGAAAATAATAAGAAACGTAAGTTGATCAACTTTCGAGGTAGTTTGTCAACTAGCGGAAAATAATACATGGCAGTTGAAATGTATTATTTAACGTATACATTTCCGGTAATTGATCAATTTACGGCGACTCGCGGTAAAATGGTCCGACGAACGCGAGAGGTACGCTGATTGGTTGAAAACGCGAGCTGTAACCTGATTGGTTGAATGTCTCACTTGGAATTGCGACAAGTAGGTTTGTTAGTAGTGGAATCCAGGCTACTAACAAACCTTAGGTTAGGTTAGGTTAGGTTAGAACTGCGACCCCCAACGCACGAGCCGAGCGAGCGTAGCGAGATTAGACTGTGGTTGCGTTAAGAGGATCGACTACCGCGCCCATGTCCATACAAAAAGGGAAAACGTTTTGCTACCCCTAAATCTTCTCCGATTTTGATAATTTTTCACTATGTTGTTGTCCCTATCAAAAACTATGCCTCTATGTTTTCCTTTTTTGAAAATTTTGTTTAGATAAAAAGTTATAAGGATCTGTAATCTTGCTTTATTGGGTTTGAAAAACATTCATTTTAAATTCATTGTATTTCAGAAATAAAGTAAATTTTCGGAAAAAACAAAAAATAGAGGCATAGATTATATTCTGCTGAAAAGATTGATACCAAAAAGTAGTATATTTAGTACAGTTTAGGGGTTGGGAAACGTTTTCCCCCCAAACGCGATTTTCGACAAAAAAATACCTAGAAACACAGCCGAGCTGCAACTGTCTCTATCGCACGTTTGCGAGCGGGGCCGAGCGCGGTCGCGACAGAGAATGATTCTCCAAATACCTATTTTCCTACGCTCGCGGCGCTATAGAATAGTCTTAAGCGGTTTTCACATCAACCAATCAGAGAACAATGTATTATATTACGGATGTCAGTTTAACGTAAAAATGTACACTGAGCAGCGATTGGTCCATTCGTGTATGATTTGACGTGTGGCAAAATCGTTAGTTGATAAACTTACAGCCAGGCAGCGTAAGTTGATCAATTAGCTAAAATTTATTGGGTTAAATAATACATTTCAACTGCCGTGTATGATTTTCCGCTAGTTGATTAACTACCTCGAAAATTGATCAATTTACGATTCTTATTATTTTCCGGCGACATATATAAAGAATACTACAATACGTTTGATGCGCTACGTCCGATGCTAACGATACCGACCTGTGGACGAGTAGCTTACTACTATAAGAAAAGTAAGCTGAGTTTATTTTAAACTAGCTTTCCGCCCGGGACTTCGTCCCCGTGGCACTTTTTTAGTTTTTTCTTTCATAAGAACCTTCTCCTGACAATAAGGAACACAACAAAAAAAGAATCATCCAAATCGGTCCAGCCGTTCTCGAGTTTTGCGCTTACCAACAGATTTAGTGATTCATTTTTATATATAAGATTAGTAAGTAAGTATTATGTAAAAAATAAGATAAATATGATTTATCTGAGGAGTAAGTGAACTCGAAGTTTCACTTACTCCTCCTTACTTATTCGAAGTTTAACTTCAAAACAAAATTTAAGGAGCATTTACTTGCAATAAAAAAGTCAGGTATCCCAAGAAGCTTTCTCAAACGATAACTGGCACTTCCATCAAGGATCAAATATTTAACAATTGACATATTTTGATAATAGTTATTAATTCAATTAATTGTTTAATTTATTGATATTTCCCTTACACACCGCACCTCACCATCACACACTAGACATCACACATAACCAACCAGAACACGCACAACACAACACAACAGCCTTATTATTTCTACACCCCGCGTTCCGCTCACAGGCGAGGGCTGAAAATCAGTGTTGCCAGTCTGAAATACAGACTGACAAAAATCGCTGAGCCCAGGCCTTTTTACTCACTGCAGCATCCATACGCAAATTAATATGTTTATATTGTATGTATTTTTGTTTATTTTAAATCTGTGTTTTTTATGTCATTTGTGATCGTCTAAATGTTTGTATCTGTGTGCTGCATGGTAAAATAAACGTCATTTATTTATTTAGGTGTAAACTGTCTACACTCTTTTAAAACTTGCCGTGCCCTACCGGGTCATAATGTGATTCCTATTTTAAGTGACCACCTTGTACACTCAAGAGCACGTCAAGCTTGACACTTTGGACTTTGGACCGGCCCTGCATTGTATGGCGCGCAGTATAAATCAGAGCTCAGCTTAAACTGGTAGTGTAAAGCGTGACCTGCTCTTGACTGTACAACCATAATGAGAACAATAAAAAATTGAGAATTGAGCTTAACCCTGTTCCTTTTACGTGTTAACAGAGAGACAGCATAGCTCAAATTAATAACGTGTACACGAGTGTGATGAAGGTGGCTGTTCTAGACATTTTTCCATTTTGGGATTGCCGCGAGATCTATTCCAAGTAAGTTTCCTCTTTAAGTGTTCTGCTACCGCTGCGCAACGTCGCAACTTCATTTAATACTTTTTAAAATAATATTTAATCATAATAAAAATATTACAAATTTATTACACACTCGCACAAAACTAAACGGCTTGTCTGTAGGATCAGTAGCCTCACAAATATTCATAACATGATATACAATTAATTTTAAAGTACCTATCTAAAACATACTCCTTAACCCCTTATCGCATCGCGCCTCATTTGCACAACAAAGTTTTCAGTCTTAAATTCAAATTATTTTTTAATTAAGTGCTGAAAACACTAAAAACAGAAAACCGGTAATAAAATTAGGCGTTTAGTGACAGTAAAAGAGGTACAGCACTAGCAGAAAAGAATATATGTCAGTTTGAATTCAAGCGTGCACGTGAGGGAAGGTGCTCTGTATTTGAACTTGATTTTCTCGATTTCTGTTAATTGTTTCAGCTTGTTTTTTTTCTGTAAATAATTTAATCAATTGTGATTCCAAAACATGAAAAAACAATCTTGTTTCTTATTGAAATGGCAGTATATCAGCGTTTTTGCTATGTATCATATTTGAGACGCTGTGCATTCGTGCATTTGTGCGCTGTACATTGACGATTCCATATCTGAGACGGTATGCAGATAGCGGAAATATTGTTACTGCTCATTATATGAAACGTTATGCAGAAGCGCTTATCAAGAAATGTTTTTATCAAGTCTTATCTTTTTCTAAGAATAGGTATAAAAAGATAGGTCAATTTTGCTAGGTCACTTTTGATCGATAAATTTGAAAACCTGGATCTATTCAGATGTTTTATTTGGTAAGCTTATCCTCCTGGAAATACCTACCTACCAAAGGCTTTGGAGCAGTTATATGTAACCATTGTCACTTCTTCCTTAACTTTCTGGAGCAGTCTTCTTGCACAGCAACTTCTTTTACTACAGTAATTCCAAATATACTACGTTCCCTAATAGTCCTATGTTGTCCTGACTTGTACAAGAGTACGAAGAGGAAGACTTTGTTTACTAATGCATATTGTCTCATATATGAGAAGCTAAATTTTGTAACTACTAATGCACCTAGTCTCATATATGAAACATACTTTCCTAGCCCCCTAAATTCAAAAATACCAACTATTAATTTTTTTTCTTTTTTTTTTCTACTTTAAGGCTCAGTGTCTCTAAGACTACAACATATATATTTTTTCAAAAATATATATTAAATTGCCTTTTACACTTATTTTTTTTGGTTCGAGACGAATGGCCTCGGGCAAACTATTCGATAGAGGAATTGGCACTTGACGAAAGGATCAACTAACTTTGACAGGTCCATCTGGTTTAAAAATGTTTTGTACGGTGGTATTTCCAAGACATGCTGACCTTAAGTTGCTGCTTTAGTCTTCGTGATACCCAATTCCTCAGAAACTTATAGCAGAAATGGGCCCATAAGAATGGTCTTAATGAGAAGGTGTTGGATGACGGTCGAACCGGACTAACAGTTTTGTTTTTATGTAGTTATAATTTTTTTCCGCTAATAATTTAAAAAGCATGAAATAAAAATTAAATAAAAAAAATAGATAGGGTACTTTTATTGAGAATAACACCACCCTATCTCTTTCCGTGGGTGTCGTAAGAGGCGACTAAGGAAACACAAATGAGACCTGCCTCCTAGTAATCCATCCCAGGCAACGACACTTCATTTTTTCGGAATCTGAGGTGTCGTCCTATGGTCTCATGCGGTGTGGTAGGCTCTGTAAAGGGCCGTCTGGTTCGCGACCACCCATTCTACCGAAGTCCGACGCCAAACAGCGTGCGTGGGAGCACCAGTGCCTCTATAGGCATTTTCTGGGTGAACTCGCTCCATCGTCGACCTCATCTTTGACCTTTATGGTCAAGATTGAGGTCAAGAGTTAGCCCATCTTATAATAAAAAATAGACCATTGACACAAAAAAAGACTGAAAAAAATTGCTTTTTATTCTTCTTTACTTTTTATTCCCCTGACGCGGCGACGCTTGTCATCAAAAGATTAATGGGTAGGTACTTTTAATGAAGTTAAAAAGACTAGAACGACATTATATTTTTTATTCAATACGTATTAAACCCGAAAACCGGTTTTTAAATGGAATTCTGGCAACCGCAGTTGCCGCAGGCGCACGAGTAGATAATATAGGTATTCTAGGACAATTCACACAGAGCGCCATCTAACTCCAACCTAAACAAAGTTTACGTTGGTATTACGGGTGCTAATTAAACTACTTTATATGTTTCGTTTTGTAAATACATATATACTTATGTATTATAAATAAAAACGTAACCTACATATCAGTAGGGAAGGTTATTACCGATTGAGCTATCAGACCAAAAGAAAAAAAAAGTGCTTTTAAACAATTATTTTTTCTAATTTTAACTATTTCTTTCAGGGAATATGTGACTCGTGACAACTTTTGCGCAGGATTTGTTTCTATGGGCGATGGAGCATGTAATGTAAGACTAATTTTCACAAATTTCAAGTAAAACAAAATTTATTAACTAGATTTAAAATCAGGTTTAGCACTTGCTGGTCTGAAAATTATAGCCCTCAATTTATTTCGAGTATGCTTTTATAACTTCTCAAACAGACCTTTTTTGTATGAAAAATCGTGCAACATCCCTAGACCGGTATACTCGTATCTTAACCATTACCATTCAAAAAACATGTTAACAACAATTTATTCTAAACTACCTTACCTAATTATAACACCCGTATTCTAAGAAGTTAACTCGAAACTTCCTCCACTCAACTTCAGCTAAGGAAATCCTCGAAACGACCTCGAATTTGGTATTCTTAGTTGTCACCTCAAGATTCCTTGAACGTGGCATACAGCTACTCGACGATAGATGGCACTAGCTAGCGTATATCTTTATTCGATATTAATCTTTAACGATATATAATCATAAAGATAATCCACGAAATCTTCAAAATAATTCATTTTTCATATGAAAAAGTAGCATACAACAAGCTCAAGCATCGAATAAAGCGTTAAGAAAATCTTAAGGTAGGTCGCGAGGTACCTTAACTTTGACAATTGATTACTCAAATCATCCTCGACTCCACTGAGGAAAATTGTATTGTCGAGGACGGAAGTGTCAAATGAAAACGTCAAAATCCTTTACAGAGGTTGAGTGGAGTCGAGGAAATCTCGAGTTAACTTCTAAGAATATGGGTGTAAGACTCAGCTTGCATACTAACGTGTTCTGATTTAAAGCGTGACGTAGGCGGCCCAGGCATAGTGGATAATGTCCTGATGGGGGTCATCAGCTTCGGAGCCCCGGCTTGTGGGACCCCTGACGCCCCCACTGTTTTCACCAAACTCGGGTACTACGCCGACTGGATTGAAGAAATTTTTGAAGCAGTAAGTTTTTTTTTACATACTTAAGTACATACGCTCACGCCTATAATCCCTAATGGGGTAGGCAGAGCATCAGTGGTTCTAACGAACCACTATATGCCACGTTTGACAGAAATTGTGAGGGTTATCAGATGAAACAAGTTGTATAATGATGAGAGGTGGTCAGCCTTTCGCCCATTATACAGCAAAACCTTCGCATCCCACTGACAGACTTTTACTGTATACCTGGGAAGAGTAGGCAGCTGGCACATTTTAAGTTTTTCTTTCACTCCCAATCTCAGAATCTATACGACCTCGGACGTTTTGCAGGACCATACCTGTCACTATTATCATATGAAAGAGATGTATTGATATCCGAAACTCCATCGTGTCGGTCATAGTTTACAGAATAGATTTTGGTAGGAGTGTTACAGGAAAAATATTCAAAAAATATTATAATTAAGTATAATCTTCTACATGGGTGTATTTAACAGCATTCTTGCTTCTCCGACTTCGGAGGAAGTAAAGATGCTGTATAAGTTAGTTGATTTATTTATTTATTTATAGAGATGATAAGTAAGAAGTTGTGTGAACAATAGGGTGACATTGTCTTTCCTAAAAAAACCTTTTACTAAATAAAGATTAACCCTCAAGGTTGAAGCTTCAGGGTTTTGTTTTATTGTCGACGAGAAAACATATCACATGAAAATGTTCGCAAGCATGTAATCTATCAATGTGTTTCGTTTGATAACCCTCAGAATGCTTGTCATCATCTCCATACAATTTGTGCGAGCGACCCGCTGATTTGTCTTTGAAGGAGAAGTAGATTTTTTTTTGAGAATTTCACACGGGTTCTTTGGGAAGTTGTTCAGTTCCATTGGAAGAGTCACCCGTTACAGTTCCACCAATTAATTTATAGTCACAACACAACACATAAATGTACTTAACCTTTTAGCGATTTTTCCCAATTCGCAGTCGGGGACACCCTCGACGTTATCCAAGGCGTTATTGACTTTATTTCTTTATCCCCAGGACTCACCTTATCATCCTGTTTCTACTACACAGAAAACAAAAAAGTATTTTGCTACGGTATCTGGCGAACAAGAATTCCCGTGGGGTCTCACACCATTCGTAACTGGCCATTATGGCACTGAATTTCATGGTATTGATTATCATGGCGCTGATAATCATGGCACTTATAATCATGGCACTGATAATCATGGCACTGATAATCATGGCACTGATAATCATGGCACTTATAATCATGGCGCTGGTAATCATGGCACTGGTAATCATGGCACCGATAATCATGGCACCGATAATCATGGCACCAATAATCATGGCACCGATAATCATGGCACCGATAATCATGGCACCGATAATCATGGCACCGATAATCATGGCACCGATAATCATGGCACCGATAATCATGGCACCGATAATCATGGCACCGATAATCATGGCACCGATAATCATGGCACCGATAATCATGGCACCGATAATCATGGCACCGATAATCATGGCACCGATAATCATGGCACCGATAATCATGGCACCGATAATCATGGCATTGATAATCATGGCACTGATAATCATGGCACTGATAATCATGACACTAATGATATGCACGTCTATCCTATTGATAAGAACTTTTCTCCCATCCCCATCCATACCAGCACCAGACTACATATGAACAATAAGTTTTTCTTCGAATTTCTTCGAACCGTTTTTAACTCCAAAGAGATAAATGAATACCTTGACGTTATGAAAGATCCGACTGCGAAAAAAACAACAATCGAAACAACCACGGAAACAACAATGGAACAAACAACGGAACGCGAACCGACGGCTTTGGAAATACAGTCCAAAGGTCGTCCGAGACCTGTCCCAAACAAAATCCACCACACCACTACTAAAATAACACCGGCGTATATCACCACTCGTACCCCTTATGCCATTCCATCGCCGAAAATAACCCACCACAGTCCAAGATTTTTCGCGGGTTCTTCTGAAGGCGATTCAGAGTCGGAGTGTGACCATGATGTGGAAGAATTCATGGCGACGCTTGCGGAACCGCAAACGCAGCTTATAGAGTCAGATTATGGTGACCCTATCACGGAGAAAGAAACAAAATATACCACTACTGAGCCTGATTTTCCTAGCTATTTTGACGTATTAGAGGATGTGGTAACCGAGGAAACAACTCCAGGGTTTCGTTTGGCTGCGGACGATAACCCCTCAGATTATGATAAAGATTCAGATATTGACTTGCAAAAACGTATTCAGAAATTGGTCGGCAGTGCAGAAGTTATGAGAGAGAAGGTAGGACCTAAACCAGAGTTCCCGGAACTATTATTCGAGCCGACTGAGAAAGTCGACGTTCGCGAGGCTTTGCACAAAACTTTGTTTAATCTTTACCTGTCCGATAATGAAAAGAAAACACGAGATGTTACAAATGAAGAGGTTTTACTAGACAATGATGTAAAAGACAAGGATGAAAACGCGGCAGCTGAGTATGTGGATGCTGAAAGCGTTGTTGGGCTGTTAAATAAAGGGCCTCTCTCACAAGACATAATCCTGGACATCATAAAAGAGGTTATAGACGAGGCATATCTTAAGAAACAGCCAGAGCACGTTGCCCACCCTAGAAGACACTCAATTATCGGACTGACGGAGATTTTCCGTAGTGTTGATTTGAAGAAAAAGAAGTAATAGTATTGTTGCATTTTCACTAAACGTGGATTAAAACGTAAGAATCAAACACGTCTAGTTCAGTGGCGTAGCTAGGTAACCAAGGGCCCTGGCGCAAATCAAAAAATGGGGCCCCACTGCTATCTAAACTGGTTAGGTTTTATCAAGTAAAAATATTAAATACTAGCCTTTTCCCGCCGCTTCGCTGGCGCAAAAAAATATCTTGACTCGAATTCACAATAAAACGCACATCGATGAATAATAAAAGGCACGTATCGCTATCCGCCAAATTAACAACCCACAGACAGAATTTAGGGGAATTCCCTAGGTATAACTTTCGAATTTCTCTCAAATTAGTTGCCAATGCCATGATTAAAGTCGGGTTGCAACCTGTCATATTTATTTTGGGATAATGGAATCAAAATTAAATGGGAATCAAAATTTCAGTTCAATCGAGATTTAAGGTAAGGATTCGAGGGCCCCCTGAACTCCTCCGCCTGGCGCCTAGGTAGCTACGCATACGCGCTTCCAAAGTTCGAGGATTTCATGTATCAACATACTAAAAATACTTGTAATAAGTACGAGTATGTGGCGCTTTCGAAACTCAGATAAATTGATATAGAATAAAACAACTATCTCAAAGAAACGTCAACCAAAAACTGTCCGAGATTTCGAACGAACTGACGGATGAAAAAGCAGGATAAAAGAACTGAACAAAAGAATGAAAGGGTGAGAAAACCTATCAAAAAGAATGCCCAATCGCCGTGATTGGCATTCATTAGCCGCGGACACTTTTTGAGCGCGATTGGAAGTCTACTTGTTTATCGTAGGTCAACGCTCGAATACCAATTTTTAGTTCGCCATACAGTCCGTAAGCCCGCTCCTGCCTCATCATATGACATCACGATAAAATGCATGACAAAAGCTAAAGCTATAACTATGTTGAGTTGGAGGCCCATTGGCGTCATTAGATCATAATTAGAATATAATTACTTTTAATTTTGTCTACCAATGTATAATGACGTCAATAAACATTTTTTCTTTCTTTCTTTCTTCTTTCTATAATCCAAAATCAATTGGATTTTGCACTCTGAAATGACCGGAACTAAGTATGAAAAGATCTTCTAATTCCGGTGAAAATTTAAAGGTGTAATTTTTTTGTTTGCTATTAAATCGCCATACTTACAGTTGTTTTTATTTGTTTCATTCATCACATACCTAATTTTTAGGTATTTCTGGTTCACAAACTCCTTTGGTACCTACCTGTTACCTAGTAAATTAGGATTATCCAAACTTAAGAATACACGCTATGAATTTTAAATAATTCAAAAATCCTTTTTTTCTTTTTTTTTTACACAGCTTAGCAGTATGTTATGTATGGAATATCACATAATTTATTTTTCAAAAACACAAATTTCACTTTGATTGGGTTGGGGTGATTCCCTTGAGAAAAGCTTCTAAATGCTGAGAGCCTACCACCGAATGATGTGGGTTTCGATTATTATCATTGCTGTGTTTAATTAACACTCCATTTAATATCAATTGATACAGAAGCAATGTATGACACGTTTGCGATCCATGGAAAACAGTGACAGTCCCATAATAAGGCCCACCGCAGACCTTGCGATTATAAAACCGCGGTGTGCGATTTAAGTATCCGTGGTGTGATGTGAGGTCGTTTCAGACGTCCAAAATGAATGAAACTCGTTAGTTTGAAACAACATTTTTATTTTTTATAAAAACAACATCACCATCGAATGTTTTCAAAAACACTGTAGGTAATTGTAAGGTTTTTCAATTTAATTTAGAATTATTTAACGGAAGTTTGTTTCTGGGTAAATTGAATTGAGAATTGGCAACACTACACGAAACGTCAAACGGCAACGGACGGAGGGAAGGTTTTAAAAGGCGGGGACTTGGCTGGTTTTATTCACTTTTTGACGAAGTGTGGTAGGAGTAAGAAGTCTAGTGAACATTGTGTGTTAATTTGCAAGTGATATTTAAATATAATTTCCTGAAGATTGAATCCGTATTTTCTTCTCTACGAGTAACCAGTAACCTGCTGCAGTTCCCACACCTGTAATCTGAGTTGTTCCTTACAACTCAGAAGTGGGATCACCACGGCCACGAATATTACGTAAGTGCATACCATTATCACATTTTGGTTTAATTTTAAATCCATAATTTATTTTTCGTTTAGTAAAACAAAATGACTACGAGAATTTTCTTAACACGTGGTCAAAATGAGTAATATGATGTTGTTCAAACGATGCATTTGCGAGTATTTCAACAAGTATGCGGTCGTCTGACGCTAATAAGCTTAATTAACATTATGGTGCTCAATGGTACGTTGTAGAAATGAATTTGTAGCTGTAATTTTATTATTACTTCTGCCAAGCATTATGTGACCATTTTCTATCTGCTATGGTGTTAGTTATCTATCCAGTAGTAAATTATCACAGTTATGTGGTAGGCTAAGCAAACTTCACGAGAAGTTGAATCGGGTTGGGTGACCATAGTAGCAATTTTTGTGCGGTGAGGTATACGTTTAATTGTCGGTCCAGGCTGTTGCAATTGAGAATTGAGAGGTAGTTTGGCAAAATTAAAACCAGGTATAATCAAAAGTGGGCTAACTACTGTCTGTCCTCCATGACCTTGCGATAGGGGAATTTTGATGTGGTTGAAGCATAATCTATATATGCAGGATTTCTTATGTTTTTCCTTACTGTTAGATCATTGGCCAATGTAATTATATGATTGAATGAGTGGTCATGGGTACACGTCTGCGCTGAGACTCGAACTTGGTATCTCTCACTCGCTAGCCGATGGCCACCCACCGCAGCTCATGACTTAATTATAACAGCAGGACTTAGTTTCGTTTTTCGTCACAACTTTGTTAGAGGAGCTGATCTCCAAGACCTAAAGGCTTCGGATTAACAAATTAGCTGGCTTATTTGACCTAGAATCCACTAGTGTAGGGTATATAAAAGGGGACAAAATTTTAACCGTTTTGCTCTATGACCTACCGTTTTCGAGATATTTTAATTTTAAGTTTGATTCGGCAAAAACAGTTTGTTAATTTTAATTTATTCCTTTGCCGAGGCCGAGGTTGTGACCATGGATCAACGATCTGAACGTGAGGCGAGTCATCGTCGCCTGGAGACGCCGCCTCGGGGCCGCTCGCGGCTTAGTGGAAGGCGTAGCCGCAGCCGCAGCCGTAGTCGAAGCCACAGCCGACGCCTAAAAGAACGTGAGGTGGCGTTGGAGCGAGAGCGGGAGCGTCTTCGTTTGTTGGAGCAAGACCTCCAGAACGAGCGTGACAGAGAGAGACGGCGGCAGCGTAGCGAGCATCGAGGGCGACGAGAGGACGGCGGGGTTGACGAGAGGCACCGCGAGTCTGCTAGCGTCGGACGTCGTTTGCAAAGGTCAAGTAGTCCTACTTTTTCCTCTAAAGATATTTTGCAAATAATACAGTCAATCAAAGGAGGCTTGTCACAACCTTCTCAGAATGCACATTCGAGCCATAGAAACTTAGATTACAAAAATATTTTGCCAGAATTTAATCCCTCTAATAAAAGCCAGCGCATGGATGTTTGGCTGAAAAAGGTTAACGAATGTGCTTCTGTGTATGGTTGGGATGATAAGACCATTGTACATTTTGCCATGCAAAAACTGCAGGGACTGGCTAAAACCTGGTACGAGAGTCTGCATTCGATACTTTACAGCTGGAATGAGTGGCAAACCAAATTAATGAATGCTTTTCCATGCGAACAGAATTATGGCCAGTCCCTGGAGGATATGCTGAAGCGTAGATGTAAGTTTAATGAGCCCATTGAAAATTATTACTATGAAAAGCTTGCGCTTCTGAACCAATGTGAAATAACAGGCAAAAAGGCCGTTGATTGCATCATTCACGGTATCAACGATAGGACTATGAGGTCAAGTGCTCTAGCATTGCGTTGTGTGGAACCCGACCAACTTTTAAAATTTTTATCAAGTAACAATAAAGAATCCTTTCCCCAACAAAATTCAAACAATAACAGAAACTCCAACGTGTCGAATGATAAATCGAACAATAAATCAAATTCTAAGGTGCCCATAAATATGAATGTGCGATGCTATAATTGTAAAGAAACTGGACATCCCTATCAAAAATGCTCAAAGCCTTTGGTCCGGTGTAGTAAATGCAATAGGATAGGCCAATGTCACGAAAATTGCCCGGAATCTACGGGAACTTCAAAGAAAACCGACAACGTAGTATCAAAAACGATGCTTATTTCTGACGCGAACCCGAATGATAAATTTATCAAGGAGGTTAGCGTGAATGGTACATCCTTGCAAGCTTTTGTAGACTTGGGTAGCGAGGTAACTTTGATTAGACGCACTGAATTTGCTAAACTTGGCCTAGAACATGATAATTCTCCATCAATAATGAAAGGATTTGGTAATGGTGTCGTGCAGTCGGTAGGATCAGTAAAATTAAATTTAACCATTGATGGGGTAGACGCTATAGTCCCGTGTCGTATCGTCGAGGATAGTTTACTTGAGAAGCCCATGCTTATTGGCCAAACATACTCCGAACAGGCACATATTGTCGTATACAAGGATGCAAATAGGTTGCAATTTATCGATGCAGGTGCGGATATTCGTAATATTTGCGTAGACAGTGAAGAAGAACCATTACTTGGGATTCATGTCGCTGATAATATTAGGATTTTGGGCGCCGCTAGTATCAAGGCCGCAACCAGAACTAAAATCAACGGTGACATTTTGATTAATACGAAACTAGTAGGCAAACCATGTCAGCAATTAATTATATGCGGTGGTGTTTATCGGGTAAGAGACGGCATTACATATGTAACTGTGACACCATGCACGGTACCATGCCAGCTTTTAAAGAATTATATATTCTCTAGGGCTGAACGGGTGAATGTGGTAAATAGGCTTGTCACAACTCCTCATGACACTATTAATGAGCATCAAAATTTGAGTAGAAAAGGGATTGATGAGAGTCTGATAAAATTAGGGGAGTCTGTTTCGGACGCTGACAAAAATCGTCTTTTTGACCTACTTCGATGTTACGAAGGATGTTTTGCATATGATTTAGCGGGATTAGGTTGCACAAATGCCGCAAATATGAAAATAGAGCTTGATAGCCAACGACCCGTTGTGTATAGGCCTTATCGTTTATCCCACCATGAACGGGAGAAAGTGCGTGAAATGGTGGACGAAATGTTACAAGCTAATATAGTTCGAGAATCTGTTTCCAATTATGCCAGCCCTATCATCCTTGTACGCAAGAAGGATGGAAACGTTCGCATGTGCGTGGATTATAGAATGCTTAATTCTATTACTGTCAAGGAAAGGTATCCCATGCCAATAATAGAGGATGAAATTGCTAGATTATCTGGTCAGGCATGTTTCATCACTCTTGACCTTATGTCTGGGTACTACCAGGTGCCCATCTCTGAGGAATGTAAACACTTGACTGCGTTTGTCACGCCGGACGGACATTATGAATACAACCGTATGCCGTTCGGTTTGGCAAACGCACCCGCAGTCTTCCAAAGAATGATGAACCATGTCCTTGGGGCAGCTCGTTTTGATAAAGCGACTGTGTATATTGATGATCTATTAATTTTTGGTAAGGACGCGACCGAATGTCTTGATCGATTCGAAGAAATTTTGCAACTTCTACAAAAAGCCGATCTCAAATTGAATTTGTCAAAATGCAATTTTCTGAAAGATAGTATTAATTACCTGGGGTACGAGATAAGCGCGGCTGGTATGCAACCAGGCAATGAAAAAATTCAAAGCGTCATTGATTTTCCATGCCCGCAAAATGTACATGGGGTCCGTCAGTTTCTTGGACTCGTAGGATATTTCCGGAAATTCATTCGAAACTTCGCGCAAATCGCTAACCCACTCACTAAACTACTTAAAAAGAATTCATCCTGGGAATGGACGGACGAGCAGAATAACGCCTATATGGACTTGAAGGACAAATTGGCTGACAGACCTATACTCACTATTTATAGTCCTACGGCTGAGACCGAATTGCATACAGATGCAAGTAGATTAGGCATAGGCGGAATTATCTTACAGCGACCTCAGGGTAGCGCAGATCCCTTTCAACCCGTGGCGTACTTCAGTCGTCAGACCACTCCTGAGGAGAAAAATTTCCACTCCTATGAGTTGGAAACTTTGGCAGTGGTCTGCTCACTTAAGAAATTCCGAGTATACCTCCTAGGCAAAAGTTTTAAAATAGTCACAGACTGCAGTGCACTGCGCTCAACATTCCAAAAGCGAGACCTGATACCCCGAATAGCTCGTTGGTGGCTTGCTCTTCAAGAATTTGATTGCTTAATAGAATATAGGTCTGGTGCGAAGATGTCTCATGTAGATGCGTTGTCGAGAAATCCGATAGATGCTCGAGACACCGAAGATCCCGAGAACTATCCCGCAGTGATGGCTATCAGCGATGAAGACTGGCTCTTGACCCTCCAATTAGGAGATCCTGAATTGTGCAGAATTCGCGATGTTGTCGGCAGTAATCTGGATTCAAAAGGCTTAGAATATATGAAGGAAAACTACATATTGAAAGACAATAAATTGTTTCGGTGTTTGGGAGGAGATAAAAATAAATTAAGATGGGTGGTTCCAAAGGGTGCAAGGTGGCAGTTGTGTAGATTAAATCACGACGAAATTGGTCACGTGGGTTTTGAAAAAACTTTTGAGCGTATCAGGAAAAATTATTGGTTCTCCAAGATGAAACGGTTTGTGCAGAAATACGTAGCCGCATGTATCGAGTGTGCGTATGCCAAGAAAACAAACTCACGCGAAGGATTTTTGCACCCTATACCAAAAGTTGAAATTCCCTTTCACACACTTCACATCGACCACCTTGGGCCCTTTGTGAAGTCAAAAAGGGGTCACACTCATATATTGGTCGTAGTCGATTCGTTTACTAAGTTTGTATTTATAAAACCGGTAAGAAACACTAACACTTTTAATGTGATTAAAGTACTGGAAGATATTTTCTACACCTTCAGGTCTCCCAGTCGATTGATTAGTGACAGAGGCAGTTGTTTCACTTCTCATTCATTCAGAAAGTTTTGCCTTGACAAGGGCATAAAACACGTGTTAAACTCTGTGGCAAGTCCTAGGTCGAATGGGCAGGTTGAACGCTATAATCGGACGATCTTGGATTCGCTGACAGCGCAAAACTTAAAGGATGATGATAGAGAGTGGGACAATAAGCTAGGCAAAATACAATGGGGACTGAATAATACTATACAAAAGACCACCGGTAGATCACCGTCAGAGATTATGTTTGGTACATCAATGAACAGTGAAATTAGCCCTATTTTGGATGAGGTGATCGAACAAACGCGTGAGAACAATGATTTGTCATCCTTACGTGATGCTGTAAAAACAAAAATTGATGAGGAGCAACAGAAACAAAAATTATATTATGATAAGGGGCGTCGACCAGCGCACGTATACGAGACTGGAGATTTAGTAAAGATAACAAAAACTGCGTTTCATAATGACGGCAAAAGCACAAAACTTATGCCTTCATACGAAGGGCCTTATAGGGTTACAAAAGTCTTAGGAAACGACAGATATAGAGTAGCTCCTATTGCAGGATTCGAGGGAATGAAAAATAAAAAGAAAACAACCGTTGCTATAGATCGAATTAAACCATGGATCCATTTAGCAGCTTTAGAGGTTGATGATGGAACAGACACCGTGGATGATGCAAGCGATGATGAATAGTTGAGAATTAGATTTCCTTTTAGTTGTTACATCATATTAAATTGTTTACTTTTATTATATTTATTACAAAATTTTACAATGTATATTTACATAATTTACAGTTTACAATACCTATATTATTTTATTTTCTATTCTTATACGCATAAAAACATTTTGTAATTTATATAATCGATTCAACCATTTAATTTATCCAGATTTCCTTTACTACATTATTTTTCTTTTATCTTGTTTCAGGTCGAGGACGAGATGGAGTCGAGCCTCGACCTGACAAGAAGACTATGGTTAAAAAGTCCTTGAAAATGGAGTTCGAGGCATCTTTGGTTATTTAAGTCCTTGAAAATGGAGTTCGAGGCATCTTTGGTTATTTAAGTCCTTGAAAATGGAGTTCGAGGCATCTTTGGTTATTTAAGTCCTTGAAAATGGAGTTCGAGGCAAATCTATGGTTATTCAAGTCCTTGAAAATGGAGTTCAAGGCAAATCTATCTTTATTTAAGTCCTTAAAAATGGAGTTTGAGGCTAATCTGTGATTATTATATGGTTAGATTATTTCTCGAAAATGGAGTTCGAGATGGCTATTTTTTTAAATATATATACTGGTTTCTGGTTATTAATTATTTGAGTTTTGCAGAAATAACTTGCTTTATGTTTATGTACCCATTAAATTGTACATTGGTTTTATGGTTCTCTTTTTAGAATTCGTTTTTATTTTATTTTTATTTATTTTTTTTCTTCATACGAATATATGGTTAATATATAGAGGTATATACAAAATTATTCTAGTTGACTTGTAATAAATAAAATATATTTTTTTAAACTGTTATGTATCGATTTTCCACTACTTGTATTTGTATACTTTGTTTAGTTTAAAGTGAATTATTTGTTTTCTCGAGAATATAATCAGCCAAGTGTAAGGTTTCCGTTGGGTGTTCGCGTGTATGAGGGCATACACGACATCAGGATGGTCGAGTGTAAGGTTTTTCAATTTAATTTAGAATTATTTAACGGAAGTTTGTTTCTGGGTAAATTGAATTGAGAATTGGCAACACTACACGAAACGTCAAACGGCAACGGACGGAGGGAAGGTTTTAAAAGGCGGGGACTTGGCTGGTTTTATTCACTTTTTGACGAAGTGTGGTAGGAGTAAGAAGTCTAGTGAACATTGTGTGTTAATTTGCAAGTGATATTTAAATATAATTTCCTGAAGATTGAATCCGTATTTTCTTCTCTACGAGTAACCAGTAACCTGCTGCAGTTCCCACACCTGTAATCTGAGTTGTTCCTTACATAATTAAACTAATTAAGTAAACATTTATTAATTCACAAACTATTTTTTTACCCATTTAGACAAAATATTTGTTCCTGTAACATAGGCTGATGATTAAAACCGTCAGTAAAGGTCCTTCAGATGACAGTTACAGATAAGTAACGCTTTTTTAAATACAAATAATAATAATTACGGATTCAATAATGTGTTTAGATTGTTTTATTTCAAAGTCGCTTATACTGGTTGAGTTGGTTCTTTATGAATTATTTCAAAATCACCTTTTTCTGTAAAACATAGTTTAGTATTTCGTAGTTGATTCCTTCCTATAGCATAATAAAATACAATAGGTACGTACAGAGTGTCTTCATTAGGTAAGTGCTTAAACAAAATTGAGTTAGGTACATTGTTTTCTTACTATCACATTCACAGACCTATATCGAGATAGACGGTAAAAGTTTACCTACCTTGCGTTTAAAAAGTGTGATCCGCGGTCACAGTTTCATCCGACTAAGTCAGTTCGCTTGAGACCTATGCCGTAACTGATAATCGATTTAAACCGGATTTACATTATTATTTGACTTAATTAGGCGCCTTTGAATCGTTTCCGCGCGGTTTTGATTTCCCATCATTAAATCTCGCTCGTGACGTCATCTTAAGTACGAAAAAATCGACACACTAGGTTCTCGTACAGTTTGAATTGCTCTGTTCGTCTATCTCGATATAGGTCTGTGATCACATTTATAAAATAATAAAAATGGTAAACTTGTTTCTAGAATTCTTGTTGTTTCTAGAAGAGTTTTCACAAGAGTAAAATTACACACAAGCACCTTAGGTATTAAATGGTTGGAACTAAATGAACAACAGCCACAAATGAATTGTTATTTGTTACATATATATTCAGTTGAAAGAATATTATCTTTAATTTTCAAAATTTTCCTATTGTCTTGCTTAATTAAGACTATTTAAAGTTTATTTAAATATTAAATAAAAAATGACTAGATATTTTAAAGAGTAGAGAAACTTAAAAGTAATTGGTTCTTATCTATAGGAAAGAGATGAGATGGAAATTAAAAAATACAACTAAAAATTTAAGGGAGACCCTTGCCCCTTAGTGAGGACGTATAAAGGCTGATGCCGAAGAAGGCGTCTGCTAAATTTGAGCTAATTCCTGCACACGTGTGAAAAAGTAATTATAACCAAAACATGCGTGCGGGCCTTTGGTGTAGTTACTTCATTCCCTTGACGGGTCTTTATAAGTTTAACGCCAGTAATCGATTACTGGGTAATCGACGCCCCCCAGCCAGATGGTCAGATGATCTAAAGAAGACGGCGGGTAGTGGCTGGATGCAAAAAGCGGAGGATCGTGCAAAATGGCGCACCTTGGGGGAGGCCTATGTTCAGCAGAGGACTGCAATAGGCTGATATGATGAATCAATCACCCGGATAGTAATAGTAAGTTCGCATCTGAATCATTAAAATTTTCAGTAATTCCAGTGCATGCCTTTTCATACAACGAAGTAATAGAAATATTAGACGATCAATATTCATTACATTAAAGTTCCCATTTGTAATCTCGGCTGTAAAATATCGACTCGTCAATTGACTCGTGCAGATAAATGTGCAGCATTTGAATCTGTTTAAAAGCTAGATGCCATCAATAGTTCAGCCAAGCTTGCTTCAAAGTTCTAAATAAACTGAATGCAATGCCATTCGGAAGGAATATTCAAAAGAAATATAAGGGCGAACTTCTTCTCTCAGTGGATTTGAACTTCTACTTCACGAAGCTTTTTAAAACTTTATAGATGCACCGCACCGCACCTACTTATAACCCAGATCTGTAGAAGAACATGAATGTTGTGTAACACCAATCGTACATAATTGGTACAGTCAACGGCACACCAGGTTACCACAAACTGTCAATATTCCGCAATGGATAGTAAACTCTAATTCTTGGAGATAAAATTGAAAATCGATTGGAAAAATTTGACAGTTTTGGATAGCATGATGTACTGTTGTCCCTGTAAAAATTTAATTTTCTACAATAAGCCGTAAAAATAAAACTTTCGCTGTGCGACCGTTTTATAATAAAATGAAGAAGATACTAGAATTTATAATATGTATATACTTCGAAGTTGATCGAAGTGTATATACTAGTATGTAAATTAATATAAGACATTATATTAAAGGCTAGACTTGATACATCGAAAGCGACATGATTAGGAATAGATAGAATTAAATACATTTAGTCATTTTACATTAAAATAGATTTTTCCTTATAATAATCATAAGAAACTTGGGAGTTCTCTCCTAAATCTAATTTAGTAATTTGTGAACAATTTTACTACAAAATTATCACTTACAATATAAATGAACACATTGCACCTATTTTTTGAACAGCCATTGCATTTTCTACTAAGACAAAAATGCATTTAAAAACAAATTTGCATTATTGTAGCTGCCAAAGAATAGCATTGCTCCACTCTAAGATAAAAATAAAAGATTCTACTGAAAAATTGTTCACAAACAACTTAACAATAAAGTTCTTAATAAACACCAACGATCGTATCTTTTTACAATCTTTCTAAATATAATTTAGCAATTTTAGGCTTTTAACAATAAAGTGGTAATCTGCACGACGCACAGGCTGTACATATTTGTATACCTCTAAAGGTATACCTTGCACCATATTGATAACATCCAAACTGTGTTAATTATTATCTGCGAAAATGACAGATTTCATCTTCGTATATATTTGACTGGAACATACATATTCCGTTGTCGTAATAGTCGAAAGCACAGATTAGGTATTTGATAGTATAAAAGTTAATTGGTTTGCAAAAAAAATATTTGCGAAACTGTGGCAGATTCTCCTCAGCCATCCTCAGAAATAGAAAATAAATGTTTTTTAATACTTATTTCAATCAATTTTCCTCCAATTTTCCTCGGGCAGTTGCTTAGTTTGCTTAGCCAATTCGAATCCTTTTTTTTATCTAACTAATAATTTACATTGGATCCATATACCCCTTCGTCTATATTTTCGTGACAGCAAGACATTCATTTCGTATACCAATCACAATCGTTTATATATCTTCTTTCTCGCTCACTCACAGAGCTATGCTACCAAATGCTGTAACCCCTTAACAATATTAGTTTGTAAGATGCAAATAATTACAGATTTTGTCATAGTTCTAATTTCTGATAGAGCTAAAAAAGACAACTGCAGTGTAGCTGGAAAATACATAGCTGAAATGCAAAATTTGTATCTTCTGTTTCGTTAATTGGAAGATTAATTTTGGCTCTTTTTCTCATTTTCTAAACCTTATCACAATAATACTTCCCTTGTATAGTGTCGAGTTTGTCTGGCTTGAGTCTCTCATCTAAAAGAATAAAATAAATTAAGTAGGTTTGCTTGCCTTTGTAGTGCTTATTTCAGTGATACTAATAATACGTATAACCAAGACAACCATTCAAAACATTCATCTGAAAATGCGATCTTTGGCCATTTAATTCTTATTGACGATCAAGTGTATAGATGGCGCTGCCATCGCATAGTCTGCCGGTGGCCTTAGATTTTATACAAGTGCATTTTTACCAATTCGAACACTTATTAGAGATTTAATAAGGGTTGTTTTTGCAATACACCAGAAGCGACACTGTAACTTCAAAAAATCTATCTACCCTCACTACTTTCGTTCTGTCCATCACCAGCTTCGTGCTCCAGATATCTGGTCATTTAGCTTTAGCCGTGGAGGTTAATGGCAGATAGTTCACGCTCAGTCCGTCGAGGTGTGGCAGAGGCACTAGTCTCGAAAGGGGAAGAGTTCCCCCACCCCTCCCGCGTCCCAGTCGGCCACCTCCACTGGGCCGAAGCACTCGTCGAAGAACCGCTCCAGAGTCTTGTAGACGTGCATCTCGGACCGTTCAAAGTCGTGGCCTTCGTCTGGGTATATCTAGAAGAAAATAGATTTTTAAGTTAAATGTGTAATACTACTCAAATGGTAGAATTTACCCATAACTATGATCGACTATAGTAATCATTTTATACCGGAAGTTTTCGTTATCAACTTTTTTTGGCGTTAGGCAATGTACCGCGAAATCGCGCGATTGTGGCGTCAGAATGCGATGCACATTGCTGGTTTTCGTCTTTTACTCTGTTATTATTGGAAAATGGAGTGTATTAGAATAAGTAATTGAATTTTAAAGCAGAAAATATGACGAACACACGAACAAAAGTTGCAAATGTTTCTGAGGAAAAGTCAGCGGAAAATGATTAATTTTCCGCTGGAATTTTCAGTTTCTGCTAAGCTCTCCTTAACACTCTGTATACTCCTATGTAGAGGATGATGGTCTTGGAGCACTTAGATGTTTTTTTTATTTTTATTATTATCATTCTTACAACTATCTTTACAGGTGTTAAACCTAATACGACAGTGTAGCTACAGCATTATACAATCTTTAGGCATGATTTTATCAAATAACTTGTAATGTTACTTCTGTAAATTCACTCCGTGAACATGTAAATAAATCCACCCGTTCAGTGACTTTATTCAGTAGCTGTAGAGTGCGTGTGAAGGGGGATTCACCCAGTACGTCTGCGTCAGCCCCCTTAGAGCCCCGTGAGTTACCTGATGCGTGTAGATGGCGCCGGCGTCGTGCAGCGCGCGCGCCAGCCGCAGCGCGTGCAGCGGCGGCGCGGCGCGGTCCGCCGACCCGTGCAGCACCAGCACGCGCCGCGCCGCCAGCCGCGCCGCGCCGCCCCGCCACCCGCCCCACGAGCCCGAGCCCGCGCCCAGGCGCTCCGACCAGTACGAACCTGGACACAGCACGATCAGTTAACAGTTGGGTGAAGAAATTAGGTTATATGCTCAGTCTAGCATCAGTTCTGGTCAGAATGATGGGAATTAAAGACTAACCCACCCATCGGAAAGTTCGTTTTTTTATTATTATTATGAGATGGGTTAACTCTTGACCTCATACCAAAGTCATAGATGAGACGAACTCGCTCAATTCTTTTTTGCATTCTGGGTTAACGAAATTAAATTACAATTAAATAATAATTATATTTTAATAGGTCTAAAATTAAATATTCTAAATTAATGAGGGCTTGCATTCTTGTCAAACAAACCGCCCCAAGTCGTACCCGGTGGGAAAATGCCCATGACGCAGGCAACATTCCCACGTTGTTGGATCGACAGCGAAATGTGAAATGACTCGGAGCGAGGGGTTCATTTGAAAACACTGTTTGTTTCTTAAAAAACCTCCAGCCGAACTCCATAATACCAGATGTGAACGGAGATCCATATATTCATATTCATCTAGCTCAGAGGCGATGATGCGGTCGAGAATGTAACAAGCTTACTCAGAAAATGCCTATTCACTCGAACTTTAAGGCGATTACAGCACCTAAATTAC
>OX465264.1:15842483-15871626 GCA_949987775.1 Aproaerema taeniolella
GATGGCACTATTCCTATGTGTGCTGCCTTTATCGGGTGCTGTAGTCGCCTTAAAGAGATTCGACTCACTGCATTGCCGTAGGTCCACGAGCGGCGCGAGTAGTGCGTAGCAAGCCGTGAGGTTGTCAGTGTCGCGCTGCGCGAGCGCCACGGCCGCGCCTGCGCCGTAGCCGCGCGCCCACACGCCGATCCGACGCCCGTCCACTATGTGCAGGTTTTCGCGCAGGTATCTGAAATAATGGTACTAGGTAATCAGGGATCCTGTGATACAAGCTTCATAATCATAATCATAAAATGTATTGCTTTCCATGGGATTGTAGGTCTAGATACAAAGTTATGGTACAAATATGGACCCAGTTTGGGCGCAGCAACGTAGGAGAGAGGAGAATGTTTTAATTTAGTTTTAATCTAAACATAACTCGCTTAGTACATGGCCCTATGAATTTTTGAAACCGTTGTCCATACTATATAATATTATAAATGCGAAAGTAACTCTGTCTGTCTGTCTGTCCGTCTTTCACGCCTAAACTACTGAATCGATTTTAATGTTTGGTACAGAGATAGATTAGAGCCTGGGAAAGGACATGGGCTACATTTCATCCCACAGCTGGACACGATATAACCTGTAGTCCATGCGGGCGGAGCCACGGGCGGAAAGCTAGTATGAAATAAATTATTCTTATTCCCTGATTAAAAGTGAGTATTTTAGTTGCTTAAGCCATTAAACTAGGCCTGGCTGGTACGGCAAGCCGATTTCGCTAAGAACTCCTGCTGCACTGCAACAGTGCTACTACTGCACTTTGAACAACCTTACTTGAACATTGACAGATTACGTATCTTACGTCTCTTGACCTTTTCCGATTGAAGGAATCGAATGGTGTAGAATACGGGAGCAGATGTTCCAGAGTTTGAATGAAACTCCAAATTGCTAAATTTTGAAGGACAAATCGCGTTTTTTTCGTCTTTTCGGATTTATATACCAATTTTTCATAAATTATCACTTGCTCAGCGGTGAAAGAAAACATCGTGATGAAACCCTGAGAAAATTCGTTGTCGAAATTTAAGGCGCGCGGTTCACCAACCCGCATTGGGCCAGCGTGGTGGACCATGGCCTAAATCCCTTTCGTGTTTTGAAGGGACGTTTATGGGCTGTTAAAAAAAAATTGGACTCACGTAAGCACAGAGATCTGGTCCTCCACGTCTACTTCGAAGAGGTTCCTATAAAGCGCGGTCCGATGCCGCTCGCCGCGGCCCCGCGTGCCGCGCGCGTCTACCTCGGCCAGCAGCACCCCCCGCGCCGACAGGTACCACCCCGCGTCCACCCGCCACCGGTAGTCTGTTAGGGAGGCGCCGGCTTCGTCCGCCCTGGGGGTTGCAAGTTGTTTTTAGAAAATTATTAAAATGTAGTGTGTAAGTATATCGATGTAAATGACGTAAATTAGCGTCAGCATTTCATCTAAGTATACTAATATTAAAAAGAGGACAGATTTGTATTTTTGTATGTAACGAATAGGCGAAACTACTGGACCGATTTCAAAAATTATTTCACCATTAGGATGCTACATTATCCCTGCGTAACATAGGCTACATAATTTTCCCGAATTCTCACGGGAACGAAGTCCCGAGCGGGATGCTAGTATTATATAAACAGTTTAACAAACTTAAGTATCAACATTCTACTTAATTTGAACAATGATTTACCCATTGAAGTCAGTAAATACTTATGTAGCTAAGCCAATTACAGATTACCACAAATTAATTGTGTTGCAAGTTGTTTGTATTAATTTACCCGGGAATTAGGAAACATTATAAGAAAATAAATAAAAAAAGTAAAAGCAACACACTCAAAGGCCTACACTAAAGTTTACCCTTGTCTCATGATTCCCTTAGAATATTCACCAAGATAGACACGAACACCTATGACCCGAGAACAAACATCTCCTCTTTACATAAATGTTTGCCCCGACTGGGGATCGAACCCAGGGCCCATCAATCAAGAGGCAGTGGCACTACCACTCGACCAAACCAGCCGTCAAAGACTATGACTAGCTTTAATAAAATTAAACTCACATGTGTAAAATAAGTGGTAGAGGAAGGTCATCTGTCTCCTTGAACCCAGGCGGCAGCAGCATCCGCACCTGCGCCTCGCGGTCCGAGTGTAACTGCGGAACAAAATACACAAGGAGTATTTTTTTTTTACTAGCCCATATAATATCCCCACCGAGGGGCACGGGCCTCCCTTCGAAACACGAAGGGGATTTAGGCCATAATCCACCACGCTGGCCCAATGCGGGTTGGTGGACCGCTCGTCTTTCGAAAATGAATTTTTCTTGGACGGGCGGGTTTCATCACGATGTTTTCCTTCACCGTTAAGCAAGTGATAATTAGAAATCCGTACATAAATCCGAAAAGACGAATTTAGTGGTACAGGCCCGCACCAGGATATTTACAGACGTGAATTATATAGGTATGTAATTCCATTAATATATCGTATAAAAAAAAAAATTACAATCCCAAATCTATTATTTCTGTCAAAACAACACAATAATCACAGTTAGTCCCAAATTGAAAATTAAATTTTAATCTTAAAACCAACCTAACTTATTCGAATAAGCTAACCCGTTTCATTCCCGGGGCAATGGTTCCCATAACCCTGGCCGCATTGCCGCGCTGAATTGCCAGGAAAATTTTTGTATTTGTATATTTAGAATAGAAGTAGAGTAGAAAGAACTTTATTAAGTAAACCATAAGTTAACAGTACAATTACACGTATGGAAACTCGTGTGGAAGCGCTGGACTGGGAGTGAAAGAAAAACTTAGAATGTACCAGCTGCCAACTCTTCCCAGGCATACTGTAAAAGCCAGTAAATGGGACGCAAAAAAGGTTGACAACCTATCACCACTATACATGAATTCTGAGGGTTATCTCATCTAATAACCCTCAAAATGTATGTCAAACGTGGCTTCAAGTAGTTTGATCCATTGATCTCTGTCTGCCCTTCTAGTCTAGCATGGAAGAAGTTTTTGCGTTGTGATGTCCAAAACAATGAAGCATAATATCCAAGTGATCTAGACATACCTGTACCCGGAAGATCTTGACCTGTGGTGCTGCTAGCGCGGCCAGCGTCTGCCGCAGCGGCGCGCCGTCCCACAGCAGCAGCCGCGGCCCCCACCCCGCGCCCCCCGCCGCCGCGCCCGCCCACCACACGTTGTACCGCGGCGGGCCGGGGCCCAGGCACTCCTAAAGCATTGGTAATAGAGGTCATTTTTCTATCTACACCAGTGGTTCTTAAACGGTGGACTGGTGGTCCCTGGAAGCACCTTAAGTGGTCCGCGAAGCCATCTCAAAAATATTTTATGAAATGTGACGAGTCGACACAATCACTGAAATCGACTGGATGACAGAGCCTTCAATTGTTTGGCTTTGGCTAGCACTGAACCAAGGATTCAGGAGTTAGTAAGTAAAGATAAATAAAATTTTCGTAAAAAAATTGAACACTGTTGAATATGAACAACAGTTTATGAAATGAAATGAAAAAAAAATGAAATGAAATGAAAATTTATTTATTTCTAAGTAATTTTTACATTCTCACTTGAGGCCAGCCCAGTAAGCATTAATTTGCTTGTGTTGGGTGTGCCTCGCACAATCCCAGTTTAAATAACAACATTTCTTAAACAAAACAAAAATATATCTAAATTTACTTAAATCAAAGTGTGTGCAGATGTGTATGTGTGTACGTGCATGTGTGTGGGTGTGTGTATGTGCGCCGGTGTATATGTATGTGTGCGTGCGTTAGCCCTACGATCTGATCTTGGGATCGGAAGTTGTGCCAACGACAACTTCCACTAACGAATGTGTAAGATAAATATATATAAATAGAAATAAAACTACATGTAAAGTTATCGCCGATAGGAGAAAGTGTGGAGACTATTCCATTCGTTTCCATTCGTTTCAGTTTATGTCGGTATAAATGTAGAACAACCCTTTTATTATTTTTAACGCTAAACAGTTGGTGGTTCGTGGTAAAACAGATATTTTGTAAAATGTTCCCCCATCACTAAAAGGTTAAGATTAAGAACCACTGATCTACACTAATATTATCAAAAGAAAAGATTGTAGGTTTAGGCTTAATAACTAGTTGATCAATATAATATATAGACAATATAGACGGCCGGTTTGGTCGAGTGGTAGTGGCCCTGCCTCTCGATCGACGGGTCCTGGGTTCAAATCCCAGTCGGGGCAAATATTTGTGTAAAAAGCAGATGTTTGTTCTTGGGTCATGGGTGTTTGTGTCTGTCTGTCTTTATGTGTGTTCCGAGGGACCCACGACACAAGGGAAAACCTTAGTGTGGGCCTTTGAGTGTGTAGAGTTTATTTTTTATTTTATTTTTTATACATAGACCAATAAAAAACTCCGTTATCAGCTAGTTATTACATAAGCTACACACTCGTAATCTTTAACATAAGCTATATAAAATAACAAGTTACTTTCTTGCACATATATAAGGTTAGCACATTAGGGATAGTGTAAACAGTTTAAATAGAGTATGAAAAATAAGCTAAAACTTCAGTGTGTAAAGGTTACATTATAAACAATCAAAAATGAAAGACTTTGCCACATACATGATTACACCAACACAAAAAGGTGGGGTAAGTATACCTGTATGTAGAAGGAGAGGTTCTTGCTGAAAGTTATCCGGTTGTAGAGACACGTGGTGTTTTCGATCTCCTCTGTGGTGTTATCTTCAGTTTCAGGAGTAGAGGGCACCATTGGCCATTCTGATAACGTAGAGTTCTCCCATTCCTGTCAAGAGAAGGATTAAGTCAAGTTAAATTTATATTTTTCATGTAAAAAATTGGTTCGCTCTACTTTTATTACCCCGTATGTCACAAGTTGCACTTGCCCCGGGTAGTGACTCATCGTGTCAATCTAGTCTGAATTGGGGCAAGTTAGACAGACGGTATGCTCCTGCTACTTATAGTCTACTACAGTACAGCTGTGTCTATGTCAGAATTGCCCAGAGTAGTGACTTACCGTGTTGATGTAGTGTGCCCCCTGCTCCAGCTACTCAGGGTCTACTACGGTACAGCTGTGTCTAAGTCGCATTTGCCCCGGGTAATGACTTACCTCATCGATGTAGTCTGCGTAGGGGCAGGTTAGACAGACAGTGTGCCCCGGCCACTCGGGGTCTGCTACTCGCACTCGGTATAAATGTCTGACGCCGGTTATGTTCGGGTATGTGCCCAGCACGTATCTGTTGGAAAGGGTTATCGAATTGTTAACACACATTCTAAGTACTTGATGTTTTTAAATTTTTAATGGCATTTTTAAATAAGATCGCTGAATTCCTAAATCTGTTATGGGGCGACTTTAAATTAAAACTTTCGCTAAGCAGTGTTGCCATTTATACGGATTTGTCTGTATTTGTACGGATTTTGCAAGTTCAATTCGGATGAATCAAGATTACGGATTTACTTTAAAGACAGAATGAACCCCGTTTTCGACCTTCTCTACCAAATTTTGAACAAATACGTCTCATTGCTGATGAGTTTGCCCCACTGGAGTGTGTCGGTAGACCAAAATTTCTCCGAAATAAAAAATAAATCTTGTACCTCAACGATACCGGACCCCCTACACACTAAACAACTTTTAGGGTAATCACTTAATTTTCATACGGAATTCAATCAAAATACCTACGGAATATTTATGCGGCATTTTAATAAAAACAGAAATATGGATTTTATACGGATTTTTAAAATGAAAATACAGATTTTGCATCTACCTACTTCATGTGGCAACACTGTCGCTAAGGAACATATGAAAAAATAAATTAAAAAATCGTCTCTCCATACAACTTGTGCGATCAACTGAGTGGCTTTTGTATGGAAAGTCAGAAATGTTTTTTTTTAAAATTTCAATTATATTTAATAAGTTAATTGGGAAAGTAAAGTTTCACGTAAACATGGTACATGGTACAAGAAAGCCTCCTTTGGAAACAATAAACGCAAGTTTAGGCCATGGTTCACCAAGAAATCTACACTAGTATTATAAAGAGGAAAGATTTGAATTGTAGTAGGTATGTTTGTAACGAATAAACTAGAAAACTACTGTACCGATTAAAAAAAAAAAAACAATAGAAAGCCCTCTTATCAGCGAGTGACATGAGCACACATTTTTTTCCGATTCCCACGGGAACAAAGTCGCAGGCGGAAAGCTAGTTAATAATAATATTGAAAACATAAAGAAAAGCGGTCTAATAAATCTATTTATATAAAAATGAACCCCTATTTCTTCTGGTCACGCTATAACTTGAGAACGGCTCGACCGATTTGGATGATTATTTTTTTGTTGTATTCCTTATTGTCACGACCAGGTTTATGTTTTCAAGAAAAATTTAAATCTACCAAAACAATTCCCACGGGAACGAAATCGCGAGTTGACAGGACAGCTAGTGAATAATAATTGCAGTTACAGTAATGTAGTCTTACAAGAGATGCCGCTGTTCGTCCCAGCCCACCAGCTGCGTTATCTCGAAGCTGCTGAGGGTAGTTTTACCGGCCGTCTAATGTATAACTCGTGTAACAGTAATGTCTTACAAGAGATGCCGCTGTTCGTCCCAGCCCACCAGCTGCGTTATCTCAAAGCTGCTGAGGGTAGTTCTACCGGCCGTCTAATGTATAACTCGTGTAACAGTAATGTAGTCTTACAAGAGATGCCGCTGTTCGTCCCAGCCCACCAGCTGTGTTATCTCGAAGCTGCCGCTGGTGAGGGTAGTTCTGCCAGCCGGCGTCAGCCGCACAGCATGTCTCCATGTACCTAGTTGACATATAAACAAACAACCTTTTACTTTGATATATGAGGGTGACTTTAGATTAGTTAGAGAAACTGAAGAAGGTAGCCAAGAAACCAAGAAACCCATGTTGTTTGAAAACTAGTGAAGATATTTTAGTTTAGATATTTTAGAATCAACCTTTTGCAAATATAGCAAAATGTTTATCTATATTTATTTAACAATTTATTGCAAACGTGAAAATTAAACAGATAAGTACAAGAAAAGATAGACTTTAAGTTAGAAAAGTCTTAGAAATTAGGTATACTCCTTGATTTCCAGGATTTTTTTATATTTTTGTAGTCTTCTTTGAGGCTGTCACGAGCGTATAATTTCACGTTCTTGTCGAATTTAAGATTAAAAACATTTTTTAAAAATTTAGAGTATATTAGGGTCTTCACACTAGTATGACACTATAATATAAGCCAAATAGATGGCAGCTACAAGCCGCTAGATCCGGGGGAGGCCTATGTTTACAATGAAGGGCATCTTGCTGCTAATGTGATAAAAATAAACCAACTGCGATACCTACTCATCTAAAACATTATTGTCATTAATAATATTGACTAAAATTAGGTACCGGACTGCTCATGCGCCGGCGCGGAAGTAAAGAGCGCGCTCCGGCCGGCCAGTATGGCTGCACCGCCGCACCAGCCGCACTCCGGCGCCGGGTCAGCGCCCAGCCCCGACCACCGAGACCCGTCTGATTCGTCGCGGTAGATCTGTGGGCGTCGAACACAATTTGATTTACTATTCGGGCTTTTTAACTTCAGAGGCGAACTTAGCGCGTCTCAGGAACTTTGGCGCAGCGTGGTATTTCCGGATAAGTAAGGTAAAATGGGACTAAACTAAAACAGCAAGAGAAGATGATGAACTAAAGTCACGATTTGTGAACAGACGTGCCCCAGAGGGAACAGGAGAGTTATAGTAGGATATCAGAGAGGCATGAAATGAATCTGTAGGTATAGGGTGCAAAAAAAGCGCACGTGAAAGAACTTCGAGCAAGTAGCTCATAAGATTCATTAAATTAGATCGATAGGAGATAGGACGAGGGTGGTAGCAAAGACTTGATTGACATAAATTAGTCGGGCAAAGGATGAAATTGGGATCTTTAATCTTCTTCCTCGCACTTCATAGACCTGAAGGCGAGCAGTCTATATGCTGTTACAATAAAAACGGTTGTGCAATGAAAACGTAGGTAATCTAATGTGCTGATCTCTGTACATTTTATTCTACTTAAGCTGTTCTGAACCGATCGATGATACGATATTTTGTAGGGAACGCTAAGCCGTCGGTCCCGGCGGCTGTTGTTAATTCGTTATAACAAGTTAAAAACTGATACCAGGCTTAGTCAAGTTTTCCACGCAATTGATTATACCTACAAGATAAGAAGAAGAACAATGTACTTACATCAGTGCAGTTGTAAGAGATGACGTTGCAGTAGCTGACGATGGAGACGTTCTGCGCCCTGTTCAGCAGCAGCACGGATATCTGCTTCTCGGTCATCCAGCTCGTCCAGCGCACGTACCAGCCTGGAAGGGGGGAGCTTATTTAAGCATTGATGATTTGTTACCTTTGCTACCTCCATGGCTGTTATTTATTGGCTAGCAAGAAGCCAGAACCAGGAAAATGAGAACAGCTAGTTTTTTGGAGGCACATTTAGAAATGTGATGTAACTACAAAATGAAATGAAATGATTTAAATCGAAGTGTAATAGATTACACAATTTAACAATTACTTTTTAAGTGAGTGACCTGTGTGGCTGGCGTGAGACGACTGACGTCACCTTACCCAACGCTACTGGAAGTGGCAAATATGCTACAAAACATAATCGTGTCCCTACAATTTAAAAGACGTACGTAAATTGGGTGACTTTAATTTAGTTAGCGAACATTAAAAATGTGAATCAGCCTACGAAACCGGACCACTTTCTCCAAGAAACATAGGCCGAAATATAAAAATAAATAATTCAGCAGATTTGCCTTTTTATTCATATAGGTTCCTTGGGGAAAGTTGTTCAGTTTCATAAGGAGAATCACCACCTGAAGTTTCGCTACCTAATTTAAAGTCACCCCATATAAGTGTATATATAACTGGATTTGTGGGCTAAATACCGACGACGAAGGTCCAGCATAAATAAAATAGATGATCTATTGATGATGTTCGGAGGTTCTATAACTTCGGTACTGCGATACCGTGTTTACATTTTACTTTAGCTTGTATACAGAACGATTCAAATTAATCATAGCGCCATCTATCAATAGACGTGGCATGTTGAGGTCACCACAATACTTTTTCTAATTAGGCTGCGGATAGCGCAGGACCGATCGATGTGGAGATCCTTGGGGGAGGCTGTCCAGCAGTGGGCATGATGATGGTGAGTTAAAGTGTTTTTTGTGTTCTTGGGGAAAGTTCACAAAAAACACAAAAAAACATCTTCTTCTTTAAAAAGACCAAGAAGCGAGAATCAACGTCAGCTTTTTACTGTATGGTATTTATGACTGTAATATTCACCTTTGTCAACTTGTGGTGTGAACTGGATGGCGTGTGGAAACAGGAACTTGGGCGTTTTGAGACTAACGACGTATACTGTGACCACTGGGTTGGTAGTCCCCATCTGAAGACAATAGCAGGACCACAGAATTTGTAATTAATTCTTTTTAAAATACTTACTTCCAGTTCCACACTGGAATTGGACAGAAAGGATAACTTAGCATTTACCAGCTGCAAAATGTGCCAGCTAGAAGCTTCTGTAATTGATAATGTATAATTGATGATTCTTCCCGCTCTGTACAGTGGGATGCGAGGGTTTTGCTGACAACCAATCACTACTCACTTAACTAATACTTCATCTAATAACCCTCAGAATGTATGTCTGATAATTTGAGGTCAAGATATTCTAGACCCTACTCCTGATGTTAGAATCTATCCCGACAAAGATCATAAACGATCGTAAATGTATTAGCAGCATTCATTGAAGTACGTGAATTTAAAGGTTGTCTGTGATAATACTGAACCAGATAAAACTTTGTTATTTTACAACAAAAGTCTCCTTAACTCCTTACCTTCGGTACTCTGATACTCTTGATGGCAGGATACGCAGGTGGCTCATCCTGGTCCAATCCATACCAGAGGTACTGTTGCTCATGCACCAGGGTGTCGTTGTAGGTTAGGTACAGCAAAGTTTGGCCATCGGAGCTGAACCATAAGGCTCTGTCCAGCTGTAGGATTTCTGTCTCGTACAGGAAGTCTGGGACGCCGTTGAATATCACACCTGGGACTCCTGGAAGACGTAGAAAGTTGGCTTTTGAGTGAAATTTACAAAAAAAGAAAGTGAAAATTCTATGACCAAATCAAGAACAGAACATTTTTCGTTTTGGGCGTTATGGTAACAATAACAATTACACGACTCCAATTGGTTCTAGTCCAACTAGCGGGATAAGGCAGTTGAAAGACTTGTGTAGTCTTATTAGATTGTTAAATGAAGAAGTTGAAACATTGGCCCGCAATGAAATAACTTTACTTTTTTATTTTATAAGACGCTACACACTCAAAGGCCCACACTAAGGTTTTCCCTTGTGTCGTTGGTCCCTTGGAATATACATAAAGATAGACACAAATATCCATGATCCGAGAACAAACTTCTGTTTTTTACACAAATGTTTGCTCCGACTGGGAATCGAACCCAGGACCCGTTGATAGGTAAAGAGGCGCAGCGCCACTATCACTCAATCAAATCGGCCGTCAACGTTACACTTAGTGTAGGAGAGAGAAATAATTAAAGTTGGGATTAAAAATTAATGAAATCAAAAATGAATTCTGGTTATTTATTCAGCACAACATTTTTCAATCTTCTGCTAAATAGTTTGTGAACGGTGTTACTAATTTCGAGCACTGTATAAAACGATACCACTTTCCAAAATAACGGCTTTGCTTGTAAATGGATAAGCGACACATAAACTTCAATGGACTCCAGCTATACATAATATGGTTCATTTTACCTGTACTAGTGATTCTGCAGACCAGATTCTTTAGCACCTTGGGCTTGTAGTAGATATCATTGTCATGTACGAAGACCAGGCCAGAGCCGGTGGGAGCCCACTCAGCGTACTGCAGCAGAGGAGCTGATCTGTCGTCTTCTATCGGCGATATGGGGATCTTGTTTCTGAAACAATCAAGACTTGGGGCTTAGTATGTATGTAGGTATGTAAATCCTTTATTGTGCAATAAATATATAAAAAAGTAGTGTTTCTCTTTTTGATAACTGGTTTCATCCGATGAGCGTGTATTATGAATGCAAAGGAAACGAAAGAGATGTGTCTCGATCGTAGCAAGTGGCTGGCTGCCTACCCCGACGGGACAAAGGCTCACAATTTTTCAGCTCCATATCTCTGTGCAATCAGGTCTTCTTGCAGTTACGAAGTGAAGGAAGGGCAAATAAAAAATAAAACACAATTTCACATTCATAACATAGTAGAGTAATGAAAAAGTAAGGGACCGATAAGTTAGCTCGTGACCACAGTCTAGCACAGAGGCAAAGTTGTGGTATAGGATGTAGCGAGATCACCCAGAACGCCTATTCACAAGAACGTTACATGAACTCAGAAATGTCAACGCAAGCATAAAACTATTCTATGGCAATAACTGTTGTACATTTTGAATAATTAAATAATATATAGAAAATGAGAATACCTGACACCCTTTGGGCTAAAAAGATCACGAAATGGGCCCCTTAAAATGTGAAAAGGAGACGTGGTCGCACACGAAAGAGATGGCGCGACGAATTGGAATCCTCCACAAATTGGTGGCAAATGTCTGAGGACCGCGGGACGTGGAAAAAGAAAAGGGAGGCCTTTGACCAGCAGTGGGATCCTGCGGGCTTGTAATAATAATAAAATAATAAATAATAAAACGGACTTTACCTGTTAATGAGGTCGTACACATGGTATCTGGCGAGCCTAGCGTGCTTCCACCCCGGCCTCACGTCCGAGATGAGCAACACGTACTTTAGGTCAGCTGATATCTTGAAGTCCACTGCGTTTAGCTCCCTCTGTTGACAATACACTTGTAGTTTTATCAATTACCAACTAAGTGTTGAATATTTGGACTCGGTGAATTTGTTAGCTACTTTGATTAGCGTCAAAATGGCGGGACCAACTCCTTAATGTTAAGATTTTATATTGTTGGTATACCCAACTTCTGAATTGCTATGATACCTAAACCGAAATAATTGCTACCGTTGTCATTGGAAATGTATACAAACTAAGCTGTATTGTAGATAAAGGCTAATATTGATCACGATTCATCTTCTTATCCCTCAACAGTGGTTTTATTGAATCTCTATGAACTAAAACCTTATCCCACCACATTGTCAAAGGCCTTACAATGGTTTTCGCATGTGTAGTGGCTCCCTTGGGACACCGATATCTTGGGACATCACGTCGGGGTCACCAATTTGGGGAGGCTTAGGATATTATATAAACACATCCCTCAGTTTATAAGTAACTGTTTATTTTTCACAAGTACGTAAGTGTATATTAACTAGGTAACAACTACTAGTTTCGCGCTGCGTGTTCATAATGTCACACTGTCTCTTATATCCTATAATATAGTTCCATCTCATTTAAAGGAACGGCCAAGTAAGAAACTTGCCGTTATTTGGCAATGACAAGCTTAAACATTGGCGCGTATTTGGCGCTCGCAGGCTGGCCAATAGCATCCGCCACAAACTTCCAAATCCGTGAAGAAATATTTTCTTTCATACAAAAATTTCGCCACGGCCGGATACGAACCCAGGAAGCGTCGATTTAGAGGAAATGTTATTAGCCACTGATCTTAGCCGATAGTCTACCTATCCCGACAGGTAATACAGGCGTAAATGTAGGGAAAAATCATCTCCCATTTCCAAAGAGACATTCGTTCGTCGCATGATTCAGATTCCTTTAAGACTCGAACAAGAAATAACAAATAATATTGGAAGTAATAACTTCCTCTCAAAAGATATTCTCGTCATGGATTCACAGATCATTAAATATGGATAAAGGGAAGTATTTCTTCATCTTTTTTTCTTGCTTTTTATTTTTCTGTCTGGGCGTTCGTTACCCGTCGCGGTTGGAAATATAAGTTTTGTTTTGCAACTATTGGTTTTGTAATTTTATGTTACGTTTGTCTTTGTAACTTTTTGTTGTGTTGCCGTATTTTAAACCGCAACATTTGTTAAATCTGTCATCTGAAACAACTTTAACTTTTATTATTTATTTTAAACTAGCATTCCGCTCGGGACTTCGTTCCCGTGGGGATTCGGGAAATTGCCTCAGGACGGGCAAAGACGTCGAGGCAGACCCCGAAAACGATGGCTTGACGATCTGGATGCCTATATTAAGAACTGGTCGGAGTTAGCACAGGACCGCGATAAATGGAGTAAAGCAGCCGTGGGATCCGATAGGCTAGTAAAAAAATATATGTTACTCAGGGATAATGGAGCATCCTAATGGTGAAAGATTTTTTTTGTAAAAATACAAATCTTTCCTCTTTATAATTATAATATTCGTGTAGGTAACTCAAATGAATAACTAGTTTGTAAGGTGCCGACAGAAAATCAGCGTTGTTGACGCTTTACAGAAATGCTGTGTTAGGACTTAGGACTCATTCACTGTTGCAACGCTGTTGGTGATGCTATGTTTGTTGTAACTAACACTGAAGCTTTATTGTAGCGTTTCTTCTTATTATTTTATTGTGTTTTGTGATGTAAATAAATGTTATGTATATCTATGTCTAACATGTTCAGCTCTAATTATGTATTTGTTTAGTATTAAGTTTTTTCTAGATGTGTTTAGATTTAATAAAGTGTTTTTCTTTTTCTTATTATTATCTTTATAGATTGTTTTTTTTTTCATTTAACATGTTTAACGTCAGTAGTTGTAGGTTAAATTCTAATAATTATTATATTTGACTTATGGTTAAACAAGTGTGGTGTTATGCACTATGTAACAATGTACAGACAGCAGCACGTCCGGTTACACATTTGCACTACGAAAGCCGGCGCTATTATGAGTCAACATGTATAGCCTGATGTGCTGCCGTGTGTACAAGATGCTAACCCTTGTTTGCAAATAAAGTTTGAATTTGTTGTTTTGGATCTATGTTTTGATAATCTGTGTTTATGTACTTCTCGATCATCGAGGGAGGGATAAAAGAAAATGTTTTTCATTCCTTTTTGATTGAATACAACAAATCCCATGGGAAAACTCCATATTGTTTGGTTATTGAGGGAACTTGGTGGAGCGGAGCTTAGCCGCATTTTGATCATGTGTCTTAAAACAGGGATAAATAAAGTAAAAAATAAAATAATTCATTTATTTCCGACCACCACCTTGGTGCCATTGTGCGGTTTGAAAACTCTGACACCAGGGTTAGCCAAGTTCGCCACACACTTGACTATACCTACACGATATGAAGAAGAAGACCAGCTTGGTTCAATAATATTAACTCTGTCTTTGAATAGTTGGTTCCTGGGTTCGATTCCCGTTCAGCGTAAATGTTTGTGTAAAAAGCAGAACTTTGCTTAGTCCATTTAAAAAGTGGTTGTCTTTTTACCCTAGCACACATCCTCTATCTATACACTCACGCTTATACCCCGGTCGGGGTAGGATGAGCATTATGTGGTTCTAAAACCACTTGATGTCATATTTGACATCTATTAGATGAAAAATGAGTATATTTATGAGAGGTTGTCAGTCTTTCGTCCACGATACAGCAAAACCCTCATGGCGTCAGTATGCCTGGTCAGAGTTGGCAGCTGGCACATTATAGATTTTTTCTACTTCCGTCCAACGTGGAAGTATATTAAGTACTGCAAGGTGTCTCTTAGGGGGGCGTTAATAAAACAGCTGGATTCTTCCTCAAATCTCCAATATAATCAAAAGACTATTTCTTCTTCGTTATAGTATAATTTGCATTTACATAACATCACAGCTGAAAAACTAAGACACCTGCTTAAAAAGTGCTATTGCACGCCTATCATCGAATACAATTACTCCGCGAGCTAAACACAATTAATCCGCAAAGATCAAACACTCAATACACCACGATCAAACAATGAATGGCGCAAGGCTAGATCTTCAATAATTTCGAATCATGACATCGAATACCATTTCAAACCTTTGAAATTGATATTCGAATTATCTTCTTCGAAATGACCGAATGAGAAAGAAGTTGCGTTATGCCCGATCCTCTGTGAAGGTCTGCATACCACAGTACTGTGACATCTATTCTGGGAGCGTATAAGTAAAAGACTTAGTTCTTCTTCTGGTACACGGTTATAATCAAAATCTGCACTTCTGTTACAATATTATTGCACTTTCCAACACGTCCACGGTTAACAGAATTCAGCAACGCTTATTAAGTGCTATTTGCACGCCTACGAACGTATACAAGAACTTTTTCCGCGAGCTCACTACAATCAATCAACACTCATCAATGAATGGCGCAAGACCAGATCTTCAATCATTTCGAATCTTGACATCGAATACTATTTCAAACCTTTTAAATTGATATTCGAATTATCTTCTTCGAAATGACCGAATGAGAAAGAAGTTGCGTTATGCCCGATCCTCCATGAAGGTCTGCATACCACAGTACCTTAATAACGCTACACACTCAAAGACCTATACTGAGGATTTCCTTTGTGTCAAAGACATTCAATAACTCAAAAATTCGAAGTGCTCGTAGACCAGTGGCGCTCATTATTCTGCATCGTTTATTGAGGTTAAGGAACGTACACAGGGGCAACCTATGATAGGTGATCCAAGTGACAACTTTCCACGAGCGTTTCTGTGCTGGTAAACCGTCGGTCACTGCTGTTATTAAACCCTCTAATCGGAGATATAAGTATTTTTAGTATACTTTATGCACCCAGGTAAAACAAGACCATAAGAATAAAAAAAGTATTATTTCTTATTCTTATGACAAGACAGAGGCGATTTGGCGGTTTGAAACACTGGATTTTCAAGGTCGCCACACACTTGATTATACCAACATGATAAGGATATGAAGAAATTTAATTTGTACATACATCGTAAAAGAAGCGTAAAGAAATCGCTCGAATAGAAGCAAATCCTCACGATTCCATTAAAAAGACAAAATCCCGATACAAATACAAGCGCTGCTGTAAATCACCACAAATACGTTACGTACTTTACGTGTCGTATTGAATGTGTTAGCTGGATTTACGGGACTTGCGTAAATACGCTTCGAGGTTTCAGGAAAGCGCATATTGAGACTACATGGATACACGACGGGGAGAATTTAACTTTTTTTAATACTACGTGTATGTTTAATTAGGCGCTAGGCGTTAAAGGTCCATAGATTCCTTTAAATCCCAAGTCAAATCCCATTTCCTTTCCCCTCCCGCTCCCTAGCTAGGCTCTCGATTCACTGTCTTTGCTTCTGTCCTTGTTTACCAAGCTTGTTTTCCTTTCGTTGCTTACCACTGACCCTTAATTTGTTGCTCGTATGTATATACAGATATATATTATTTTTATTTTATTTGTATATATATATATATACAATATATATATATATATATATATATATATATATATATGTATTAATTATATATATTTATGCACCACCTACTACTTTTTTTACTTATGTCCTACCCTAAGGTTGGGGTTACGAAGGCTTGTGAAAATAAAGTTTGTAGAAATACTTTAATCCATATCGAGAACCGTTGACGCGTTGGGAGTTGGGACTGGAAGTACCAGCGCCTTAACAGGCATTTTCTGGGTTAACTCGCCTCATCGTCAACCTCATTTATAACTTTGGCCAAGATTGAGGTGAAGAGTTAACCCATCAAAAACAAAAATAAGTAAACAATCCTTGGCATCAGAGGAAATTATTTCCCGGACCTTCAGAAGGTATGCATGGGCTCGAAGCCACCACCAAATCTATAGTTTTATAAATATTTTTATCCCAAGCTCATAGAAACAAGCGCATAATTTTACCACTGAGCGTTGTACCACAGCCGCGAGATTTACGATAGCGACAGATACATAATAGGAGCCTTCGAAGGCTTGACACGGAATAGAATGGCTTCACGTGAGCCGATTGACAATATATTTCAATCGCACGTTATTTGGTTAGAAAAGAAGAAATTTGGGAGAACAATGAGATGAGAACGTCTTCGAACGCGAGGCAAATTCGTGCAAAAACTATCTAATAGGGCAAGTTAATATCAAATAAGGAGTAAAATACCTTGCGATATAACATAATATTGCAGTCATAGTAAATCCAGCAAACAGACCAAAAAATACATAGTTAACTGACCATCGGACCCTTTGGGATGAGGATGAAAGCATTAAGGCGACTACAGCACCCGATAAAGGCAGCACACATAGGAATAGTGCCATCTCCGTCTCTCAACAGGCCCGGGCCGGCAGTGCGAACAGTGTCGATACACGAAGTTTACGGACTATGAAAGCGTGCGTGCGGAAAAACATGTTCGAAAGTTAGAAAAATGAGATTTATGGAAAGGTAACAGCTTAAATCGAAAAATGCGTTAAACCACTTATCGAGAGTGTTCAATTACGAACATTTTCATAGCAAATTCAAGTTCCTGTGTGCATTTTACTGTCGTTTTTACAGCTTAAATTAAAAGATACACAATATTGGGTATTTAGAGGTGACTTTGTGAGCTTTTTCTATCGAACCAAAAGTGTTGAATCATGTTTTCAGTAAACTACTTATCTAGTTTATGTCCTGAATATTACCGTAGTATTTTTTTTCTTCGATTTAATGCAGTGCGTCATGCTTATCTATGCATCTTAAAATCGTAATTTAGGTGCTGTAGTCGCCTTAAGGATAATAATAAGGATTATTTCCCCGATTATTTTGCGTATTTTAGTCTATGTAAGTAAAATTATGTTGTAAATTATATGTTACCATCACAAATCGTTTAGTATTAACTATCGGCACTATCAAAAATGTAAACTTGCCAAATCGCAATTATTTTATCGGCAAATAATGTTTTTCGTTTATTCTGATTAGCATTTGTAGTCACTTTTCTCGAATAGTTTTTGGTTTACGTAACAGCATCAATTGCTTTTGCTGTTAAGAAAGTAGGGGACCCCGATAGCTTGTTGTTAGATTGTTCTCCGTAAAATACAAAAAACCTTTGAATTACCCAATTCATGCAACGCTCAAACTTTGAGAACAAAAGTATCTGAAACCTGGAGCGTCTACACATTTCATAAATTCCAAATCCAGCAATAAGTACCTACTTAAGTAGCCCTTAAGTTCAAAAACGTGTTAAATTGAAAAGGGCTTACCCAACCTTGAAGCAGAAGTGTTTCTTCTAAACCTCAGTAGCTGCTTAAATATTTATAGAGTACGAAGTTTGTTTTTGTTTACCGTTTTATTAGAACTCAACCCTTGATCCGTGATACAGGTAAGAACGTGTCAAAACCTCAGGCAAGTTTTCCAAGGCTTTTTTCCTCAAATATTGGGAGATGTTTTCATTTAAGCTGAAACTCTGAAACCGTCGGACCGTTGACCTGATTTCGTTTCTCTTATCTAGTTAATATAAAGTGGTCAAATAAGATTGGTCTTATATAGACACTATAAGACCAATCTTATAGAGTCTATAAAAAACGCCAAATAGTGTCGGATTTGGATTAGCGATTGCAGTTATTCAACAACCGGCAGGCGCGTTAACTTTAGACGAAAAAAATAGTGTCTTTTGAAGTGTTACTGTGTAATTCAGGCATGAAAATCCGTCTTGCACCTTTTTACTTTCAGTATTTTTCTGACAAAACTGTGGAAAGGAGTGGTTTTCGCGCCAAGCTTTCCCACAGGAGAGACCATAAAGTCAATAATAATAGCTAATAGAAGCACTCGTAGCCCAGTGGCGTTAGCTGATCTCATCCGATCAGTGAGGTAAAGCAACGTATACAGAGGCAGGCAACCTGATGGGTGACCAAAGTTGCAATTTATCACGAGCGTTTCCGTGCTTCGGAGGGCACGTTACGCTGTCGGTACCGGATGTTGTCGATTGACTACAGTCGTTAAAACCAAGTCAGAGGCCATTTTAAAGCTCTGACACCAGGGCAAGCCAAGTTTGCCAGTTTGCCACACACTTGACTATACCTAAACGATAAGAAGAAGATAGGCAATACTTACAAAGGTCATGTTGGTCATGAACAGCCTGGAGGTGAGGTTCCGTACGTTGTACAGCGTGAGACCTCCCCAGCGGTCGCGGAAGACCAACTCCTCGTCTGAAACATTTTTATTTATTAACAAAAATCCACAGCAATACAGAAATGCTTATAACCTAAAATTATTGTCAATTACGAATTTTACTGTGTTTGGACTCTGGACAAAAAAAAAGAACAGAAACACAAATTATAAACGAAAAATAAACAAAGGATTGAAAAAATTCAACTAGTGCATATATGTGTGCAAAGAATGTAGTGTGTGTGTTCGATTCTACGTGTAGGTGTAGATTTTACATCAGTTTCAAAAAAAAGAGTGGGAGAACCCATCTAGCTAGATTTGATCACAATCTAGCTACACTATTTTAGGCTTAGTGCATTTCTTTCTTTATCAGAGAGGGAAAGAGAGAGCGGTAGAGAGAGATAGTGAAAATATTGGCATTCGCGTGTCTAATGTATTTATTCTGTAAATAAATATTTTACTAAAAAACGATTCGTGAGTGTTACATCTCGTATGTATAGCTTATATTTTTAAACGGTGAAAATATACCTAATATAAATATGTTTAAAATTTGAGGAATTAGAATCTTTTTCACTGGTGGCCTGTAAGCTGTAGAGGTCTACGCAGCTGACAGTCAAACAATTTCGTATGTAGGTAATATAAGATTTTTTAAGTTTTCAACCCCTTCCCCACCATTTTGAAAAATTTCCAAAAACTGAATCGACTAAAAAAAATCCATATTATAACTATCAAACCTGCTTACAAAATTTCACGGAAAGCAGTAGAGAAATGCGACCCGTAGAAAAGAAGACATACAAAATCATTTTTACCCAAGGTGAAACAGAAAAGCTTCGCTCGCAATTTGTGCTGGCTTGATCAATTAAAAATGACTGGCAAGAAAAGATATTGTTCGAATTTTGTAAAAGAAAGTTGACGTCGCTTCCTATTATGAAATGACCTAATACTTGCGAACAAAACTTTTCAATTTAATGAAAAAAAGTTTTAATGACCGTCAAAGAATCATCTTCATTTGAAAACTTCGAAGGAAACGAAATTAGGAATAATGTTTAAATAAGTATCTTATTTCTAAACTTGTATCATTGAAAAAAAATTGATTCAATTTCTAGTTACAAAATTGGGTTGGCTGAATATGTAATTTCTGGAAAGTCTTCTTTGATAAGTATGCGGAGTTCAATAATTTGTATTTTAAATTATCTCGTGTGTGACGTGTGAAATGAACGACTACACACCTACTATGTAATTTTCTTATGTTCTCATGCAAGTGACATTATTGTTTATTATGAGAAATATACATCTTTAAACCTATCATTGTAAGTATTTCTTTATTGTCACTTCATTATCCACATACGCCTAAAGCTCCTGTCGGAGTAGGTAGAACGTCATGTGAGTCTTAGACCATTTGACACCACGCTTCAAATATATTCCCTAACTGCTTATGACAAACGTGGCACCAAGTAGTTCGCTAGAACCACTGAAGCTCTGCCTACCCCGTTAAGGATTACAGGCGTGAGCGTATGTATGTATGTATAAGATGGAACATGAGTATAGTGGTCATTGTCACCCTTTCGCACACAATACCACAAGACCTCACATCCCAATCACTGGCGGCTGGTTTGGTCGAGTGGTAGTGACGCTGCCTCTTGGTCGGCGGGTCCTGGGTTCGATCCCCAGTCGGGGCAAACATTTTGTGTAAAAAGTAGATGTTTGTTCTCGGGTCATGGGTGTTTGTGTTTGTCTTTATGTGTGTTCCAAGGGACCCCCGACACAAGGGAAAACCTTAGTGTGGGCCTTTGATTGTGTATCGTTTTAATAAAAAAAAACAAAAAAAAACAAAAACAAAAAAAAAACAAAACAAAACAAAAACAAAAACTGATCTTAAAGTATGCTTGGGATGAGTCGGTACCTGGCACGTTCTCATTTCAGTTGACTGGGATGTCTTGATGTATATGCCGTTACATTGACAAACACATTATATTGTAATTTGACTTAGTAAGATTATAAACTCTCGATACTTTGTAAACTGCCCCATTTTTTTCACATTGACGGCTTTTATTGTAATGTTAATGCAACCTAACCTAACCTAACAGAACTTAACTTATCTTAATTTCATGCAGACGGCCCTAAAAGTTTCGTAAATTTATAATTTTACCAGGCAAATTGTGACATTTTAAAAATATTTATAATTTCGTTTGATTTATTATTTAACATGAAGGAATAAGGTCCCGTTTCTTAAAAAAAATATTTAAAAAATCTATCTTTTGGAATAAAAATATAATAATTAAAAGATTCTCAGTACGGTAAACTAATCTTAAGTATTCCTTTTCCAAACTGTCACGTCAATTAAGAAAAAAAAAAACATAACCTGTTTCTTAGTGTATTGTCGTAGACACATCACTATTATTAATTTGTGATATTGTATTGGTTGTTTATTTCCGAATTTGATTGGTTGTTACAACAAATCGTAACCAAAATTTCATATTTTTATTTTATTTTATCTATAATTAAAATTATTTGATATCTTTTTTATTTCAATATGAGACCTTAAATCTGCTTAAAATAAAAAAATCACATTATTTTAAAATCTTGCACATAGCCCATTTCACTAGTCAAATTGTAATATTACAGTTTTTACAATTTTCCGGTGACATCATTGTTTTATAGTGTCTGGAGCAATATCCTCAGTATATTTGCTTGCCACATGTCTTCCATAAGCTGTCACGTCTTTCAGGAGTATCATTCGCCTCGGCTTCAGTAAAGCCCGGTTAAAATATGCCGCGCTCGAAGGCCGGCAAATTGACTTCCGGCGCGGGGCGGAACCGGACGTGCCGCCATATTGCCGCGCATACCGACACTGAAACGGATAGTTTTCGGAAAGGGGATTGGTTTTGTCTTGTTCTGCTGGGCTAACATGGACGCGTGAAGCGCTGTCCTGTGGCAGCATTATGCTTAGTCAGCGCCGTTTTAATACATAGTGTTTTCTTTGTTTTCCATTATTTATTATTATTAATAATGTACTTACTACGTGTATGGTGTGGAAGCAATAATTATTTATATTCTATTAATTATAATTTTGTAATAAAGTAAAAATAGTTCATTGTTTAAGATACCTATCAAATTTTTGAGGTTAAAACTGTTATGTTAAATTGACATTCCAACACAATTTATTGTTCAGGAATAAATGAATGAAATGAAATGAATGCTTTATTTCATAGAATGTGCAGAATATTATTTAATATAATTTTCCACGTCAAAAACGTAAGAGTCACCGACTTCAATCCCAAATAATTTTGTTACAGAGATCCCATACTCCTAAACCATTCATCATCAGCTTCATCATCAGCTCAGCAACATCAGATGGTGACCATTAGATGCAAAAATCTATATAGATTAAGATAATTTCTGATAAACAGTGTATATGCCTACAAAATTTGAGGGTTTCCCTCGATTTCCCCAGGATCCCATCATCAGATCCTGACCTGGTGACAATGGGACCACCTCTGACGTATGACCTACCAAATAAAAAAAGAATTATTCAAATCGGTTTATAATTGCCGGAGTAATCGCGTAACAAATATACAAAAAAAAAACAGTCGAATTGAGAACCTCCTCCTTTTTTGAAGTCGGTTAAAAATAAGTCAAAGCAGTGATTTATACTAGTTCTTTTAACTCCCCATCTCTTTCCGTGGGTGTCGTAAGAGGCGACTAAGGAAACACAAATGAGACCTGCCTCCTAGTAATCCATCCCAGGCAACGACACTTCATTTTTTTCTGAATCTGAAGTGTCGTCCTATGGTCTCATGCGGTGTAGGGCCGTCTGATTCGCGACCACCCTCCTATCGAAGTCCGACGCCAAACAGCTTGCTGTGTTCCGTCGGTGTGTGGGAGTACCAGTGCCTTTATACTATAAAGGGCACTGCCTATAAAGCTTATAGGCATTTTCTGGGTTAACTCGCTCCATCGTCGACCTCATCTTTGACCTTATGGTCAAGATTGAGGTCAAGAGTTAACCCATCTTATAAAAAAAAATGAAGTCTATCCCCGAGAAGAATAGGCAAGAAACTGTAAGGGTTGCTCTTTTAAATTCAATCATACAAATCTCCATCAATCGTCGAATTGAGAACCTTCTCCTTTTTATTAACCCCTGACAAAAAAAAAGAGTGTTTTAAGTTTGACGTGTGTATCTGTATGTCTGTGTCTGTCTGTAGCATCGTAAACCGATCAGTGAGGTTAAGCAACGTACACAGAGACAGAGAACCTGATGGGTGAATAAAGTGGCAATTTATCACGAGCGTTTCCGTGCTTCGGAGCGCACGTTAAGCTGTCGGTCCCAGCTGTTGTCGATTGACTACAGTCGTTAAAACCAAGTCAGAGGCCATTGTTGAAAACTCTGACATCAGGGTTAGCCAAGTTCGCCACATACTTGACTATACCTGCACTATAAGAAGAAGAAGTATGGTTTCGGAACTTTTTTGATACTTGCCTGCGTTGTTTTTACGTTGTGCTTCAACTGCTAATATTAGTAGAAACTAAAACGTTACAGTAGTAGGTAAACCGTCTAAATATGTGACTCAGAGTCGACGCGACAGTAAAGGCATTATCTTAACTGGATTGCCTGGATGCCCGTCGAGCGAGCTGTGCGGACAGACGGGCGGCTGGCACGCTGCACTTGACGTTGACTAATGGAGTCTAACGCTAGACTACCCGATGTCTTGTGCTCTGTCGTGTGTTGGAATTGTACACCTATGAAATTGAAGAGATTTCACAGAAAATGTGGTGAGTAAAATTGCAGACAAAAAAATGCAAATGCATGTGGTGTGTGTATGTGTGTAATGTTACATTTAGTTCTGCATCGTATTATTTTCAACCGACTTCAAAAAAAAGGAGGAAGTTCTCAATTCGACTGTATGTTTATTATTTTTATTTTTATTATTTTGTATGTATGTTATTGTTACGCTATAGCTTCGCCGATTGTCGCTTGATTTTCAAAATTTGTTTTTAGTTCCTGAGGTGGTCCCATATTAATTTTATCGAAATTATTTCAGCGCTTTTTAAAAAAATCAACACAAAAAAAATTTCAAATCATAACGTCACCTAAATAATTAAATGTCTTTTTCGTTTGTGATTATCTGCTAATAAGCATTGTAGTCAGCGAAAAATATGGAAATTGAGGAAATAAACCATGTCGTTTCAGAAGTTGGAGGATTGTGTTGGGGTAGCTTCACTGAGTGTTTTTGGAACTTCATAAATTGCGAACTATTCTTGGGAGTGAAGTCGGTGACTCATACGTTTTTAACGTGTAAAATTTATTGTAAAAAAAGTACACATTTATCCTCGTCTGTACGTGATTTTACGTATTTAAAGTGATTCTATATATCTCGTAGCCCGGTGGCGCTCGCTGATCTGAACCGATCAGTGAGGTCAAGCAACGTACACAGTGGTAATTTATCACAAGCGTTTATTCGGCGGCCCCCTTAACTTGTCCGTCCCGGCTGTTGTCGATTGACTACAGTCATTAAAACATAGGCCATTTCGCGGTTTGAAAACTCTGACACCAGGGTTAGTCAAGTTTTCAACACACTTGTTTACACGATGAAGGGACTATATGTCTCACAATTTTTTTGACATGACTTTGTAAGTTAAAACGTGGTTTAAACAAACTTTTTTCGCGGTTATTTTCATAAGTTTTAAACATATGATACCGGGTTTAAGTTAGAACCCCGCAAATATTAAGCGGATAGCCCAGTTGGTAATGAACCAGACTTGTAATCGGAGGGTTGCGGGTTCAAATCCTGGTGCGGGTCTGTATCACTAAATTCGTCTTTTCGGATGTATGTACGGATTTCTAATTATAACTTGCTCAACTGTGAAGAAAAACATCGTGATAAAACCCCAAGAAAATTCATTTTCGAATGACGAGCGGTCCACCAATCTGCATTGGGCCAGCGTGGTGGACTATGGCCTAAAATCCTTTCTTGTTTCGAAGGGAGGCCCGTGCCCCTCGGTGTGGACGTATTATAGGCTGGTAAAAAAACATGTTTAAAACGTTAATGGCTTCGGCAGGTATTTTTATTTTCATTGTTACATATTGTTAAAATTGAGTGGTAGTAGTGATACAATTGACAAAAAGTTGTATATACGCTCTATGAATATTACTGCCTGAAAATAAAGAGTTTTATTATTATTCTTATCATATTATACGTCCCTCGGGGGACGTGTTTTGTTGATGACAACGATGCCAATCCTCACCTACCGATAATAGCAAAAATGTATGAGTGAATCGATTTAGTAGAGTTAAGTAAACGTCATCTTAAATATGATCCATAAAAGCATTACCTTAAATGGATTGCGTGACGTAGTGTCGTGCGAACAGACGGGCGGTTTGCACGCCGCAGATGATATTCATCAATTAGTTATAGCTTCCTAATGTCGCGCTTCGTCATGCATTGAATTTTTGTTCAAATAAAACGGTTTAGATTTAAAGAGACTATCTCAATTTTCGTTTCGAATTGTATAGAAAGTGAAAGTAAAAATATTTATTGCTGTATTTTGTTACTTTTATGCACATTTTCATTATTTTTTTGTTTTATGCTATAAATAACTCTGAAAACACTTGTTAGAATGATTAGTGAGAGTTAGGGACTATGGTTATTTAATTTCACTGTTAAAATCGATTCCATTACAATCAAGGCCCGCCTTTGAACTATTTTCCTTACATTGTGCCTTGTGTAACTTTTTCTCACGTATAATAAATACATACATACATTGTTAGGGCGGTTTAATGAAATACTAACACGAGTCAAAATTTGTGTTATGATTTTACCTTTGATCCCGACGTTTCGGCGCAGTTGCACGCGTCCCGGTCACGGGTTGACGGATTACATTATGGGTTCAAATCACAAAAGTTTACAGTGTTATAAGGGTGGTTTAGTCTTGCGAATTGCCATGTGTACTTGAAAAAAACCTAGCCCCATTTTAAAGAAAAACTTGTCTTTTGTCACAAGAGAATAAAGGAAGCCTTAATATTTAAAGCCCGTTTAAAAAACCGCTCGTCTGTAAACAAAACGCATTACACTAACAAGATCGGCGCACCCATGCCACGCGACCGCGTAAGATTGTCCTATTACGGACTAATATCTCCTATTATCCAGGTTATTACTTTACATGGTCGGGTTACATCTAGGTCTCTCCTATTGCTTTGGTATATAGCGGGGTTATCTAATTGTCTAGAGGGCTGGGGGGTGCAGAGGGGGGGTAAAAAAGGCTTCCGAGTGCTTTATAAATTGGCTTCATTTTCTTTTCTTTCTAAGAATTTTGTCTACCTGCACGTGAAATGAGAATAGAATAAAGAAGTCTTTAAAGATTTTATATTGTTACAATGTTTTAGATTTCTTTTACTTTGTGATATTCTATAATTGGAAGTCATATTATCCTCTAACCGAAGATTGCCTGGCAGGCAATAAGGCCGCCTTTGTACCTTTTTGCCTGTAATTATTATATTCTTCTTCTTCTTATCGTGTAGGTATAGGCAAGTATGTGGCGAACTTGGCTAACCCTGGTGTCAGAGTTTTCAAACCGCACAATGGCCTCTGACTTGGTTTTAACGACTGTAGTCAATCGACAACAGCCGGGACCGCTCCGAAGCACGGAAACGCTCGTGATAAATTGCCACTTTGGTCACCCATCAGGTTCCCTGCCTCTGTGTACGTTGCTTAACCTCCCTGATCGGTTGAGATCAGCAAGAGCCACTGGGCTAGGAGCGCTTCAATTATGATATTGTAACAGAGTTAAACTTTTGTTGAAACTTTTGTGCGGCGAAATCAGCCTATTTTTAACCGACTTCAAAAAAAAGGAGGAGGTTCTCGATTTTTTTCTTGACGTCGGCGCCGATTTGAACAGGACCTAGTTTAATGAAATAGTATTCGCTCAAGCTTTTTGGCAGTATAAAAACTAAGATAGTTATGCCATGCGAGTAATTGTTCGGCGCCGACGTCAAAAAAAAATTCCTCTCTATTTACCATATTGAAAAAAGATGTTTACTTTTGAAGGAGCTCAACTGTTTAACAAACTACCGTCAATTATAAAAAATAGTAGCTCGGACAAGGAATTTAAGACTAGTTTAGCAAACTACTTAAAACAACAGCTTGTTTGAGTGATAGTTCGATTCTCACCTTTTTACTTAGTTTTTATCTGAATTTTAAATATTTTAATTGTTTTTAAGTTACGGTGCGAACAAAATTAATTGTTTTTTATAAGTTTTTTGTCTCATGTAAGTGACAATTTTTTTTTGTCTTTATGAGAATAAATAATCTATAAACCTATTCCGCTATGAATTCACCTATTTACTGTTTTACCCGTAATCACTATAGTCCTAGTTGTTATGACCATTTTTTCCCAGGATGCTGCATTTAATGATAGGAATATGCCGCTTTGCATAGTGATAGTAGGGATCAATATAAAGGATTTGACTCGAGGATAAACGACATTCACCCATTTGGAACAGAGATGGCGCCACTTACACGTTTTTTTTTTTTTAATTTCTCAATCTTGAATGGATGCTCCGATTTACATAATGAAGGTGTCAATCGACAGGAAATTAATTGATTTATTCTAAAAAAAATAAAAAAGCGCCCTAAAATAAATATAAGATAAAAAAACTGGAATAAATATATATATAAAGTGTTTTTTTTTGTATTAACGAAATTTTTTGAACAGTGTGTAAGGAAATGGAAGTTTTTATTTATATACATATTGTCACGCAATCATTTACACGTTTTGCGCAAAAAACCGTTACTCAATATCTTGTCTCGTTACAAATTTATTGAAGAATTACCGCTGTCGTCCGCAAGACTTTGTCCGAGTATAATTCGTTAAAATGAAAATATTTTCTCTTCCCGTCATCCGATGTTTATAAAACTTGTACCAATTTGTAAATCGCTCTCAATCAGTCAATATTCCAGAAATAACATGCCTATTTTAACCTAAGTTAGGTATATATATATTAACCTATAGCCAGACAGACGTACGAAATTCTAATGATTGTTTTGTTTCTATAAAGATCCTATAAGTTTACTATTTTTTCTTCAAATAATTCTATGTTCTTAGGGTTGTTATAATTCCCAATATTTTTAAACGAGCAATTCTTGTATCTTATACTTTAAACGAGCTATTCTTGTATATAATATTAGGATCTCGGAAACGGCTCCAACGATTTTCTTGAAATTTGGTATGTAGGTTGATTCGGGGGCAAAAAGTCGATCTGGCTAGGTTTCATTTAAAAAAAATAACCGTGCGAAGCTCGGTCACCCTGGTACTATAAATATATATATATATTTAGGATCTCGGAAACGGCTCCAACGATTTTCATGAAATCTGGTATGTAGGTTGATTCGGGGGCGAAAAATCGATCTAGCTAGGTTTCATTTAAAAAAATACCGTCACCCAGGTACTTTTATTTATTTACATTGTGTTGATACTGGCGCCACAAGTGCACCTCATGCATTGATAATTAAACGAATTATCTTCTATTTCAAAGGTGCTGGAAACCCTGAAAATAAGGTCGCTATTAGTATAAAATACCAAAATAATAATAATATTAGGTAAATGTAAAATAGTTTTAGAACTGATATTTTACTTACGTTTTGTTGTCACGTTGGCCTTTGCACGTTTTACACTGTAACGTGCAAGGAAGACCTACGCGTCGGCAGCCACAACGCATCGAGTTGCAGCTCAATTTACAGCCACAATTATCAAAAAAGCTTAATTCGGGCCAAATTGGAGTGGCTTTGAACCATAGAGGAGTCCATTTTCCATCAACATTGTGCCACCCCCAGACAGATGGACTTGGGGTTGATGCGTCTAAATCTAACGCGTTGCCCCAAATATGGCCCGCTTGAAACGCTGCACGTAAGGCATGCTGTTTAAGGGCAGCGGAAGTAGGGGGCAGGCTCGTCACCATCCTGTTTTTACTTGAAAACAAATCTTGCCGAACCTCATTTACCGTTGAATGTTTGGTTTGCACGTCGTATAGCCTGCAAGTGAATCTGCAAAAAAAAGTAATCAGCTGATAACGTGTGAGATAGTTA